>CM031602.1:50552841-50555341 GCA_018398815.1 Conus ventricosus | reverse complement strand
TGCGCCCCCCCCCCCCCCCCCCCCCCCCCCCCACCTCTACAACAGGCATCCCATAGCGATGTGGGGAAGACATCCGCCGAGAATAAAAAGGAAAAGCACACCCACACACAACCACCCCTCCCCCTTCACACACACACACACACACACACACACACACACACAGAGTCACGCACACACACACGCACAAACACGCACGTGGACACACACACACACACACACACACACACACACACACACACACACACACACACACTCGCGCGCGCGCCTACACGCGCACACACACAACACACACACACACACACACACACACACAGTCGCCTTGGGACATCCACCCATCCAGAAATTGGTGATTCGAATCTCAGCAGCGCCAGAAGTAAAAAAAAAAAATTAAAAATAAAAAAATAACATTTAAAAAACTGGCAACAGAAGGGCATCTCAAAGTCCTGATCTGGTTGCGGCCCGACCCTCTCACAGTGAAATGAATAGAGGACGAAGCTCTTGTCTGATGGGAGGGGAGGGGAGGGGAGGGGAGGGGAAGGGGGAGGGGTTCTTCTGCTAAGACTTTCTGCTCTCGAGTTCTCCCTCCCTGCATAACCCAGAAGAGACAGTTTGTTGTTTCTCATTACAACATCTGAATGCTACGTCTCCTCCGATCAATCCACAAGCGTTAGGAAGTTGACAGATATGTATGTATGTTATGTGGCGTCGCGCGCGTATGTGTGTGTGTGTGTGTGTGTGTGTGTGTGTGCGTGTGCGAGTGTGTGTGTGAAGGAGACAGACAGACAGACAGACAGAGACAAAGACACAGGGGTCTTCTGCTAAGACTTAGTTTGTTGTTTGTCATTACATCTGAATGCTAACGTCTCCTCCGATCAATCACTAGCGTTAGGAAGTTGACACATAATTATGTATTTTGTATGTATGTATGTATGTGTGTGTGTGTGCGCGCGTATGTGTGTGCGTGTGTGTGCGTGTGAGGGAGACAGACAGACAGAGACACAGGGAGGGGGAGAGGGAGCAGAGAGAACAAAACACATTTCAAACAATGTCGTTTCTATTTCAGTCTCCTTCCGTTTCCAATCAATCTCATCTTCAGTCTGAACCAGAAGATTCTGTCTTTAAAAAGCTGGGGATCACAAACAAAATCTGTTCGAAACGAAGAGGAATCCAGAAGGATAACTCCGGCTCCCGTGATGAAATAATTACCGCCCGTAACTCCAAATGATGAATCCTGCTCACGACACCAAATCGCCGAGCTCAAATGACAACACGGAGCACACATTACAAACGAGGAGAGATCCCTGAAAAAAAAAGACCTAAGCTTGCCCATATACCCAGAGGCTGACACGTACACAGGAACAACTTGTGTTGCGTAAGCCGAATGCTGCGGGATTTGAACCTCCCCCCCCCCCCACCCCCCCCCCCCCCCCCACCCCCCTCCCCACCGGCTGATCGTCGCAGACAGGCATGACTAGGCCCTGATGTTCAAGATAGCTGGAAATCTCATCCCCGCCATCCCCCCCCCCCCCCCCCACCCCCCAAAAAAAAAAAAAAAAAAAAAAAAAAACTTCCTGACCCCTGTGAGTGCTGGCCGCAGACGGACACCACGCCTTCCACCCCCCCTCCTCCCCCTCCCCCCAAGTATGAGGACTTCGAAGTCTCCAACATCATCGAACACCGCGTGGTGAGAAACACTCGCGGCTTCCAGCTACCTGTCAGTAACACAGAACAGTACGCACATTCCTTCTTCGTGCGGACAGTGATGGACTGGAACCATCTAGAGGAGGATGTCATCAGAGCAGGCTCTGCCAGTGCATTTACATCAGCGGATCAATGGCAGATCAACATCGCCTGCCTCCTAAGCATCTTGACAGTAGTGGAGGTTTTTGGCTAGTTTTTAAACCTGTAGATACCTGTTGTGGCTACTGATTGAGACCTGAACCTAATGGAAGACGGTTAGGACAAAGTGGTGGCCTTTTAAACTGTTTTGCGCTCTCCCCATTCCGTCGTGTTTATAGCCGTTGATTGGCTCCTGCGACGCATTTATCCAGATCCAGATCTATAACTCGAGAAATGGACAAACACAGATTTAACATTTATGCAAGACTGGCGCCGCTTCTTTGTGCTTGAATATAGTCCAACGTTACATTTATGCAAGACTGGCGCCGCTTCTTTGTGCTTGAATATAGTCCAGTAACATTTATGCAAGACTGGCGCCGCTTCTTTGTGCTTGAATATAGTCCAACGTACATTTGCAGATGCGCGTCTTTGTGTGAATTAGTCAACGACTTTAGCAAGACTGGCGCCGCTTCTTTGTGCTTGAATATAGTCCAACAGAACATTTATGCAAGACTGGCGCCGCTTCTTTGTGCTTGAATATAGTCCAACAGAACACACAGACGAACAGAAACGAATACAGGCAGGCATGGTTGGACTGGTGTGAAAGGAAAATCTCAGCGACAGACAGAAAGTGAGGAACAAGCAGGATAAGGACGACAAC
>CM031602.1:50537841-50547841 GCA_018398815.1 Conus ventricosus | reverse complement strand
GAAATGAGCTGGGAGAGAGAGAGAGAGAGAGACGAACAACCACAACACAAGAAATACTAACAATACTCAATACTATTACCATTTACCAGTACTCCATTATCACGAGCAAATAAATGATGAATAAAGGAGGAGGGTGGACAGGAATTTGAAAGAGGAGGGTGGAGGTGGGAAGGGGGGCGGGGGGAGGTAGGGGAGGAGGAAATGGGGAGGAGGGCCAAGGTGTTGTGGCCTGAGGTGGAACAAGTAGATAACTCACTCGTTCACATGGTTCACCTTTCCCCGTTTTCCTGCCCCTCGTTCAGACGGTCCTTTCTTTTCGAATCAAGTTCAGGCCAGTTATTTCTGTCCAGGAAATCAATACACGACGTTGGGACTGGGATTGGACATATACGATGCGGAAGCCTGCAAGCAACACCAACCAAGCCCGGGCCCCTAACATGGAACCGCCCAAGGAAAGCAGAAAAGGAAGTCGGTCCCAAGGAACACCTGGCGCAGGGACCTGAGAGCAGACATCCAGAACATGGGGATTACTTGGAACCCACCTGGAGAAAAGAGGCCCAGGAGCCAGAGATGCCTGGAGGTCCTTGGTTGGTGGCCTGTACCCCAGAGGGGTAATAGCAATGAAGATGATGAAGGATGCAGAGTGATGATGATGTATTTGTTCTGTCGCATGCACTGGGGAAAATGTGGCGTCTGTGATGAATAGCAATCACAGCAGGCATTTTTGTCTCTCCTCATTGGCTGTAATCGATTTATTCCACAGTACCGATGCGTCGACCAAGCAACTTCGCGCAAGGATACCTTCTTTTTTTTTTTGTGTCATTCAATGATCCGGTAGGCTGATTCAGCAACAAGCGAAAACTTTACTGTCAATTAGACTAATATCATTAGCAAGCAATACAAAGTCATGCGAAAACGAAACGAAGACGGTTAAATTGCCAACGCTGAATTACTTGCAGGTGGGGGGGGGGGGGGAGGGGGGGGGGGGGGGGGGGGGGGGGGGGGGGGGGTGGGGGGGGGGGGGTGTGGGGGGGGGGGGGGGGGGGGGGGGGGGGGGGGGGGGGGGGGGGTGGTGGGGGGGGTGGGGGGGGGGGGGGGGGGGGGGGGGGGGGGGGGGGGGGGGGGGGGGGGGGGGGGGGGGGGGGGGGGGGGGGGGGGGGGTGGGGGTGGGGGGGGGGGGGGGGGGGGGGGGGGGTTGGGGGTGGGGGGGGGGGGGGGGGGGGGGGGGGGGGGGGGGGGGGGGGGGGGGGGGGGGGCTGGGTGGGGGGGGGGGGGGGGTGTGGGTGGGTTGGGTGGGGATTTCACTTGAAGGGACTGGGGGCCTCGGCGGCTGTGTCATATGTAAAAAGTCGCACCACATTGGATTTGGGTTGTGCCCCGGAGTGTTATGATTGGCAAAACCAACGTTATTAGAGTCTATCAGACCCTTGTCAGATACGACACATAACAAAGTAGGTAGTTCCAGTCAGGTCTCTGTCTCTGTCTACTGTCTCTCTCCTCTCTCTCTCCTCTCCTCTCTCTCTCCTCTCTCCTCAGCCATATGTGTGTGCGTGTGCGTGTTCATGTATGGTGTGTTTGTGTCTGGAGTGTGGTGTGAGAGTGTGTGGGGGGGGGGGGGGGGGGGGGGGGTGGGGGGGGGGGGGGGGGGGGGGGGGGGGGGGGGGGGGGGGCAGAGACAGAGAGAGACCTGATTGATCTTTCATATTCAGGTGTGAAGATTTTTTAGGAGGGCCAAGGCCCTAGTCCTAACAAAATCCCTGGTCAGGGGGGGTCAGAGAGAGAGAGGAGAGAGAAGAGATGAGTAGAGAGAAGAGAGATATAGAAGGAGAGAGAGAGGAGGAGCGGAAGGAGAGGAAAGAGGAGAGAGAGGAGGGAGAGAGAGAGAGAGACAGACAGACAGACAGACAGACAGAGCCATATAGCAGACAGAGAGAGAGAGACCCAGTAAAACATAATCAAAGCGAATATATCTAGTCTTTCCTAAAATCGTGTGAGTGAGTCGTTGATTTAATAACTATGTCCCTAGACTTGAATTATTCAAAAAGAACGTATCATCACTGCACCGCTCAAAACCACTCAGAGAGAATCGGCAAAATATTTCGGCTTGGCGTATCACACTCCACACTTCTTCTGTTTCTTCTTTTTCCCCCACCCTATAATCTGCCCGATTCATTCCCGTTATTACATCATAGCCTAGATGTCATGAACAACAACCGGAATTACAAAATGTCTCCACATGGTGTGACGAGAGAACACATTCAATTCTCAACAACCCGTGTAAATGTTTGGAAACCGCACAAATACTTCGCAGGCCTGGATTTATTTTCCCCACTACAGAAAGTGTGTGAAAAAAAAAAACCAACCTACGTGTTTATGTTTTTGTGATGGCCAGCTTCCAAGTTTTTCGAGCTTTTGATTTTCTTTCTCCGACTTGGAATCTGGTGATCACGACTGCTGCGGCATTCCCTCTTAATATTTTCGGGTTCAAAAAGTAAAACTCTTGTAACCAATCTCTGCTTTTTTTTTCTTCCCCTTTTTTTCTCTTCCTTGTTTGTTTTTTTCCTTTTTTTTTTTATTTTTTTTTTTCTTTTTTTTTTTTTCCTTTTTCCCCTGCATACCATCAAGTACCCCAGCACTGCTGCATTTATGGTTTCAACTGAGACAAGTTCTCGTTTTCTGATCTGAACTTCCCGCGTGCGCGCGAGTGGCAGTGTCCTAGTGCGTTGCGTTTGTGTGTATCTATGATGTCCTAGGAATCGTCAGGATAACCGGGGCGCGAAACCGCGTGCAAAATAACGCTAATTAAGTTCAACGTGAGAGGCCGATTACCTACCCGTCTTGCAGGAGAACCGCTCCACTTGCAGGAAATAACACAACAGCAAAAGCGGTGTCGCTCACACACGCACGGCGTCTGGGAGACTAATTCACATGAGGCGGGGGACGCTGCAACTACATGAATGGATATGTGAGCATCGACAATCGTACGAGACCTAGAGTTTGTATAGGACAGACAGAAGAGACCACGACCGACACGACACACCACAAACAGATAGACAGACAGAGAAGGAGACAGACCGCCGCAGACACAACCCGCGTGCCTTCACTGCCACAAAACAGCCCTATCCCTTTCCCTCCTTCCCCCTCCCTCCACTTACAGTACGTCATACAAACCGGACTCAAAGTGACGGGGAGGGGGGGGGGGCGGAGGGGGCAGGGGCGGGGGATGAGGGGGGGGGGAAGACACTAGAGAGAGGAAGGGGAGGAAAAGTGCGTAGCAGATGATATATGTTTGTGTGTGGGTGTGTGTGTGTCATTCCATTTAACGTCTTTTTTTCTTTTTTCTTCGCCCACTAAACGTGTGATATTATACTGCTGCATTGAATGTTTCACAGAGAGCAGTTCTCCGTTTTTTCTTTCCCCCCTGATCTGAACGACCTCGTGCGGCGCGAGTGCAGTGTCCTTGGTGCGGTTGCGTGTTTAGTGTGTATCTTTGTAGACTAGGAAAATTCTGTCCCTGATAAAAATCCATCAATCGTTATTGCACGACCCCACCGCTCACGCTATCTAAAAGACTGTGAATCTAGTCTTCCACGTGCGTGTTTATGAACACCGGCTTGCTGTGTGATATATTTCCTCACAAGTGGCTCGTCCTGCAAGCCGGGAAGGGTCACCGGGCTCAACCGAAATTAGGCGATATAATTTAGTGTGTGGTGTGTGTGTGTGGATTTGTGGTGTGTGTATGTTGGGAGGTGTGTGTGGTGTGGTCTGTGTTCTGTGTGTCTGGTCTGTCTGGTCTGTCTGTCTGAATGTCAGTACAAACCATGATTTAATTCTGACAATACAATTGGTATTCAACAGTGTCTGTCTGTCTGTGTCAGTTTGTGTAGTGCGGTGTGTTTGTCGGCGTGTGTGCGTGCGTGCGTTGCGTGACCTGTGTGTGTGTGTTGAGTGTGTGTGTGTGTGTGTGTGTGTTGTGTGTGTGTGTGGTTTGTGTGTGTGTAGGTGTGTGCTTGTTGTGTGTGTGGTTAGGTGTGTAGATGTTGGTGTGTGCGTGCGGCGGTGCGTGCGTGCGTGCGTGCGCGCGCGCGCGTGTATGTGTTTGAGTGTCGGTGTGTGTGTGTGGTGTGTGTGTGCGAGCGTGCGTGCGTGCCTGCTGGCGTGATGCGTGCGCGGGGGGGGGCGGGGGGGGGGGGGGTGGGGGGGGTGGTGCGGGGTGGCGGGGTGAGAGAATGGGTGGTGTGTGTGTTGTGTGTGTGGTCTGTGTGACGGTGGTGTCGGTGTGAGTGTGTGTCTGTGTGACTGAAATTGTGGTGGCTTGTATTTAGGTAGTGTGATTAGGAGAGAGACACAGATGAGGAGAGTGTGTGTGTGCGTCCCTTGTCTGTCTTTCTGTCTGTCTTTGGCAATGCTGTCTGTGTTCTGTTCGAGTGTAACAACGGGGTGGATGATGGCTGGCGTTTGGATGGGTGGGGGGGGGTCGGGGTGGACGGTCAAGAGAAAGAAGCGCAGCCAAGAGAGACAGTGCAACAAGGGTAATATCTGTTTATTTTTAGTTTGTTTTGTGTTTTTTTGTGGTTTTTATTTTTTTTTTATTTATTTTTCTTTAATTTATTATTAATTTTTAATAAATTTTATTTACCCGACAGTAGAAAACCCGCCACGGGCGGTGTGTGGCCCACAGTGCCTCTATCAAAATGTCCAAAACGATCAACATGGTGGATGAATGGCTACAACATGTTAATGTGGTGGCCCGCCCGCCTCTCACTTTCTTCTTCTTTCATGTTTCTTGTTCTTCTTTTCAACATGATGCCAATTTGCCCCTCTCTTTTTTCTTATCTTCTTCGCTCCTTCCGCCCCCGCATTTCCCCCACCTCTTCCATAATAATGTGCATTCCCCATCCTCTCTAGTGGTCTCCCCCACCCCTTCTTGTTCATATTGCTAACTATCCCCTCCCTCCAGTCATTTAAATTTCCCCATCCCTCCCCCCTTCTCTCTCTTCTCCCATCTTTGCTCTCTCTTTCCATCTATCCCCTCTCGCCCTTCTTCCTCCTCACCCCCCCTCCTACCCTCCTGCCCCTCACCTCTATTCCCCCTTTCTCTCCGACTCATGTCACCCCGGCATCTTCCTTCTTCTCCCCTCTCTCTCATCTCCCTCCTCTCTCCTCACTCCTTCCTCCTCCTCCCCCTTCCCTTTCCTCACCCTCCCCCCCACTCCTTCCTTCTTCTCTCCTCCTCTCTCCTCCTCATTCCTTTCCCTCTCTTCTCGATCTCCCTCTCTCCCCGCCTTCTCTCTCCCTTCGCCACTCTTGCCCTCACTCTCGCTCTCTCTCTCTCCTTCTTTCCTGCTTCCTCCCGCCCCGGACTTTCTTTTTTTTTCGTACCCCCATGCGCCCCCATCTCCCTGTCCCCCTACTCAGTCTTGTCCTTGTCTTTCTGTCCCTTGCCTGGCTTGAGAGAAGATGGCGCGCTGCGGGCGCGCGCGCCTGGGATTGGTGTGAGTCCCCCTGCGTACAACACAAAACCTATACAACGCCATGCTACGCGCGCGCGCCACAAACAACAGACCACACACAAACAGCACCAACAACACACACACACACACCACACCACCCACACACACTCACAGACGGCGCGGGCGCGCTGCGCATACAAAACACACAAAACACACACAATACCCACATACAAAAAACCACACAGACACTACATTTTAACCACGACGGACGGCAACATCACACAACACATCACAACCCACACACACAAACAGAAACAACCACTCACACACAGCAAACACACACACAACACACACACAAACACTGCCGCCCACACAGACCCGGGGCGCCTGTGGCGCGCCGGCACACAGTGCACGAGCCAAACCCGGGCGCGCATACCCACAAAGTACAACAACACACACAACACCCATACAATACACACAGACTCTCGATTATAACACAACACACGGGGGGGCCATGCACATCACACACACACAAAACACACACCACACCACATCCCAACCACCCCCTTCCCGAGCCACGACACACACACACACACACACAATCCGCGCGCACGCGCGCAGCTCCGCGCAAACAAGCACATCAACACACAAACAATCAACACAACGCACACATACAAATACAACACAGCCACATTTATACACAAACATACAAACGGCCGGGCAACATCACACACACACACATCACAAACACACTCAAGCACACCACACACACCAGACGACACACACACCAACACATACGGTACGCGCGTCCGGAGCGCTCGCGCGCGCCACTGCTCGCAGCAGCATACCCACACATGACAAACACAACAGACACAAATACCACCCATACAAATTACCACACTGACACTTATAACACACGGGACGAACAACGGACGGCGGCCGCACATCACACACAACACACCCCAAACACAACACACAACGAAACACCCACAAAACAATCCTACGACACACACACAACACACCTGTGGTGCCGGGCCGTCGGCGCGCGTGTGCGCGCGCGTGCGCGCCGGCACAGAGCGCGCGCATAACACCACACAACAAAACAACCACCACGAAACACATACACACTATACAAATACACAAACAGACAATACCTTATAAACAACACCACAGTAGCCGCACATTCACACACACTATACACACAAACGGGCGCGCGCGCAACGCACGCACACACACGCACGACGTCACAAACACATACCCACAACACGCGGTGCCGCACGCACCTACAATACACACAGAGCGACGCACACGCGGCGGCCGGCTAACACACACACACACACACACACACACACTACACCACACACACACAACACCAGCACACGCACTCACGCACAGACAACCCACAGAACAACAACACACACACACACCACAAACCCACACACACAACAACACCCACAACGACAAACAAACGCATGCACGCATTCACACGGCCCACCACAACCTCAAGCCCCGCGCGGCTCCTAGCGGCGTTTTGTGGGTGGGGTGGGGGTGGGGTTCTCTCTGCTCCATAATCCGTGGCCCCCCCCCTGTCCACCAACCCGCTCTTTTTTTTGGTATTTGAGTTTTGATTTTTGTGGCTAGACAAGTTAGTCATTTTGGTTGTTGTTGTGGTTGTGGTGTGTTGGTTGGGTGGGGTGGGTTTTTTGGTGGGGGGGGGGTTGTCAACCCCCCGCCAACTTGGGGAAAGGCGGCGCCTCCCCCACGGGCGGTTGGGGCGGTGCGGGGGGGGGGGGGGCCACCCGGAGCTCGGTGATCCCCTGCCAGTCGCCTCCGGGGTCCGGGACTCAGACAACCGCCGGGAGCCGGGGGGCAAAACAACTATTCATACCACGTCCTCCACCCCCTTAGACGCCATATTCTTTTCCCAATCCCCCACCACTTCCAATAGCGCACACGACCCATCGCAACGCGGACAGACCGACAGCCCCGCGGACAGGCGCCCGCGTGCACCCCAGCAGCGCGGCGCCGGCGGTCTGCGCTCGCTAGCGCTCTCTCTCGCTCGTCTTCTCTTCTCCGTCGCGGCTCTGCGTCGTCCCCATATCGCTCCCCGACCGCCTGCCCACCTGCTCCACCCCACTAAACTTAAACGCTTCTGCCAGCTCCACAACTCAAAACTTGCCCACTCTGCCCTCTAGAGAGAGCGAGAGAAGCTCGCTTCGCGCGGCGGGATGATCGGCGCGCTCTGCTCTCCTGGGCGGGTGCGCCTTTGCTGTATCGCTCCGCGCCCTCTCTCCCCTATCGCTCGCTCTCTCCCTGCTCTCTCTCTCCCCCCCCAGTCTCTGCCCGCCACGCAGCCCGCCACCACTACCAGCCCCCGTGCCCCTCCAGACCACAGCCCCGACCGAGACCACGCGCGCGTGCCGCCCGCGCCGCTCTGCCGCTCGCGAGCCGCGCGCGCGCGCGCGGGCGGAGCTCGGACTCGCCCCAGCGAAGGCTCCGCCCTCCCGCCCGTGCGCCCAATAAAAAATAATAAAAATATACCCCCCATTCCATCCCCTACCAGGTCTGAACACCCGCACCCATGGATAACTCTACTCCACCCGCCAAAATCCCACTCATCGCCAAACCTCGCCAGCCGCGTCGATCGCCTGAAACCCTCCGTAACCAAGCACAGATCTCCTGGCGACATTTTCTTTTTCTGTGTATTCAAAGCATTACGTGTGGGGGGTAAAGGAGATTAGGGTTTGGTAGGTGGTGGTGGTTGGGTTGGAGGTGGTGGTGGTGGGGTGGAGGGGTACGCACATGCCTCGTTCAATCAGTGACAGTCCCATGAGAGGAGGCGGTTTCCCAAGGGAAAGGGGGGGGGTGCAGGGGGTGGGGGTAGTCTAGGATATCCTTCACCTGTAGAAGGAACGAGGGAAGTGGGTGTGTGTGTGTTGTGTGTGTGTGTGTGGTGTGTGTGCGTGCGTTGCGTGCGTGCGTGTGCCGTGCCGTGCGTGCGGTGCGTGCGTGCGTGCGTGCGTGCGTGCGTGCGTGCGTGCGGTGCGTGCGTGGTTGTGTGAGTGTGTATGTGTTGTGTGTGTGTGTGTGTGTGTGTGTTGTGTGTGTTTTGAGTGTGTGTGTGTGTGGTGGAGGGGGGGGGGGGGCGATTAAACCAGTCATGAAAACTACATCAAAGCCGAAGTTTTGGTTAAAAGTGGGAGGGGGGAATGGGAGGGGGGGGGGGAGGGGGGGGAGTGGAGAGGAGGACTTCCTCCTCTTGCCACTTTTTACCAAAAGTGTATCAAAACTCAAGGAAGGATAGGGGGAGGGGTGGTGGTGGGGGGGGGGCGGTCTCCTCTAATCCATTTTGTTCTAAAAAAAGAAAGAAAAGGGAGGAAAGGTGCCAAAACACCAACAAACAACGTGACGTCACAACCGAATGACGCTGATTTTTCACCCACCAACAAACCAGACTCAAGGTGCCAAACAGTCCTAGTTTTTTTTGCCAGACAAGACGGGTAGGGGTGGGGTGGGCCGGGAAAGGGTTGAGCAGGAGGAAGTGAAGGGCACCCTGGAACCCCTTTCACTTCTCCACCCCTCCCCCCCCCCCCCCCCCCCCATGTTTGTCCCGGCTCCGCTACATGTCCCATGAGGTACACCATGCACATTAAAATTTGTTTTTTCCCTCCTTTGCATCTTTTTCTTTTATTTTGTACAACACGTGTGTTTGAGGTACTCACTTAACTATCTACAATCTTTTTCTTCTTCTTTTTACAACACACCCCGTGTTTGACGGTAGCACTAAGACTTTTCCAAATCTTTTACTTCAAGTAACGTTCCAGTGACAGCAAACCACTTTCGTGTTTTGGAAATAAATGCATGGGACCCGATCATGGAATGTGTCGTGGCCGTGCCGTGCCGTATGAGCGCATGCCGTGCTGGTGTCTGCGTAACAGGTGCCATGGGCCGTGCCGTACCGTGGCCGTACTGTGACATGCCCGGGCCGATGCCGCGCCGCACTGTCAATGCGCGAGCCGTACTGTGCCATGCGCGGCCGTAACCGTGCCGTACAGTGCCAATGCCGCACCGTAACAGGCCGTACTGCTGCGGCCTGCCCGGCGCCCGTAACCGGTGCCGAACTGACAGCGCCAGGCCGCGCCGAACCGTTCGTACTGTGCCATGGGCCCGTCGCCGAACCGGCCCGGTACTGCTCCAGCCTGTGCCGTACCGCCCCGTGCCGTCCTGCGCCATGCCGCCCGTCCCGTGCAACGTAACTGGTGCCACATGCCGGCGGCCTACCGTGCGTACTGCGCCATGGCCGCGCGGCCGTACCCGTGTCGTTCTGGTGGTGCCATGCCGGCGCCGTTAACCGTGGCCGTACTGGTCTGCGATCCAGTTGCCGCGTCCGTAGTGTGGCCGTTCCTCTGGGCGCCATGCTGCGGCCGTACCGTGTCGTACTGCGCCATGCCGCGGCCGTACTTACTACAGTGTCCGTTACTGGGTTTGGCCATGCTGTGCTGTGCCGTACTGTGATGCGTACAGTGCCAGGTCCGCGTCGGGGTAAC
>CM031602.1:50530341-50532841 GCA_018398815.1 Conus ventricosus | reverse complement strand
CGCTGTCCCCCGAGATCACATCGTAGACCACTTCAGCTCTCACCCCACGTGAGATGAGATGGGTTTTAAACTGAGGGGTTGTCGACTGTCTTTTTTTTTCCAAATACCTTGGAATATCTGCCGTCCATTTCCCCATGACATTTGAACATATTTACTAGCACTTTCTGTGGCCTCACCAGTACATGTTTAAACAATTTTTATGTGGGGCGTCTGTTCTTTTTCATCACTCATATTTATTATGCATTCTCTTATGAATGAATGCTGTTTTCGATATTTGAACAAAAAAAAGTTACTTTCATCTTTCATCAAACCATTAACTTCCAAATATTTCTAACCTAGGGGGGCGGAAATTCAAGAAGTGACACATTATCCTAAAACGTAAACAAATAGCTGAATGACATCTCCGAAACGGAAATTAAACAGCGTGAAAAGAAATAGTTCAACTGCATCACACATCATCGAATTTGGTAAATACATGGCGAGTTCATTTCATTCAAGTTCACAATGTTCATATGTAATATCATTTGCACTGGGGCTTTTGGATTCTTCATCTTCATTACCTGCCCTTTTAAAGAACATCCAATCGAACAATCTTTTCACCGTGTCCAAAAGATTGTGAAAATCAACCACAGAATCTTTTCATGCCAAATATCATTGCCCTATGGTTTAAATCAAGGGGCTGGGGCTGGGGGGGGGGGGGGGCAATTTGCTTTTGGTTTTGTGTGTTTTTCTTGTTTTGTTCTTTGAGGGGGGGGGGGGGGGGGGGGTCTTTAACACGCATGTTTTCTAACGTTGAGTTCTCACTTTCAGACTTTACTTTTCCTAAACGAATGATCAGCATGTGCAGATAACGCTCAGACGCAGCTTTTAAGACTAACACACATCAGCTCCGTGGACTGTCAAGCTCCTTGACAAAACAACGTAGTATCGTCATAGCTTTGCGCTAGTCCTTTGGACGAATACTACACAAATGGCGAAGACATTTCCACGGGAAAAGTCGTTTCGTCATATGATTTGTTTTATCCATGTTGATTGACGCACTCACTATAATTTTTTTTTAAAAAAAAATTTTTAAATGATGGAAATTTAAAGGATCCCGCGGCAACTTCCTGTTGTCAGTCATCCTATTCCCCCTTTTCAAGAGGCAGTAATTTGTCATCACCAGTGGGTTTGTTTGATTTAATCGGTTATGGCATAATTAAAGGGAAAGGGGGCCCAACCCCCTATCTTCTGCATCTTCAACGACGATATTTTTCTTTTCTTTCTTTCTTCTTTCTGCGTACGCAGGCTGATACTCCCGCGGACACTGCCTGTATAAAACAGGCAGTGGAGTTTTGTGTGTTTTGACCGTTTTTTTTTTATCCTGCCATCAAGGCACCCCTACTCCATCTTCGGGGGAAAGGGGCATGCTATGTGCAACGCGTCATCCATACCAACGGGCCCAAAATTGGCCTTCTTTCCCAAAGTTGGTGATGGGATTTTAGGTGTGTGCAAGATGTGCGTGCGTTCACACACGGAACCTCGGGCTATAGTCTCATTCGAAGGACTGTGTGGGGAATGGAGTCAGAAACAATGTTAACCCCCGAGGGAAAAAACCCCCTGTACCGAAATTCGAAAACCCCCAACCCAGGATCACGAGTACGGGACTCTATAACTGAGCTATTCCGCCCCAAACGACGATATCTAGACCTTGTCCACAGTATCAGACCTGACTTCATCATTTAGCAACAATCGAAAAGGTTGAGACGTTAGGTTGAGAAAATGTTGAGAACATGTTGAGACAGGCTGAGAACATGTTGAGACAGGCTGAGAACATGTTGAGACAGGCTGAGAACATGTTGAGACAGGCTGAGAACATGTTGAGACAGGCTGAGAACATGTTGAGACAGGCTGAGAACCTGTTGAGACAGGCTGAGAACATGTTGAGACAGGCTGAGAACATGTTTGAGACAGGTGAGAACGTGAAGTGGCTTTATTTCTGTGTTTGCAACATTTCTTTCTAAAAACAAACAAACAAACAAAAAAACAAACAAACAACAAACAAACAAACAAACAAACAAACAAACAAACAAACAAACAAACAAAAAAACAAACAAACAAAATCCCGCGAGTGTGAATGACTCAGAAGTTTCTTCTTTACATCCTTTACCGCTGTTCTATATTTCCAGCTGAGATTGACATGAACTCGCAAGCAAATTAGATGAAGACTGGAAAGAGGGGGGGGGGGGGGGGGGGGAGAAAAACTAATATTACGCGGTTATACTTTGGGGGGGGGGGGGGGGGGCTTTTCTTCTTTGCGAACGCCTTGGGCTTACACGGTCTGTCCGGCCCTTGAGATGAATAGTGTCGTTTTCTCCCGCTCTTGTAGACTGCCGTAAAGATTTGTCATTAGAGCGGTCTCTGTTGACCACACCTCTTCCCTTTGGCTGTTCTTTGGGGGGAGGGGGGGGGGGGGCGACAATTTAGGTCCCTTCCTTAATCAATTGATTTCGGGGAAAGG
>CM031602.1:50524321-50529341 GCA_018398815.1 Conus ventricosus | reverse complement strand
TGGAATTCATGTGGAAGTGTGGATGCATGTGTTTCATCGTGGAGAAGTGTGTGAATCAATGTGGTTTCATCGTGGAGAAGTGTGTGAATCAATGTTTTTCGTGGAGAAGTGTGTAATCAATGTGGTTTTTATCGTGGAGAAGTGTGTGAATCAATGTGGTTTATCGTGAGAAGTGTGTGAATCAATGTGGTTTATCGTGGAGAAGTTGTGCGAATTCAATATGTGGTTTTATCGTGGAGAAGTGTGTGAATCAATGTGGTTTCCTCGTGGAGAAGTGTGCGAATCAATGTGGCTATGTGACCCTTCTTGGATCCAGCTCCAATATGGTCTCTTAGCTGAACCAAGGGACTGTAAGGTATAAGAGCAATCCCAAGTTTTGTCACCATGAAGAATACACAGACCTGTCGGTATCACTTAAACATCACTGCACATAAAACAGCGCATGTAAATAAAATAAAAAAAGAAATCAGACTGATGGTAGTATGAAAAGCTGGCAGTAGAAGGGTTTCTCGGGGTCATGACCTGGATGCGGCCCGGACCCCTTAGAGTGTAAGGAATTCAGGGCCGAAACACCTGTTTGAGGACGGGGGAGGTTCTTCTCCTAAGACCTTCTGCTGTCAAGCTCTCCGTACAGTTTCTTCCTGCTGAAATGAAATGTAAAACCCACGCAGGTCAAGGAAATATAGCGACCAATACATCCAAACATACGTCAAGGAAATATAGCGACCAATACATCCAAACATAGGGCAAGGAAATATAGGGACCAATACATCCAAACACAGGGCAAGGAAATATAGCAACCAATACATCCAAAAGTTGCGGGTTCAAATCCAGGCAGCACCAGAGGAAAAAAAATGGCAGTAGAAGGGCATCTGGGAGTCATGACCTGGATGTAGCCGGACCTCTCAGAGTGTAAGGAGTTCAGGGCTGGAACACCTGTCTGAGGGGAGGGGGGGGGGAGGTGTCTTCTCTGAAGACCTGCTGCTGTCAAACTCTCTAGAGGTTTTTCCTACTGAAATGAAATGTAAAACCCACGCAGGTCAGAGAAACGTACTATAATAATAGGGGCCTACGCAGTACGCCATACAGATAAAGAATCGATGAGGAGGATGAGGCGAGGACTGTCCTGCCCACCGTTTATTGTCATTAACTTTCATTACGGCCCGGCCGACCACACGGGGCATTTTTAGCGCACAGAAAAGAAGTCACGTCCTGCCATTATCACAATTAAAAAAAAAAAGACTGTTTAATAAACAGTATGTACACTGCATCTACAACATCATAGCTGGTCTGTTGACAATTATCTGTAGAATATTTTCGTTATAGTCATATCATAACCAGTCATGAACAACTTTTTACATAATCTATATTTAATAATCATTACATGATAACCAGACTTTTAAAGCAACCAATTACATAGAATGTAAATGAGATCTGTGACGTCATGACTGTCTACCCACGTTCTGAATGCTGATCTGATCAAAGTTGGCGGTACTGAGGATGCCAGACAGTCTATTGATGCATGATTTTTTTTTCTCCATAAAATAAATAAAATAAAATAAAATAAAATAAATCAGTTATAAAAACACAACAATGCGGGCAAATGCACACTGCTGGATACAAAACTAGTTTTCATTCAGAGCAAGAATGTGGAGAGTTCTATTGCCCATCTTTTAAAAAAAAACAGAAGGAAAGAAAAGAAAAGATAAGAAAAAGAAAGAAAGAAGAAAGCAAAAATAGCTGTCTGTTGTAAAATTCTACGAGAGAGGGATGAGTAATCGATAGGAAATATTGTAACTTACCGTGTTTAATGGTGTAGATACAACATAATTCAAGATCTATCATGATTACATTACGATACATAACAAAACAAATACAATCAACAAACCAATTGTTGTGAATCTCTTGTTCCATAATTATGTTACTATGAATCTTTTGTCCCGTTACACTGATGTAATTGTGAATCTTCTTTAATAATATGCTGATGAGATTGCCGATAATCTTCTACCTTATACTGCTGTTGATGGGATTCTTATGTGACATTATACCAACGTTGTTGTGGATCTTTTCTTACATTATACCAATGTTGTGAATTTGTTTTCCCCTTATATCGATATTGTTGTGATCTTTTGTTACATTATACTGTGTTGTTGTGAATCTTTTGTTACAGTATATCAAAGTTGTTGTGAATTTTTTGTTACATTATACCAAAGTTGTGAATCGTTACATTACACTGATGTTGTTGTGAATCTTTTGCTACATCATATCAAAGTTGTTGTGAATCTTTTGTTATATTACATTGAAGTTGCTGTGGATCTTTTGTTACACTTTACCGATGTTGTTGTGAATCTTTTTTTACATTATATCAAAGTTTTTGTGGATCTTTTGTTACATTATGTTGAAGTTGTTATGGATCTTTTGTTACACTTTACCGATGTTGTTGTGAATCTTTTGTTACATTATATCAAGTTGTTGTGAATCTTTTGCTACATTATACCAGTGGTGTTGGAATTTTTTGTTACATTTTTCCGATGTTGTTGTGAATCTTTTGTTACATTACACCAACATTGTTGTGAATCTTTTGTTACATTATGTTGATGCTGCTGTGAAGCTTTTGTTACATTATATTGAAGTTGTTGTGGATCTTTTGTTACATTTTATCGATGTTGTTGTGAATCTTTTGCCACATTATGTCGATTATGTCGATTTTGTGTGTGTGTGGTGTGTGTGTGTGTGTGTGTGTGTGTGTGTGTGTGTGTGTGTGTGTGTGTGTGTGTGTGTGTGTGTGTGAGAGAGAGAGAGAGAGAGTGTGTGTGTGTGTGTGTGTGTGTGTGTGTGTGTGTGTGTGTGTGTGTGTGTGTGTGTGTGTGTGTGTGTGTGAATATTTTGCTACATTACACCAATGTTGTTTTGAATCTTTAGCTACATTATACTGATGTTGCTGAGAATCTTTTTGCTACGTTATGCCGATGTTGTTGTGAGTCTTTTTTTTTTCTTTTTTTTTTTTCTTCTTTTTTTTTGCGACATTACCAAAGACGTAGTAGCGAATGTTCAGTTACACAATACCCATGTTACTGTGAATCGTCTGTAACGCGACACCCATGTTATTGTGAAGTGGCAGTGACGAGACAGACACTAAGGCAGGGAGGGACAAGATGGGTGGAGCCCGGATAGTACACACATTAAAAAGAAGCGGTCCCACACAATTCTGACTGACGCTGGGGAAGTGTCGAGTCATTGGCAGACTCAGACGGCGCCAACAAAATCGAAGAAGTCACTGAGGCTGGTTGTCTGTCTTGCGCGACGTTTTGTGCACTGTTCGCACTCTGCACTTTCTGCCGCGCTCAGCACTTCAGGCATGCTGGATTGGCCGACCTTCATCCAAGTACTACTACTGATGCTCTTTTCCTTTTTTTTTTTTTTTCCCCCCTCCGTATTCTCAATGTCTGTTAGTCTCAGTCTTTTGAGGAGATAACAATAATAATGAAGGAAGAATCTCTCTCTCTCTCGCTCTCTCTCTCTCTCTCTCTCTCTCTCTCTCTCTCTCTCTCTCTCTCTCTCTCTCTCTCCTTTGTCTGTATTTCCCTCCCTCTCTCCCCCCTCTCTCTCTCTCTCTCTCTCTCTCTCTCTCTCTCTCTCTCTCTGTTTCCCTCCCTTCCTCCCTCCCACCCTCCCTCCCTCCCTCCCTCTCTCTCTCTCTCTCTCTCTCTCTCTCTCTCTCTGTGTTTCCCTCCCTCCCTCCCACCCCCCTCTCTCTCTCTCTCTCTCTCTCTCTCTCTCTCTCTCTCTCTCTCTCTCTCTCTCTCTCTCTCTCTCTCGTCCGCATCGCTGCTAGAGTTACCACCACCACTCCTTATCACTCGACCACATCTACACAAACAAGAAGTCTTCAGTCGCTGATATAAAAGTTTTCCATTCGAAAAGAATAAGTTTTTCGATCACATATAACATGCATGTGGCTTATAAAAAAAAAATATATATATAAAAAAAAATTCCCACTGAATCTCGAACCAAAGACCAGCCCACCATTTACTATGTAGTTTTTCAAGCAATTTGGCAAAAGTGCTTTTTCATGCAGTTTCAATGTCACAGATTTCGACCTTGTTTCTAACTTTTGCGATCCTTCTGAAGCAGTAGACCCTTCAATGGTGATTTACCAGCTGTGGTTAGTGAAACAGGTACCACTACGGCAAAAGACAGCCAATGTTCGGTTCTTCCTACTTGGCTCACTCTAAAAGTAAAATCACTGAGGCTAAGAAATGCCGTGATCAACTTTCACATGAAAGTAAACGTCTAGATAAGGAAAACGTTGACTTATTATCGATTGAAACTAGAGCATAACACAATAATAAAAAAAAAAATTGGAAAGTTGACTAAAAACAAAACAAAACAAAAGAAACAAACAAAAAAAACAGAGTTAATGATATTATCAGAAAGTTGAATTTAAAAAAAACCCAAAAAAAGCAAAAAAGAGAAGAAGAAAAAAACAGAGTTAACATTATTCAAAATCCTAAGAAACACTGTTTTTACAAAAAGGTGAACTGCGAACAAAGACACGGCTTCACTATGGCACGCAGTAAATGACATTCTACATAGATCACAAAGAAGATCACACAGACACTGCCAGCGGTCACCCAACTCGTCCACTATTCATTTGTTCAATTTCACTAAGTTCTTTGTAAAATCGGATGTTCACTGGCTAAATCTCACCAAACCCCGCAAAATCGATTTTCCCTGGCTAAAGCTCGCAAACCCCCAATTGCGAATCGAATAAAAACCCACGGGGGGAAACCCAATCATTTGCGTCCATCAAGTGGCGCTCCTTCCCGGCTTCAAGAACACAACAAAACCACAACCACACACACACACATGTATAAATATAGAAATAATAGAAGATAGAAGATATAGATAAAGATAATGGGCAAGTACCAACAAGTTTTTTAAAAAAGTAAACCGAGGGAGAAACTTTTGTTAAAAAGAAAGGTTTAAAAATTTTATCTCAACGTTTTTTGGGGTTGAA
>CM031602.1:50507619-50519221 GCA_018398815.1 Conus ventricosus | reverse complement strand
CATAGGGAAAGTAGGTGTGTGCAAACCGTTTTGGCGTTCACCACAACTGCTTTTTCCCTACTTACTCTATGGGGCGTGTTCGTCCTGGCTACTTTCCCTACGCTACTCTTGAAAACTTTAGTAAATTAGTATAAAACGGATAACCGCACAGTATTTGTTTGTAGATAATCGTTTTTTTTAGTTATTGAAGTCTTACTTGTCAAGAACAGTAATATGCTGATTCTAGGTCACTTTCGCCCGAAAACTGGGTGAGGGCGAAAGTGGCGTAGAGTCGGCATATTACTGTTCTCTTCAGGTGTCTGTCAACTGCACCTCTGGGTGGTTATGTCTGTTTGTTGTTGTTGTTGTTGTTGTTGTTTTGTTTTTTGTTGTTTGTATGGGTGTTTTTTTTTTTTTTCCAGTTCGATGATGCAAAGAAGCAACAGGTGAACGCAGTGCCAACAATGTCTGTCAGTCGTATGAAAGTCAAGACAAACCGCGACGCCTGCCACACACGTTGTGATGATAAAAAGTCAGGTGGACACAGAATAAAAGGGAGCTCAAGCACAGCCAGTGTCTGAGTCACTTACTTACTGTTTCTCAGCCGTTTCTTTCACACTGACGTCACCTTTCGGAACAAAAGGTCGGAAAAGCATTACATTTTGCCGTGTGTGTGTGTTGTGTGTGTGTGTGTGTGTGTGTGTGTGTGTGTGTGTGTGTGTGTGTGTGTGTGTGTGTGTGTGTGCGTGTTGTGTGTGTGTATTGTTTGTGTGTGTGGGTGTGTGTTGTGTGTTGTGTGTGTGTGTGTGTGTGTGGTTGTGTGTGTGTGTGTGTGTGTGTGTGTGGTGTGCGTGGTGTGTGTGTGTGTGTGGTGTGTGTGTGTGGGGTGTGTGTGTTGTGTGTGTGTGTGTGTGTGTGTGTGTGGGTGTATGCGTGTTGTGTGTGTGTGTGTGTGTGTGTGTGCGTGTGTGTGTGCGCGCGCGCGTTTGTGTGTTGAGTTTGTTTGTGTTGTGTGTTGTGAGAGAGAGAGAGAGAGAGAGAGAGAGAGAGAGAGAGAGGAGAGAGAGAGAGAGAGAGAGACAAAGAGAAATGCTCGTTAAAACAACTGCGAGCGAGAGTTTATCAAAGACGCACGCTGCTGTAGTGTTTTTGGTTCGTGAAACAGTTCGCGGAAGACGGTGGAGGGTGGACAGAAGAGTGTACAGTAACCTTTTTCTTTTCTCTCTCTTTTTCTTTTTCTTTTTGTCGCATCTTTTATGCCCCTTCAGGAGAGTTACCTCCCTGCCGCTCATCCCGGTGTGCCACACGCCAGAATCACTGCAGCCAGGAAGAACTACCCAGGGCAATAATCGCGTTCAGCAGCTAACGCTTCCAAAACTGCCGTAGGCGTTCGCACTGTTCACCACTGCCCTTATTGAATACGAACACCACTTCTCTGTCCCACGCGGATCGCGCTACCTCGAGCTACAAACAAAACATTCACAGCTGAGTAGGTCTGCTCTAGCACAGAAAAGAAGGAAGCAATTTATGCACACTTTTACAAGTTGAAGAGATTATTTTGGAGTAGTGTACCTTGGGTCCCTAACACCCCCCCCCCCCCCTCTCCTTTTTTTTAAAAAAAAAGAAAATCCTTGAAGAACTTATTTTACTTAGGCGGTGCCGACGCGATTTTAATCTGTCAAATGACGGTGTTGAGACTCAAATCAAAATCTATAGAACTGTTTGTTTTGGAATTAAGCGAGGGTAGTGTGTTTCGTCTGGGTAGCTGAAAAGCATGTTGGCTGGAGCTCTTAGCGTACAGATACTGTTTTCAACTTCCGCTAAACACACACACGCGCACGCACGCACGCACGCACGCACGCACGCACACACACAACACACACACACACACACACACAGACACACACACCCACTGTACTGAAAGGAAATCTTAAATGAGACAGGGAACGGTAATCAATAAATAACAAATAAGTAAGGTCACTCTTGCTCCCATGATGAAATAAATGCACGCCCGAAGGGAATGCTGGCGATTGGACATCGAAAGCAGCACTCGCTTGGACTTGAGGGGCGTGTGTTTTATTTCATCATGTGAGCAAGAGTTGCCCTACTTGTTTCTTATTTCCACCAATGTAGTCTTCAGAGCGCACGCTGTCACTTTTGAAATTCTTATTTGTCTTGTTTTGTCTTGCGAATCGTTTGTCCACCTTTCTCTTGGCGGTTCGCTAACATTTATTTATTTAAGATTTGTTTAAATTTCCGCCTGCAGTCGTCTCACTTTGCAACTAGATTCTTATTTGTGTTTGTTTGTTTTTTTTAAACGGAAAATTGCCCGAACAACATTTGACGGTCAAGAACAAAAAAACATGAGCGTGAGTCGGTTGGAAAGTGGACCAACCCTGGCAGCGAGGTCAGTCAGCGGACAGGACGGACCATGTGTGAGCCATGTGGTGGGTGACCCTAGCTCCATAAATCTCCTCGCCCATCGACCTGTACTCTGTTCAACTTCCGCCTCACGATCGATGAGGTCACAGCTGTGTTGACTCAAAACACCTGGGGGAACAGGGATTGAACTGGTGGGTGGGTAACGTGACCCGCACATTTCTAGTTCTTTTTTTTTCTTTTTTTTTTTCTTTTTTTTTTTTTTCTTTCTTTTTTCATTCACCAGAAGTTAGATGGAGGGGACAAAACAGAATCCGGAGACTCCGATTCTTTCTAGATTCTCTGCTCAAAGGAGATGCAGTCTGCAAGTGCTCTGAAAGTCCTTCTCATAGAAGTATTAAAGCTTAAATTTTTGTTTTTGTTTTGGTTTAGGCTTGGTGGTGGTGTTTTTTTTTTTGTTTGTTTGTTTTGTTTGTTTGTTGTTGTTGTTGTTGTTGTTGTTTTGGGGGGTAGGTTTTGTTTGTTGTTGTTGGTTTTTTTTTTTGTTGTTGTTGTTGTTTTTGTTTTTGGTTGTTGTTGTTTTTCTGTCTCGTCTTCTGTGCCACTTCAGTTGCATGGCACCAACGCCGTTCATTCCGACACCCCGTCCACAGCCACAGCCCGGTCCGTCCCGCCGCAGCCCCAACACCGACAGTCCAGAAGGAGCAGCCAATGTCAAGTCGTCAAGAGGCAACCCACCAGAGGAGAAACTGCACTACTGCTGAGTCACTTCGATGGTGTTCAGTTGTGCCTGTTCTGATCTAACATACGCAGGACACCACCAACTAAGCCCCTACTGACGACAGTAATTGCTTTGTGGAGCCGGCTTGAGTGAGCTGTCCCTCCAGAGGGCGCCACCACGAACGTCCAGCGACCGTCCACGTGAATTTGCCATTACCGGTGACCCCGACGGAATCAACCAAGGTCACAGATGTAGAGAGGACATTAAGACCGAGGTCACCATGAGAGCAGGGCATGAAGAGCCACAAAATTTGAGACTTCTTTTTTTTACATGCTGATCGATGAGAATGAGATTATGCGACGGATTTCTGTATTGGTCTGAGACTGCATAACAAGGCTGTATTCTACGCTTACTTCATAAAGTATTGCGGCGTCAACCAGGCCTGAGAGATACAGACACCTGCAGTATTGGTCGGGAAATTTGAGCAGTACTCTCAGAGGCGCATCCGTTTAGTGGATGAAACTCGACTGTGTGGTCCCAGTCTTCCCAACTGAGCCCGTAGCATTCTCAACTCTGGGTAGGAGCCGGTCGGGGCAGAAAAATCCCACACGACTTTGAGGGGAAACGAACCCTCGACCTCCCAGCCGAGAGTCCGCGACGCTAAACACATCGCCACAGCGGCTGGTTCGTAAGGTTTGTTACTCTTTGCTGAAAAAAGAATGAAAATAAAAATGAAAGAATCATCATAACGATCAATAAAATAAAATACAAAATACAGGAAACGCAATAAGAAGTCATGAACGTGCCAAGATAAAAAAAAAAGAAAAAAAAAATATACCCCAAAGAGGAGAACCCAGCTCTGTCAAAGCAGAAGAAACTCGATTATTTACCATCCGTCTGACAATCACGTAGAGAGACAGGACAGGCAAAGAGAGGGAAGGAGAGAAAGAAACCAAACATCCAGTCCCTCATCTCAGTTGGGAACGAGCAGGAAGGTATCAGGATGAGACTGGGTGAAGTGAAAGGTGAAGGGAGAGGAAAGGGGGGGGGGGGGGGGGAAATGTGGAGGGGAGGGGGGGGGTGTGGAGTGGAGGGGAGGGGTGGGAGGGAACTGGCCATTCACCTGGCCTGCGTGTCATTACGATTCTTCGCTACGTTGTGCTGTTAGTGTTGTTACTACTGTTGTTTTATCTCTTGTCTTTCTTCTTCTTCTTCTTCTTCTTCCCTCTCCCGCGTTCTCCAGCCAGAACACTGGAGTTTCAGATCCCCATTGATTTTTGCCGGTGACTGAGAAGAGTTTACGTCCCACTTCCACTCTGTGCCTCTCAAGAACACGTTTTTCCTCCCGACACCCAGATCTGTACACAAAGGGGGTAGAGAGGGTAAGGTAAGGAGGCGCGTAGGGGGGGGGGGGGAGAGAGGGGGGGGTGTCAGCACGTGCTGTTTTATTTACTGAGATTGGACAAGAGTGGAGTCTTGTGATAACGGATCACTTCGCTGCACACTGGGATCAAACAAATCACAGATGAACAGCACGGTGGAGAGGGAGGGTTGAGCGTGCATATGGGGAACAGGGGTGGTTGGGTGTTGGGGGGGGGGGGGTGACAGTTTCGGGAGTAGGGTGGGAACGAAGAGTAGAAAAAGCAGTTGGGAGAGGAAATTGTATTCACACACACACACACACACACACCGCGCGCGCACACACACATGCACACACGCACGCACGTACGCACGCACACACACGAACGCACGCGCGCACGCACGCGCGCGTGCGCACACACACACACACACACACACACACACACACACACACACACACACACACACACACACACACACACAACACGCGCGCGCACACACACACACAACACGCACACGCACACGCACACACACACACACTCACTCCTCTCTCTCTCTCTCTCTCTCTCTCTCTCTCTCTCTCTCTCTCTCTCTCTCTCTGTCAGGCTGTCACGGGTAAAATAAAAGAGGAGAAGGGAAAGAGCAAGGCACCTTGTGAAGGATGACAGGCCTATAATGGAACCACAGTCGTTCAACCAGCGATGGCAGTGAATTCCATGCTATGTGCATGGTGTTTGGGGGGGGGGGGGGGCATTGGGGGGCATTGGTTTTGCCGATGGCCACCACTCCATACAGCGGTGTTGGTTGGTGGTTGTCGCTGGCAACATGGGCAGACACAGGAGTTGGGGTAACACGGCGGAATGCTTCCGAGATGTTCAGTGAAATGAGCGTTGAGGGAACGGTAAGCCTCTCTCTCTCTCTCTCTCTCTCTCTCTCTCTCTCTCTCTTTTTACTGTTTTCTTTATATAATTTTTTTTTAAACGAAAGAAGGAGAGAAAAGAAGAAAAGAAAAGGGAAAATGAATTTGTTGTTGCTGTTGTTGTTTTTTCTGATTGCTGTGTTTAATTTTGTCAAATCGTTGTAATTGTTCCTTTTCCTTTATTGTTATTTTGATTGCATAGTGTAAAAAAGGTTCCAGCTGATCTATTCACCCTCATTAAAGATTTCGGGTTTCGAGTTTTCCTCTCTCTCTCTCTCTCTCTCTCTCTCTCTCTCTCTCTCTCTCTCTCTCTCTCACACACACACACACACACACACACACACACACACACACACACACACACACACACACACACACACACGCGCGCACGGACAGAGACACAGAGAGAGAGAGAGAGAGAGAGAGGAGAGAGAGAGAGAGAGAGAGAGAGAGAGAGAAGAGAGAGAGAGAGAGAGAGGAAGAGAGAGAGAGGAACACTGACAATGATTCTTCGTTTTATAACGGTAAAAGTACTGGCTTAGTTAGCCATTTTCCATACTTGCCGTTGCTATTCTACGAAGCTAGCCCTGAATAAAACAACATGCGTCAAAACATTATTATACAAAGAACAATAAAACAACCACCGAGAGAGAGCGAGAGAGAGAGAGAGAGGAGAGAGAGAGGAGAGAGGAGGAGAGAGAGTGAGAGAGATGGGGGAGAGGGGGAGGGGGGGATAATAACACATGGAGATATCACAATCAGAAGGGGGGGGGGGGGGGGGGGGAAGCCCGTTGTAATGTACATAGAAAATAAATTTTGGAATGCAGAGACTCACCTATTCAAGTAGAATCACATGTGAAGAACGGGATCGGAGAACATCAGGGAGAAGCAGGAAGGGATATGGAGAGAGAGAGAGAGAGAGAGAGAGAGAGATCATATCATATCATATATATTTTATTACATCACATCACACCACACCACACCAACACACACCACCCCACACCGTTGCGTTGCGTTGCGTTGCGTTGTATCTAGTCTACTGTCTTGCATTGCATCGCATCGCATCGCATCGTATTACCAAAAAACATCACACCACGTCACATCACATCACACCAAATCACATCACACCGCATCATATGATATCATATTATATGATATCGTATCGTATGATATCGTATCGTATGGTATCGTATGGTATCGTATGGTATCGTATCGTATCGTATGGTATCGTATCGTATCGTATCATATTATTTTATTTTATTTTATATTATATGCCTGTACCCATCGTCAACACAGCGCAGGCCTCCAAGGGTGGTACAGGACTGCTCTAAAGGCAGGTGAAGACAGTGCTTCTCTGGGTCCTCCCCAGCACCTTCAGGTGTTTCTTTTTCTTCTTTGCCTTAACTAGGCTGTCCCTGGAGAAAGGTCCAGTGACGGTAAGGAAAGACCCACTGACCACAGGGAAACTCCTGTTGACAGTGGGAAAGACTACAACTTTGGATTCTCTCTTGAGGGCACATAAGACCGTATGGCGAAAGCTTGGCTGTGTCTGGAGTGGCACTGTCTTCATCTGTCCGTGGGCAGGGTGGTTGGGTCTGTGGGGTGTGCTCGGCAGCTGGAGGGTGGTGTTTTTTCGCCGTGGGCTCTGCAGTCATGAAATACGGGCTGGTACACCCATGGGGTGCTACTTTAAGGCTGTTATGAGCTGCATCCTGTAGTCTAATTTACCTCGGTTCAGGAGCAGTTATGTCCCTTGATATCTTAATGGAGTGTCCTGTGCGTGCCTGTACCCATCGTCAACACAGCGCAGGCCTCCAAGGGTGGTACAGGACTGCTCTAAAGGCAGGTGAAGACAGTGCTTCTCTGGGTCCTCCCCAGCACCTTCGGGTGTTTCTTTTTTCTTCTACTTCACTTCACTTCACTTCACTTCACATATTATATTATTTTATATTATTATTTTATTATATTATATTTTTATTATATTATATTATATTTATTATATTATATTATATTATATTATATTATATTATATTCGTACCGTATCGTATCGTATCGTATCATATCATATAGCATATCATATGAAATGTCAAGTCCTTCAATTCAATCATTGTACAGGATATATCTTTTCAACAATATTTAGACTAACGTCAAATTTGACAAAGACTTGTTTTTCAGAGACTTTGTTCGTGAAAGGGTTAAGTGACATCACTTTGTGAACATGGCAGTTCTCATTAAACAGAGAGAGAGAGAGAGAGAGGAGAGAGAGAGAGAGAGAGAGATTCGGATAATTTAATCATGCATAGGCCATTGCCCCTCATGATGGGGTACACTTTTCAGTTGAAAGACTTGACAAAACTTTGCATCTTTCTTAGTAACTATACACACAGTCATACATGCACATATATTTCAAGATACTAAGACATAGCTACAGATCGTAATTTAAACGCTTTGTACAAGAATATTGATACATTTCTGACAATGCTTTCATTTTTAGACGCCAACAATAAAGTCAAACGAAACTGGCTGGGATGCTTATAAAATTTCAAAGGTATATACTGTTTTCGTAAATCATTTAATGTAGGACAGCACAAAAGAAAATGAATTTCATCTTCCTTGGTAATTCTACACAACGGACAAATCAAATCTGTTTCTGTATGTGATCTATAACGATAGTAGTGACACGCAATTTCAGACACACCCAACCTAAACCTTGTCAGTATGAATTCAAATGCCTATCTAATTTTAACTTCAGATAGGTTTTATCTTCATTTACAGTACAAAAACGTTCTATAGTTTGAAACCGTTCACTGTTATTTACATGGAAGTCCCATTCTTGCCACCTACACAGTATCAGTCTGTCTTAAAAAGATTCAAAAATAGACTTATTTCTTCAACTCCTTGGTTCACCCATACATAGCCAAAACCATACGCATATAATTTGCATCGAATATTTGAGACCCAATTTCTTTTATTCTGTGCATCTAACTCAAATAACATTCTATAGGCTTTCCGTGGTAATCTGCACTCTTCTAATCGTGTTAATTTCAACCAGTATCTAATACACTGCACTACTGAATTTATATAGATAGGATACCTGTTTGTCTCCCCATAGATAAGATCATTTGGTGTTCTCATTCAACTCTAAGAACTTTTTAAGTGCGAACATATGTAATTTTTCAGGATAAAGCGCTGCATTTTCAAGACCCCATATCTCGGTACCATATTGAACAATCGGTTGAATCTGAGCATCAAATAACTTGAAATAAAGATCAAGAGAATTATTTTCAATTTGTACAAATTTTGCAATACACACAATAGGGCCCTCTTGGCTCTGCTTACAAGGTCCTGGCATGCTGCAGTAAAGCTCAGCCTCGTGGAAAAATAGATTCCTAAATATTTGTATATATTTTACCACAGGCATTAAGGTCCCATTATATATACCATCTTTCTCTAGCTGCCAAATATCCTCCTTTTCTAAACACTACTATATTGCTTTTGCTCATATTTACATTCAAATGAAGCTCTGATGCTGCGCGATGAAGACTGTTTAACTGCGTTTGTAAGCCAACAACTGTTTCAGACAATAAAGTTACATCATCTGCCAATAACAAAATGAATAATTCAAAATAATCATATGTGAACCTTGCACCATGTCTCCCACACCTGATTACTTCTAATGCCAGTTCATTGATGAATAGTGAAAATAATACTGGACTAGTTACATCACCTTGTTTCACGCCCCGTGTACAGTTAATATAGTCTGTTAACTTATCCCCAGATCGGATTCTACTTTTGTCATTTATGTACATACTATTAATACACCGAAAAAGTTTCCCTTTTATACCATTTTTTAAAAGAATAGGCCACAGTAAATGTCTTTCTATAGAGTCAAAAGCTTTCTCAAAATCAATAAAAGCTACATAGAGTTTACGATTCATGCAAAATTGTTTTTGTATTAATGCTACCAGCGTGAACATATGATCGATCGTGGAATAACCTTTTTTGAATCCTGCCTGATGTTCACCAGTAAGGTTTTGCTCTTCTATCCATTCCTGTAGACGGTTGTTTATTATAGTGCTGTAAATCTTGCTGCTTGTATCACATAAAGATATGCCTCTATAGTTTTTGGATCGTTTGGGTTTCCTTTTTTTAAATAGAGGAACGACAATGGTTTTTGTCCAGTTATCCGGAAATACACCCTTATCAAATAAAGTATACTGTTCAAAAAAGAAACGCAAAATGAAATTTTGCCACCTGGGGTGGACCATACAGTTGAGAACACGCCAAAAAACCGCCCCTGATGTATGTCTTGAACGTCGACGTGCTAGTAAACATTGATTCAGGTTGTCACTATGTGCACGTGCGTGTTGTGGGCCAGGTGCGACAGTGCAAACATTGGGTTGTGGTTCTGTTGTTTCGCCTGCAAAGCATGCCCAACTCAGTGGTGAACACACACACACCATGGTCATAGTGCAGTATAAAAGCCGGGTCATTTTGGCAACCGGCAGGCACACCGTACCAAGAAACAGCATGCCACGTTTGAGCCCAGCAGAGAAAGAAAACGCCCTGGGTCGTTTGCAAGTTGGTCAGAGTGCAACTGATGTGGCCCATGCTTTGAATGTCTCCCCCAGTACCATATGCCGACTTTGGACTCGCTTCCAGAGGACAGGGTCATCAGCTGATTCCCCGAGGTCAGGCCGACCTCATATCACAACGCCAGCCCAGGACCGCTTTATACGGCTCAGACATCTCCGCAATCGCTTCCTGCCGGCCTCGTCCACTGTCCAGGCATGCGCTGGTGTCCGTCGCATCTCCGACCAGACTGTCCGGAACAGGCTGCATGCTGCTGGGCTGAGGGCTTACAGGCCCCTACGTGGCAACGTAATGACGGGGCGCCATCGACAGACCAGACTGCAATGGGCTACGCAACACAGACACTGGACACTGAGGAACCATTGGCAACACGTCTGGTTCTCGGATGAGTCACAGTTTCTGCTGCAGCGCCATGACAGGAGGCGAAGGGTTTACCGCCGGGTTAATGAACGCAACCAGCAGAACTGCGTCGACGAGGCACCTCCGCATGGTGGCGGCAATGTCATGGTATGGGGGTCCATCAGCAACACAGGCAGGAGCCAGCTGGTGCGCGTGGAAGGTCACCTGACAGCCCAGCAGTACGTCCAGGTCATTGTTCAGCCACACGTCCTGCCTCTAATGGCCACTCCCAGGGCCGTGTTCCAGCAGGACAACGCCAGGCCCCACACAGCACGCCTGACCACAGCCTTCATTACCGCCAACAACATCAACACCCTGGCCTGGCCCTCTCTTTCCCCGGATTTGAATCCTATTGAGCACGTTTGGGACGTTTTGGACAGACGCCTGAGAGTGAGGGCCAACGCCCCAGCGACTCCAAATGAACTGTTCCGGGCATTGCAGGCCGAGTGGGCGGCCATCCCACAGCAGACAATCAGGAACATTATTGCTTCATTGCCCCGCAGATGCCAGGCTACCATTGCAGCCAGAGGGGGTCACACCCGTTACTGACTTTGGAAGCGGCCTGGCGATTTCCCTGAGGGTCTGGGGCTGGTTCTTTACCACAGCATTACAGGGGAGACTTCTGTCCTACTGATGACCTGTTTTTGTCATTTTCACATTAAACGTGTTGTCACACTGAGCTTCAATAAATTGTGTTTCAAATCGGCAGCTTGGCATTTTGCGTTTCTTTTTTTGAACAGTATATTACACAACTTGACGAAAAAATCAACTACAGGCTCTCCCACATTTTTTATCATTTCCCCGATGATCTCGTCGGGTCCGGCAGCTTTGCCATTCTTTAATTTTCTTATAGCGTGAAGAACTTCTTCGCTAGATATAGGGCGATTCATGTAAGCATTTTCCTCTTGTTCGTCATCCATTCTATTTACAACTGTATAATTTTCTTCTGTTGCCATATCTCCTTCAAGCAGACCTTTAAAGTGCTCAAACCAGTCATCTGTTGTAACATTACCAGCTTGCTGTTTTCTAACAGAAATTCTACGTATATTTTCCCAGAATTCTTTTTGATTCCTAATGGACCCAGTTAATTTATCCAGGAATAAATCATTATGCTCTTTTTCTTTTCGCTGTAGAAGATTCTTATATTCTCTTCTTGCTACACAGTAAACGTCACTGTCGGCTGGATCTTTTGTCTGGAGAAAAACTCGTAATAAACTTTTTGCTTTTGCCTTACTTGATTTACATTCTTTATC
>CM031602.1:50500119-50505119 GCA_018398815.1 Conus ventricosus | reverse complement strand
TCGGAAATCTATAGGACAAAGTATAAGGACGCCCAGAGTAAAACAAAACAAAAAAGGTGGGGGTGGGTGTACGGGTGTATTTTTCAACTGCTCGCAGACTTTCCTTTGAAACAACAAACAGTGTGGATTGTTGGGAAACTTACAAAACTGAAATAGATTTTTTGTTTTTCTAAGAAAATGTCAAAAGTGATATCTTGTATACATGAGCAAGATTTGAAACTGAACAGAACCCACGTCATTGAAATGAACCGGATTCTTCATTTGAGGCTGCTGTGCACAGCTGGTGGCTATTCTTGGTCCTGGTGTATGATGACCACGGAAACGTCTTGGGTAACGTTATCTCCACCTGCTCACAGCAGCTTTACAAGAGGAGCGACAAGCCTCGGGTGTAGCCAGCACGCCAGGACGACCAAAAATCAATATGGCGTTCAGCAACAACTTCCGTGGTTTTTGTCTTGTTTGCTTGTTTCGGTGGTTGGTTGGTTGGTGGGTTTTTTTGTTGTTGTTGTTGTTGTTGTTGTTTGGTTGGTTGTTTTTTGTTTTGCTTTGTTTTTTTTAAATTCCGGACACAATTAGGAAGAGACCCTCAGAGTTAGTTCCCTTGAGCGGGAAGTCGTTTTCACGCGCTATGTGTGAATGAGATATAATAAGCTGGCTGCTTGCTGGCTTGAATTCATTTCAGTTTGGTCATGAATTTGGACTCGCCATGTCCGCCATGGCAACAAAAAACAAAAAAAAACCCGCGTCAGGACGAGACGCCGATTCGATTTGGAAAATGTTTCATTCATTCTCGTTTCTTTTCCTTGAGAGAGAGAGAGAGAGAGAAGAGAGAGAGAGATGGTCTGTTTGCTTTTGCAGAAACGTGCTCTTTACAACGGATACCTGTCTACTGCTGACAGGACTGGGAGAAGTGTATGTTCAGTCAAGGGCAGTAATCTAGTCATTACACTCGGTCGTGATTTCCGGTAGAGAGCTTGCTCTAACTTCTGTTTCAAGTCGTGACCTTCTTCATCCCTAAAATATAATGGTGAAAAAAAAAATTAATAAAATTAAAAATCCGCCAGTGTAACTGGAAGCGCGCTGAATGCATGCTGAGGTTGCTGCTCTCTGTCTCCTTCAAGACAGCGCGACACCCGGGGACCAGACAGATCACAGTCACCCGGGGACCAGACAGATCACAGTCACTGTAAATGGTGCCAGTCTTCTCCTGCTCCTTCGCCGTTCCCTGCCTTACCGGGAAAAAAGGGGGGTGGAGCTAAGGGGGATCTGAACATTATGCTCAAAAGATTGTTGTTTGGTTGTTTGGTTTGGTTGTTATATCTCATGTCCACATAAGAGGCATTACTCCCACGCCACGATCCTCCCAGCCATACGATGCATAGCCACATCCAGTTCGTCGTGTCGCAGCCCCAGCACCGGTAGTCCACGGGTGAGCAGTCAAGATCAGGTCGTGAGGAGGCCACCTGCCGAAGAAGACACTGCTCTGCAGCTGTGTCACTTTGGAGATGTACCGTGGGCTCAGACGGGAAGACTGGAACCACACAGTGGAGTTTTTGCCATCCACTCAATGGACGCATCTCTCAAAGTGCTGTTCGAATTTTCTGACGAACGCTGCATGTGTTTGTAACTCACGGGCCTGGTCGACACCAGGATATTTCGTGAAAGGAAGTATTACACACGTTACAGCCCTGTCATGCAGTCTCAGACCAGAATCGAACACCACAGCATCACCTTCATCATCCTCACCGATCATGCAAAGCGTCGATTCCATGCCCTGCTGCAGTGCTGACCTCAGGAACTATCTTCCCTCCACATCCACGCTAGTGTTCAGCTCGTGTCAAATGATCGGCATGGCAAGTTCCTTTGGGACCAGGTGGACAGATGAAGGGGGAAAGGTGACAAACTATTTCTGTAAACCGGAAAAAAAAGACTTTGTAAGTAAGAGTATGGCTAGAATAATTGATAGTCACGGAAACGTTCTAAATGACCACACAAAGATTCCTCACGAAGTCCATGGGTTTTAGGTATCCTTGTGTATAAAATGTGAGGTTGACGACTGTGATTTAGATATAAACTTGTTGAAAATATTCCACGTCTAGATCTTGATGAAGCAAATAAATTAGATGGAGAAATCACAAAGGAGGAGGCGGGTATAGCGTTAAAACTGTGAAGAACAATATAAGTCCTGGCACTAATGGTTTCATAACAGAATTTTTTAGAGTATTTTTGGAAAAGAGTAGGTGTTTTTGTTGTAAAGTGTTTAAATGCCGTATTTCGAAGGGGGGAGCTTTCTTCTGTACAAAGAAAGGGAGTGATCGTATGCATACCAAAGGGAAATAAATCAAAACACTTCCTAAAGAACTGGAAACCTATTTCGTTGTTAAGTGTTATGAATAAAATTCGATCATAATGTATAGCCAACCGTTTAAAAATGTTTTACCTGGTCTCATCAATAAGGACCAGACAGGTTTTATTAAGAACAAATACACTGGGCACAATATTAGGCTCATTTATGACACAAATGCTTACTCAGAAGAACACAGCTTAGCAGGGCTTTTGTTAAATACCGACTTTGTGAAAGCGTTCGATCCAGTTACTTAGGATTTCGTGTTTAAATGTTGAGAGCGTTTCAATTTCAACAGGCAGATCTGCAAATGGGTAGAAACCTTCTACAAAAATATTAAATCGTGTGTCCTCGTTTATGGTCAGGCTTCAAACTGGTGTAAGACAGACCGAGGATACAGATAAAGGAACCCACTATCGCCATACTTATTCATCTTATGTGTCAAAATTCTAGCATAAATGACTAGCAAAAATGTAGACATGCGTCGAATAACTATCAATGCCATCGAACATAAACTTTCTCATCACGAGGACGATACAGAATTTCTTTTAACAAGCAACAAAAAAATCATCTGAGACATGTGTGAACGTACTGGAAGTGTTTGATCGTGTATCAGTTTGTATATGGATCCTGGAAAAAGTGCGCAGTTTGGTTGGGGAGCTGTAAAAAGTCTGCAGTTCGTCACATGGACCACTTGGGTATGGAGTGGAATCCACTAAAGTTCAAAATTTTCCGAATTTGGTTCACCAGTGATTTACAAAACTATGCCTATATTAATTGTTAAAAAAAGAATTAGCAGACGTGAAAGATTTGTTCAAGACGTGGGTGAGAAGGGAACTAACTCCTTTGGGCAAAACTCGTTCACTTATGGCCCTACTATAACACCCAATCCCCCAGTTACTTTTTTTTCAGACTTTACAAACCTACTGTGACAAATTTGAGTAGAACAACAAAAAATGAGACAAAATAAGCCGAAAAAGTGCACCTAAAAGCAAAGAAAACGATGGTCTTGGACAACCACAAGTGAAAACGTCTACTGCTTCATTAAAATCAACTTGAATGCGGAAAATTCAAACCACACATCGCAAATGGAAAACCATCATAACATCTTACTTTCCACTTTTAAAACAATAGCTAAAAATGTGAACCAGAAATACTTTCTTCTTTTTGTAAATCAAATGTATTTATGACACAGATGTTCACGGCATACAAACACTTGTCGTTTGGTAAGGATTCTGGCAAACTTTGCGGATCCAGTCTTTTGTAATAATAGAACACAGGTTGGGGAAAAGGCTATTTTGGGAAAGAAATGATCAATAATGGGATACATTGTATGGCTCATTTTTTCCCCTTGACAATGACCAGTTTATTTCTTAAGAACAATTCAAACAAGAGTTCGACGTAAACATAAATTGCGTAACTCTTTCCGGTTTTAATGTGTCTATCATTGAATATATACGAAAAACACAAATTAAAGTTTAAGATACTCGTAAATGTTTAGATAGGCGTCTATGTCATAAAAAAAATTGACGTCAGACTGTAAAGGGTCAAGATTATGCATGGCCTGTTTACAGATAATCACATTTGTCCGAAGTGCTGTAGGAAGTGTGACACAAAGCTGAGTGTTGAAAACGACTGGAAAAAAATATTTTTTTATATCTTAGCAAAACTTCTGACGTAAGAATGAAATGGTTACTGTTACAAATTTAATCCACAGATGTCTTGGGACTGGTGTGGTGCTGAAGAAAACTGGACTTCTGAACAGTGATGGATGCACTTTCTGTTGCTTACTTAAGGACAAAATTACACATATATTTTGGTGCTGTACGGTCATTAACGTGTTTCTGGGAAACGCTGGTGGATTTAAATGAATGAAAAATGTTTGTTTTTTTGACATAGATACACTTCTGGGTAATTATGTAATATATTCTGTTTCATTGTATTATTTGCTAAACACTATAGAACAGAACAAAAGAAGACATATCACCTATGCTGCAAGTATTCCTCAATAAGTTGAAATATAGACATAAAACTGAAGAGTATATTGCTCGAAAGAATTTTGTACACGAAGATTTTATTTCTATATGGCTCCCGTATAAGTCGATCTTTGCGGACCCTGACTGAATTATGACTGCAAGCTTACCTTGTATATTATATTATTACTGATATGATTATTATCCTTTAGAACTGTTATTATGTCGCCCAGTCACAGCCCCAGAGAATTGTACAAAGCCTTTAACAACCAAAATATGTCAACTTTTATAATACACCTGACTTGCCTCTTATGCTCATGCTCTCTCTCTCCCCTCTCTCTCCTCTCTCTCTCTCTCTCTCTCTCTCTCTCTCTCTCTGTCTCTGTCTGTCGCTTCTCTCTCTCTCTCTCTCCTCTCTCCCCTCTCTCTCTCTCTCTCTCTCTCTCCTCTCTCTCTCTCTCTCTCTGCGTGTGCCAGTCAGATACTTCTTTACCTATTGTCTTCAAATTCAAACTGCTGTCTTCAAAATTCAAACTGCTGTTATGAATACGACAAATGTGTTGGTTTTCTTCTCCATTTCTATTGGTGTTCTTTTTTCCTTTGTTTTATTACGTAGTGTTGTGTGAATCTTCTTGCTTGAATAAAGATTCACTTCTCTTTTAAATCTAAAAGAATATTTGCGT
>CM031602.1:50417619-50495119 GCA_018398815.1 Conus ventricosus | reverse complement strand
AAACAAATCCACCGCACCAAATTGTATAGATCTGAAGAGGCATCAACGCCAGGTCAGACAGGCAGCTGGAGTTTCCGCACCATGGCGACGATCACTGGCAACAAAGTTCTCTGCTACTGAATTCTTTTAAGTTACGGCAGACCACAACAACAATCTGACCACAAAAAAAAATCTTAACATAAAACATGGAACTGTTGTATCGAAGTTTAAAGCTGAAGTACCAGAATGTCCAACACTAACATATTATAATAGTCCGAAATCATGATGCTGGGAGGTCAGAACTGATCAAGGACAGAGTGGATTAAAGATTGATTTCAGAGCACGCCAGGTGAAGAGTCGACAGCTTCGGAGTGTTGAGGATCGTCGGACTGGCCGAGTCCCAGCGGCTGAGGCGGTGGAGAGTTGCGAAATCTTTCTACCCCGGGAGGGACCACACACCACACTGGCCGAAAGATCGATTTTTACTTGGTCACTTCAATCAGTTTAAGGGAAGGTAGCCAGTATTATGAGAGAGAGAGAGAGAGAGAGAGAGAGAGAGAGAGAGAGAGGAGAAGAGAGAGAACGAGACGAGAGAGAGAGAGAGAAGGAGAGAGAGAGGAGAGACAGACACACAGTAGACCGACAGACGGACAGAGGACAGGCAGACAGACAGACAGACAGACGGACAGGCAGACAGACAGACCGGACAGACAGACGGACAGACAGACAGACAGGCAACAGGCAGGCATGCGCCGGCAGGCAGACAGACAGATTTTATTCAATACATATAGCTACGACCCTCACGCATCGGCTGCTGTGAGCAAATACTTTGAGAAATAACAAATCATCAACAACAACAACAAAGTGAGAGTATTTAGGCTACATCTCCAGCAGTGCTGATCGATCGTCTTCATCTCAACATCAATATCTGCGCATCACTGTTAATTTAACATACTGAATGTGATACGGATCCTGTAACGATGTGTTTTTTTTCCACAATAAGCTTAAATCGTTATCTGCTTGATAGCAGTTTCCTTTGTCAAAGACAATAACGCATAAATGTTAAAAACAATGGAGGTAATCTTTCTTTTCCTGTTTGCTTTTTTTTCCTTGTTTGGTTGGCTGGTGTGGTTTTGTTTTAAGTTTTTTGCTTGTTTGTTTTGGATTGGGCTTATTTTTTTTTCCTTTCAATATAGAATTCACTTATATCTAAGATGAGCCTGGAGAGAGAGAGAGAGAATGAGAGAGATAGAATAGAGAGAAGAAGAGAGAAAAAATCTATAGAGAGAGAGAGAGAGAGAGAGAGAGAGAGAAGAACGTACACGACGACGACGTGTTATGACAACGATCACCATTAACCAGCACGTAACGATACGACCACACTACAATACTACAAAAAAGTAACAACAACCACAAACACATGCAACGCACTGGCCCACACGCACGCACGCGCGCACAGACCAGACAGACATACAGGATCAATTTGTCCCGCTACTAAATCGAGATAAGTAACGAGAAAAAGGAGGAAACTAAACTGGTAATGGTGTAGAAAGAGCGGTAAGGGTGGGTGGTGTGGGGAGGATGAGGAAACGAAGTGAGGGTAGTAAAAAGAATCCTCCCGCCCCCCTCCCCCCTCCCCCCGGCCCCCCACACCCCACCTGCCAAACACCGTCACAAACACCTGCACCACGACAAACAACAACAGCAAACAACAACAACACAAAAAAAACCGCAGCCACTCACCCTGTAAGGTCACAGCGACATCGAAGTGGCGGGCCCACTCCCCCACTCCACCTTTCCTCTACGCGCACGAACGCGCACACCACCACAATACCACTACCACCAACACCACCACCAACATCAACACCACGTCGGAAGGTAAAGAGGTAACCACTGACACAACAAATCCCCCAGCCACCAACGGCACACACGGATACAGCCACCACCACTACCAATCCACCAACACAACAGCACAACTAACCACCACCGCCGCCCGCCGCCACTACCACCACCACCAACACCGACCACGATCACTGGAGATGGACGGTGTGACTTGTGAAGCGCACGGCGTCGCACGTTGTGTTCCCCCCAAGTGTAGTCCGCGGCCGGCACTGTCGCCAGGATGCTGCCCATTGTCTCGATGGGGGCTAATACGGCTACCACCACCGCCGCCGCGCCGCTGGCCGGCCGATTCCTTAGGGCGAAGTCGGGACACACAGGCCACCGTCGGAGTCTACGTCGCCGCCGTCGTTCGACTACGACAGACGACTCAACGTACGACAAACCCTCTCTATCTACTCTCTCTCCACTCACGACTCTCTCCACTCTCTTGTTTGTCGCTTCGGGTTATTTCCCCTGTCGCTAATTTCTCCTACCAGCACCCTGCTCCCTCCAGCCACTACCCATCCCTCCCCCCGGGGGTGGGGGTGGGGGGCTCTACCTTTTCCCAAACTATTCTTCACTCGCAGCCAACCCTCCCCCCCCCCCCCCAACCCACCCCTCACCGCCCTCTCCTCGCTCCATCCTCGTCTCTGGTTTGAAGCGTGACGAAGTGTGCGTGTAGCCGTTGGTCAGTGAGGGGTGGGTGGGTGGAATGTAGGGATGGTGATGGGGGACAAGATCTAAGCGGGGGGTGGGGTGTGGGGGGGCCAGGATCCTGGGGATGGATTGAGTTGGAAGGGGGAGGGGGAGGTGAAGAAGGGGGAGGGAGGGAAGAGACGTGACCAGTGTGATTAGCGGGGTGAATTGCACGTGATACACTAGATTCGCCATGTCTTTGGTGGGGGGGGGTGTTCTGAGAGAGAAGTAGGAGAGAGAATGTGAACTTTGTTCACTAAGTGCGTGTTGGGGAAAGTAAAAGGAGAAGTAGGTGGGAGAGATTGATGGAAGTGGGACAGGGAGGGAGGAGACGTGTACAGTGTGACTAGCCATGATATTCACCGTGATACACTAGCTCGTCGGCATGACAGGGGGTGTTTGTATGTGTGAGAGAGAATGAAGGTGAACTTTGTTCACGGTGAGTGTGTTGGGAAAGGAAGAGGAGAAGAGGGGGGGGGAGAGGATTGAGGTAATGTGGGAGTGTGGTGGATATGGGATGGCAAAGAAACGAACGTTTTCTACTTGACTGTGCCTGTTCACGTCACAAAGACGTAAGCCCCATTTAAGTAACATCGAGAGTTTAGTCGTTGAAGAACGCCGGGTGAAATTACTAAATAATAAATGAGATGTATAAGTTTCGGTTTTCACTTTGGTTAACACAACTTCTTTTTCCAACTAATGCTATAAAATATAAATTTTCCCTTTTCACTTTCCTTAGCAAAATACGTTCTTTTTATCAATTTGAGTTTCAGAGTTAACTATTTTACATTTCTTGTTATTCAAATCCTGGACTAGGTCTTTAATTAAGCGTGTGTGTGTGTGTGTGTGGGGAGGGGGGGGGGGTCATTTGTATTTGCTTCTAACAGAAACAAGTAAAAGGGTACATTTCTATCTACCATCATATATTTTCAAAGGTAATGCCTAATAGCTCAGTTGGTAGAGCGCCGAACTCTGTAATCAAGGTGTGTTTAGGTTCGCAAATCCGCGGGCTGTTTCGTGTAGCAGTTGGATTTTCCTATCGGAGTTAACATTGATTTCTGACTCCAATCCACGTAACTTCCTTCGAATGAGACTTAAACCATGTTCCGAGTGTGAACGCACCACGTCTTGCACACACGTAAAATCCCATCACCAACTTTTCGGAAGAGAAGGCCAGTTTGGCAGTTGGTATGGATGGCACGTTACACATAGCATGTACCATCCCCGAAGTTGGAGTATGGCTGCCTAATGGCGGGATCGAAAAAAATGGTCATACACACAAAATTGTCAGAATAATCAACAGGATGATAGTGGACACTAAAAAGAAATAAAGAAAGAACTGTTAGAAAATTGATTCGACTATTAGCTTCGAAGTGAATAATTGTGGGGGAAGCCCACGAGTGAGGGTAAATAAATTCACCCGCCATTAAGACATAGACTTATACAAAGTATTATTTCAATGAAACAATACAGGGAATGGTTGGGTGCCTGGGGTTGCTAAGAGAGAACATGGAATGAAAAAACGGGGCAGTAGTGTAAATATCAAAACTGTCGCTAGCCGCATACCGAGCGACTATCGAAGTCAGTTATGAAAGCAGAACACATGTTGAACGTCATTGTCCACATTTGCCTTTCCGTTACAGTCAATGGACTCATCAGTAGACGCACATCTCCTTGAGCTGGACCCACCCTTCGATCATACGGAGATGATGTACCAGCCTTTTTTCTTTCCTTTTTTTTTCTTTCATCTTTAATCTTGATGCAACTACCGTCAAAGTCTGTCGAGTGGTCCACCCTTCGTTATACATACGGAGATTCCCACCTTTTATTTCTTTTTTTATCCGAATCTTTTAATTTTGATGCAACTGTTAGAAATTGTCGTGTGGTCCACCCTTCGATCGTATCATGACAGAGATGTTCCCACCTTTTATTTTTTTTTTTAATTTTTTTTTTTAGAGTTTGTATTTGATGCAACTGTTGAAATTGTACCTGTCATCATGCTTATGTTTTGTCATCTCGGCTCATAATCTGGTCCAAAATACAAGCCAACGACAATGAAAAGTGCAAGTAACTCTTATAAACAATACAGTAACGAACATGAAGAAGTTCGAACAAAATGCCTTGTTCAGGTTGTTTACACAAACAACAGCGCCCCACGTCACAGTCAGCGTAAACATGCATGATACTTTTGTAAAATGTGTCCGGCCTGTTTTCAGAAATGCATTGGTCTCTCTAATTCCTTCACCATCTCACAACGACATGAAAGCCAGCGTGGAGCTGGCGAACACCATTTCCATATCTTTGTTTGTGTACATTAACGAACTGACTACAGCCGTCTTCCTACGTGAAATAAAAAAAAAAAATATGAAATATGAAGTAAACAATTATGGTAACTCGTGCTACCAAAAGAAATCCTAACACGGGTAAACTTTTATTCAAGACTGGCACAGCCTTTAACCTAGAATAAAATCAGACAAGGGAGCAATAGTTACCCTGCTTGTTTACTGTATAATTGTTAACTGTATCCCTCCTCTTTTATTTTCAACTTCAATAACAAATGATATAGAAACCACCTCCTCCTTGACGATCACAAAGCATTTCCATACGAAATCTCTAACCTCCTTGTACCGTGAATATAGTCATATGCTGTAGAGGATAGGTACGACGTATGCTTACAGCCGACTCACAAAGTTGCCTTAACATGCTGAATACCCGGCTTTAAAGTCAACTTCACAATCAAAAAAAAAACAATTTTTTAAAAACCTAATTTACACAACCCTTTAAAAATACACCTTCTAAAAAAACACACTGTAATTTCGTTATGAACCTAATCATATCCGAAAAATCATAGTATATTCAATGTTTGCGTGAGTTCCATAGCTGAGTTTTTTTTGGTTATTTTTCAAAACGTTGTTTCAGTCTCTATCATGCGTGGAGTGACTAGTCCTCCCGCGTTCAACCTGGCCAACAAAACCCGCGTAGTATACCTACTGGAATGATGTAACATGTAGTAGTTATCATATGTCCCAGCGTTCTCTGTCTTCGTTCTAGTATATGTCCCCTGAACACTCATGTCTTCTATGGTTATGACACCCACACTGTGATGAAATTCAACAAGCTCAAAGAACCCAACACACAATTTATAGCAGTTGAGTATTTTGAAACTGAGACATAACTGGTAACTAAATGAAACACGGTGCTGCAGGCTTGTTTCGGCACAAAACGAACGCTGTTTCGCGATGGCCGTTTACCATTGGTCTTATTGAGCCGAAAACACATAAACACATCAACAAGATTGCACAGGAACCTCATCCATGCGAATTACTCCTCGTTAACCAAGAGAATAGTGGTCTGACCAAAATTTTCCTCATTAACTTTATAAAGAACACACACTACACACACACACACACACAACACACACAACACACACACACACTTCGCGATCACACACACACACACACACACACACAACATCACAGCACACACCCACACACACCCCCACCACACAGGATCAGCACACAACCACACACACACACAACCACTCGCGTCGCACACACAACACACACACACACACACCCACAACCACACACACACCCACACACACACACACACACTCGCACCACACTGCCGCACAGCACACACTACAACGCACGCACAGACACACACAAAGGAACACACACACACACACACACACACACACACACCCACACACTTCACACACATGGGCCACCACAATACGCACTCACGCACAGCACGTCACGTCACGCACGCACCACGCACACACAACACACAACACACACACACACACACACACAACACACACACCCTACACACACATGAACCGTATTTTTCTTCTATTTGAACCCCAGTATCTAGAACAGGGAGTACTTTAGAAAGGGAACGAAGAAATGCTGTCTGTGTGTCTGTCTGTCCTGTCTGACTGTCCCCCCGTCTGTTGTCTGTCTGTGGTCCGGTGTCAAAATGTTTTCAAATCGCTCCAGATACAAAACTACAAGGTCGATCTTTCTGAAGATGTTTAGGAATGTTTCATTATGGGTCCAGGATCTTGCCCGACTTAGTTTACCGTTACGTGCCGTTACACACAATCAGTAACGGCCTGTAACGTGCTATTATCATCGTTATATGGAAAATCACAGAAAGTTACTTGGCCTATCTGTTGTTGAAAATTTAGCAGGTAGGCTCATAATGGATCACGGGCCTCATTAATTAGGTTTACCCCTTTATAGCCGTTACTAACGGCTGTAACAGCTGTAACTGTTTTTTCTTCTTTTTAGAATATATTAAAAATAACTTGGGCCGATCTCCTGAAAAATTTGTAGTATGTTCATTAATTGTCACGGATGATGCCCGAAGTTTATATAGTTTAAGCCGTTACAGCCGTTACAAACGGTCTGTAACGGCCTGTTAAACGCTTTGTCTTCATTACGGAAATCTCAAGAACTTACATGGCCGATCTTTGTGAAAATTAGTCGCAGGTAAGTTCATTATGGGTCTCGTATGATGCACGATGTTTAGTTTACCCCGTTCTAGCCGTTTACAACGGCTGTAAGCATGTCGTGTAACGGTTTTTCTCTTTATAGAATATCTCAAAAAGTACTAGGCCGACTTTATGAAAATTTTGGTAGATATGTTCATTATGGGTCACGAATAATTGCTGAATGTGTTAGTTAACCGTTGTAGCCGTTACGAATGGCTGTAACGCCTGTAACGCCTTTTCTTCTTTATATAATACCACAGAAAGCACTTGGCCGATCTTTCATGAAATTAGTAGGGTATGTTGCATATGGGTCACGATGACCCGAATATTTAGTTTACCTCTACAATTTTACAGCCGTTGCTAACGGCTGTAGCGGCTGTAACGCTATTCTATCATTGTGGAATATCTTAGAAAGTACTCTTGCAGACTTTTTTGAAAATTAGCAGGTAAAATCATTATGGGTCATGATGATGCCTGATGTTATTAGATTACCCCCGATTATAGCCGTTACTAACGGCTGTAACGGCCTGTAAACGCTTTTCTGCTTTATAGAATAACTCACAAAGCACTTGCCGACTTTCCGAAAATTTGTAGTATGTTCATTATGGGTCCAGAAATAAGAACATAATTTTATTTTACCGTTATTACCGTTGCTAGTCGGCAGTAACTGCCTTAACGCTTTTTCTACTTCTTGGAACTATCCCCGAAGAACTTAGTGCTATCTTTGTGAACATTAGCATTTATGTACATTATGGGTGACGCATAAATTCCGCTAAGTTTTTAGTTTACCGTTAGAGCCGTAACTAACGGCGTAACGACCTGTAACGTTTTTTTTCCTTCAAGGAATATCTCAGAAAGTACTTGGCCTATCTTAGTAAAAATTAGCATTTAAGTTCATTGATTGTTCACTGAATAAAGCCCGATTGTTATAGTTTACCGTATAAGCCGTTTTCACTCAACGGTGTAACGTCCTGTAACTGTTGTTGTTCTTCAAGGGATAAATCAGAAAGTACTTGGCCGATCTTTTGTAAAAAATTAGCAGGTGTATGTTCATTAGGTCACAAAAAATGCCCTAATTTTATGTTTACCGTAAAGCCATTACAAACGGCTGTAACGACCTGTAAACGTTGTTTGTAGTTGTTTTTTTATTTTCTCTTATGAATATCTCAGAAAGTACTAGGTCGATCTTATTAGAACATAAGTCATTATGTTCACTATGGGTTACGGATGATGCCCGAATGTTTTAGTTTACCACCCCGTTATAAGCCGTTACTAACGTCTGTAACTGCCTGCATGCTTCTTCAGAATGGATATCTCCGAAAATACTTGTCCGAACTTTTGGTGAAAAATTAGCTGTATCTTCAATAATGTGGTTAAAGTATGATGCCCGATGTTTTGTTTTACCGTTGAAAGCCGTAACAAAGGCCAGCCCATAAAGGTTTTTCTTCTGTATGAAAAATCTCGGAACGTGTCCTGAACATTTGTAAGTATGTTCATTTGAGGTCACAGGCGATGGCCGATGTTTACACCAGAACAAGCCATACCTACCGGTTCACAAACCAGCCCAATACGGTTTTTCCTCTTTTTGTAATACTCAGCTCGTATTCAGGAAAACCGGAGTGACTTTATAAGATTGCATCATGTAATTTTTCTTTCTTTTTTCTTTGCTTTTTTTGTTTGTTTGATATGTTTGTTTTGGTCTACGAGTTTTGTCACGAGGCCTACGACGTTTGAACCCATCTAGGGTGGCGGAATTATCATTTGTTTATTGTCGATTGGCAGTTGTCGTGTATCCGTCCCTTAATTGGCTTGTGTGCGGTTGCACCTTGGTGTAGTTCAGCTCAACTTCTGTTTGCTTATTCTCTCTCTCTCTCCTAATTCCACTTCCGCGTTCAATCATCCTGCCCTGTTCACGGGTGGCTGGTACTTTCTTCTCCTGCGAACTTGCTGTCTATCGGCCTTCTCACCTGTCTTTTTACCTGTCGCACGTGCTTCATTTCTTTAGTTTGAAGTATGCTCACTCTGTGACCGCAGAGCAAGGCAGAGTTGGCCTCCATCTTGCAGTTGGGGAGTTAGCTCTTCACGAATCTCTCTCGAGCGGAATGATTGTCTCTGTGATCGCCCCTGCTCCGGTCTTTGGTTCTCACCGTATCATCGAAGGTACAGTCGTTATCTTCAATTCCTACAGTCGGCCATTAGGAGAGGGACATCAGCTTTCTTCTAGTCTCCGCCTCAGCCTCTACAGTGCCACTTCGACTGGACAGATGGGCAGAGAGAGTCTTATGAAACCGTAAAAGAGAGAAAAAAAAAACCGCCACTTACTCTGGTCACATCCACGGGGTAGCTGGTAGCATCAGTTTTCGTTGTTTGTTTGTTTTGGTTTGTTGTTGTTAGCCGGCAAAGTCTACTCTTTTGGCGCCCCACCCCCAATATTAATCATTTTTTCGTTTTGTTTCGAAAATGTAAGATACATTTTGTGGGAGACCTTTTCTCTGGTTAATATCAATCTTAACCTGGCCATAGCAAAATTAATTCCAAAATTTCCTTTCTCACGCGATTATGCATCTGGTGATGCGGTAGTCGTGGAAATGGGATAGAACCTGGTGATTCAGTTTTTGGAACTTGCTGTGTCCTCGCTCGGTCCTCCCCTGTCACATTCGCCGAACTCTTATTCCTTCCTGCCACCGTCTGTTTTGTGGTGTGCAAGGTAATGAACGAGTTTTATCTTCGCGAGCGTGCGTACGCAATGATTTGTCGTTCGGATGCGTGGTTGTAGATATTTTTTTTTATTGTTTTTTTTATTTTGTATATTGAAATGTGGCTATAAAAGTTGACAATTATGCCATTGAATATATTCTTGCAAATGTGGTGGACAGTTATAAAGCGGAATGGTCGCTGTGTTGGATCTTTCTTAAGAAAGGCAAATGTTAAACCGTGAGTGAGAGAAGGGTGAAGATAAATCATATTTGTTTTATAAACCTGTTGATATAAAGCAGTCTTTTACCTGCATCCATGTGAAAGAACCCTAAGTGAACATTTCCTGATTCGATTGTTATACTGTGTTATGCTCAGGTCTGGTGTTGAGCTGGGTCAAATGGTGATTTATTAACATCCCCTCGCCCATCATGCGAGTGGCTAGTTAAATTTAAGCAGCATGGCTGTCAGATGTACTGACGGCGGCGGGGTTCCAGTACGCCTTCTTTGCCTTCCATCTTCTTCCCGTCCCTTTCTTCCTCTCCTCCCAGCTACGTTTCCCCCCCGCCCCCCCCTCCCGGGGGCATCGCCCCGTATCCGGACTGCTTTGCCTGAACGATCATGTTATTCCGGACGCTCGTGGCTGGGACCGCTGACTGGATGTGCCTCACGTGACAGGATTAGGCCACACACAGGCATGGGACCGCGACTGTATGGTGCCACGTCGCTGGTGAGGCAACGCTCATGTCGGGGCCGTTTGCTGTACAGGTAGAAAATGCCCAGCCGCTATTACGGGAGTCCGGAGCCCTGATCCCCGACCAGTACCTCCAGAAACAACGCGAGCGCCACTGTTACTCCATCCCCCCACCCCCCCCCGCCGCCCCCCCCCCTCCCGTGGAGCGCTCTTCACTGCCTGCCTGTGGTCGAGGGTGTCGTCTTATGAGCGACACCCTTCAAGAACCAATCCGGTACGTAAGCACCTAGTGCGACAGGGTGCTCCCATGTAGACTTGACTTAGGCAGTGGTGTGTGGTATGTCACATCCAGGGTGTGTGAAGGGATGTGAATGCAGGAAAAGGTTTCTTTATAATTGTGTGTATATGTCATAATGTGCTGGTAATTCATGAAATTGTTTAATTGTGTCAGTACGTCCGTAAGGAGAAATGTTTATTTATATCGGGCATAGATGTGTGTGTTGGAGTGCTGATTGTGATTGGCCAAGTTGTGTGCGTTGGAATGCTTGATTGTGATATGTGCAGATGTTGAGTGTTTTGAATGCTTATTTATACCTGTGGTGTGCAGGTGTGAATAAAAGGGGTGTTGTATCGTAATACCTTCTCGTGTGTGCTCTTGCGAGGCTTGCGAGTCAGCCACTCCCTTCACGGTCCCATCTAGACGATCCTGTTCAGGGCAGACCTCCAGGGTTAGGTCGATGACAATTTGGTTGGTGCTCGTCCGGATTTGAAGGGCTCTGACTGTCGTCTCTCGTTTTCGACGTGAGTACCTTTTTAGTATCTGTCTGTTTTGTAACATATAGTTTATTTGGTCGTGTTGTTTGTGGTGGTTTGGCTGGGTGACTCTAGCGTTGAAGGATCTTTTTGTGGCGTTATTGAACATCCGGTTGACTCGGGAGTCTAGGTGAAGACCGAGGGGGACGACCGCTCCATTACCTCGCTTCCTCCTGGTACCTCACGCAGGTAGCGTGCCGGAAGTCTTGCCTTTCTTGTAGCCTCCCGATCATATCTTCCATTTCATTTATTATTTAGCGCAGTTCTTGTTTTTTCTTCTCTACCGTGTCATTGAGTAGCAGGGGGTTGTAATACGGGACGTAGTGTCATTTTTTTTTTTCCTCCATCTCCGATTCCCTCCCTGCTTGTTGTTTTCTTTTCCGAGGCCAGCCCCACCGCACTGATTAAGTCCTAGCCTGTTGAGCTACGGTTGAAGCCAGAGTGGTGGCAGCCGGACATAGGTATTTTTTTTATGTTTTTTTTTTTCGGTGAGCCCCGACCGGCACTGTTGCTCGTGTAGTAGAGCGCGTGTGGCCAGATGTGGTAGCATCCGGAACTTGTCCGCGAACTCGCACACACACACATACACACAAATACACACACCCCTAAAAAATTTGTTTTCAAGTTGGGAATTGTCATTCCCCCTTGTGATTTGAAAACTGTAGATATAGTTGTCCTGTCAACGTTCCGTGTAGGCTGGTGGTAAGGCGACGCCGGTCGTCGAAGACGAAGGGTAACAATAAAGTTACTGGTAGTTCCCAACTAGTTATACCATTACTTCGACTACGGTAACTTCTACTTATTCCATGTGCTATAGGCAGGAAGTCCAGCGAGTACTTTCACTCTTTCTTCGCTAGTTGATTTTCCTGCTTGAGACCCCGACTGGCACTTCCGCTCAGGAATCGGTGTCATAGTATATGCGACGCAATAATAGTTGGCTTCTTGAGTCTCATAAAACCAAAGCCCCCTATACTCCATGCAACCCCTCGTAAGGTAGTATGCCCCGGGGGACTTTCCTCATGGAAGGTCCCGAGAACCCAAGGGAACGGATCAGACGGGTCGACCTCACCGTTTCGGAGTAGGTGAATCCTATCCCGTAGTACATCACCTCTGTCCTGAATTTTTTTAGAGCGACAGCGACGTGAGGAGGAGGCCGCCTCCCCGTATGGAAGAGACTGTTAGTGGCGGGGCGGCGGGGCCTCCGTAGGAAGAGCGAAGTGAAGAGATGGAAATGATTAGGCTCTGCGCAGATAGGATAACTGACACAGGAAATCTGCATAGGGCAGAGGCTATTCTTCGAAGGGCGAGTACTGCACAGCGTAGGAGGATGCAGCCATAACAGTATTCTCAGCGTAGGTGAAGAGCGGTCCGAATGATTCTCAGCGTAGGGAATAGGCTGCCCACCTTTATGGGAAGAACTAGACAGTGATGGAGGCTCTGCGAAGGGATGAAAGGAACAACTTCATATCTCTGTCTCCCACATCTGTAATCAGTGTTAGATAATCCACCAGGCAGTGATGCGATTTTAGGGGAGGCCCAAAGTTAAAGCTTTCCATAGTACAGACCTAGTTAGACATTGAGATATTTTCCTAGAACATATTTGACAAGGTTTGCTAGTTCATACCATTGGTGCCTGATGAACAAAAGGCTATGGCACCTTATTTATTTTTCAGATATCATGGTGCTGCAAGGAGGTGTGTTCTCGTAGACTCTAAAAGAGGGCGCGTCTTATGCCGACATGCAGTATGCTCCTGCGAAAGCTTTCCACCCTTACCGCCAGAGACGTACAGGATGGAAGTTCAGGTCCATGAATAATAATGAACGACTAACCATTCGTTGCAGTTTTGGTGAAAGGCTGTCGAAAAACGCTATGGACTGGCGTCAGTTGGCGTAAGAGTTGGATCTTGATGGCACTGGATCCTCATTGAAACAGTGCTCCCAACACTGTGTCCCCAGAGTAGAGGAAAGCCGGATAGGCGAGACAGCACCCAGGAATTCGCGGCTGTCGATTCATACCCAGATGAGTTTTGCTGAGAGCACTGCATGTGGGCCATATGGGGCATCGCACCATATAACGGAGAGGAAGCCCTCCACATGATTTATAGTTTGCAGTTATAAAGTCCGCCCGACAACTGCTAGCTGTGGATGAACACTTCATGCATATCATCGGTATTACAGCGCCCCGACAGTGTTTTCTCTTTGTGGACGTCCCGCCCTCCACAAGTAAGTCACCGATTATCCCTAAAGTCGCCTGGTAATCATGGGGCTAGTCACTTTCCAGCATCCCGCGCCTCGTCTTAACGGGTGTCCATCCAAGCTTTCTGGAGTACAAGTGTCCAGTTGTTTTCTTTCTGATGTTGTGTTCATCCTTTGGTCGACACGCACAGGGATTCGGGAGGCATCAACACACTTTGTAGATAAGGAATTAGTTTCCCCTAAGGCCCGCGGGGCGCTAGTTACGATGTTGTGCTGGTTGGAAGTGCTTGATTTAATCCGTTCCACCTCGTCTTCGTGTACTTATTCCTATCGTCGCCACCTCCCATACTTCTGTGGCTAATTATGGTCCCATCGCGGTGGAGTCTGAGCCACTGAATTCCCTAAACTGGAGGGAAAACAATCACCTTCGCAGACGGACTCATGTCAGTCCGTGAATACGGATCGACGCCCGTACAGGCGTGTGTGGTGAGATAACCACACGCTGCCAAATCTAAAAGCAGGAACATGAATTGCGTCCCGATCTCCAGACTATCGTCTATACGAGGATCTGGCGCGGTGGCCGATCCTGCTAGCATTATATCCGTCATCAGGCCAGGGACTTGGAAAGGCCAGACGCCTAAACAACTTGTTGAACGTCCCTCTCATGGGACGCCCTACCCGCCAAGGTAGAGCTACAAGCACCACAATGGTGAAGCCTCTTTAGGGTTATCACTCATGATATCGAGTTGTGCCAAGCACTTGTCGTTCCCAAAGCATGATGAGAATCTGTACCGCGTCAGGCCGCACGATACCGCCCATGGCATTCATATGGGCTCCAAGCGGACTCTCGATCGATTAGAACAAGACCTAACTTTTGGCCAGGATGAACTCACAGGTTAGTCAGTACCTGCCGCATTTTGCGATGTCTGCAAACTGACAACGCCTAAGGGTCGCCTTGAAGCGTGGTTCCCCTAGGTTCCAGTGCCACTGTTGGGTAGCATTCAGCAAGGTTGGTGTCGACCTGGTGATACCCAATAATCCTCCTATCCGATCGCGTCTACCCACACTTCGGTAGTGGTATAATCTGTCTGAGTCGAAGACACCAACCCAAGGCTGCCCCCTCTTAGTACCAAGCGAACCCCTACTAAATTCTGTAGGCTCACCGTCAGATTTGACAGCGCACTGCGGCCAAGAAGAAGAACGGGCCGAAGTTTGTACAGGAGAGCGATCTCATCCTCACCATTGCTGGACCGGATCCTGTCCAGTCAGACATCGACTCATGAGTAGGCAGTGAACTGCACAGAGTCATGTTCGTATCTACTTTCGCGATTATCATATCAAGGGGTTCCTGTCATAAACGGATGCTATCTATCATAGGCCGACTCCGTAGACAGCACATGGGAAAATCGGTCAGAGGGACCACTTACATCCCCACAAAACCCTGTGTTAAAATCCCATTTGGACATTGTATTAGTGTAGTGACATTTTCACTCAGTGATGTTGACGTAGGAATCACTCAGTGGTTCGTCTGTTCATTCAAGGTTGGAATTGTTCGCTTGGTTGTTAGATAAATGTATATTATGAATTTTCTCGGTGTGATTTCTATCGTTAGAATTTTGTATATGTGATTACCTCTTACTCTGACCGTAGCAATAGATTGGTATCGTCCCATAGTTGGTGAATTCACATGCTTCAAGGTTCAAAGTGATGCACATGTATCATCAGATAAACAGATGCATTTTAGAAGGGGGGTTTGTCACGAGATTTTAGTCACGATTGCCTACGAGCGTTAGACCGCATCTAGTGTGGGCGGAATATTCATTTGTTTATGTGTCGTATGCTGATGTTCTGTGTATCCGTCCATTAAGTTGCTTGTAGTGGTGCTGTTTGTGCACCTTGGGTGTAGTTCTTCTCAACTTCGATTTCATATCTCTCAACTCTCTCCTCTTATTCCACTTCCCTGGTTCAAGATCATCCAGTAGGTTCACAGGTATGCTGGTACCTTCCCTCGAACTTGCTGTGCAAACTGCCCTCGCCTGTTCTTTTTACCCTGTCGCACTTGTCATCCAATCATTTAGTAGTGAATTTTTCCTCACTCTGTGACGCAGCTATGCATGTTTGGGCCCGCCATCGCTGGAGGAGTAGCTCTTCACTCTGAGCGGGAAGAATGTCCTCTGGGAGGCGCCTGCTCCGGTCTTGGGTTCTTGGGCACCGTATCATCGAAGTACAGTCGTACTTACAATACCTACAGTAGCCTGTAGGAGAGGACACCACCTTCTTCTTTCTCCGCATCAGGCTTCTTCCTCACTACATGACAGAGTGGCAGAGATGAGTCGTTTGCACCACCCGCCCTCTTCTGTGTTCACCCACGGGTATGCTGTTGTAATCATCAGATTCGTGGTTTGTTTTTTTGTTTGTTGTTGTAAGCTCGTCTTAGTCTTCTCTATTTGCGCAATTTTCTTTTGTTTTTTCTAAAGTAGTAAAGATGAAAATATTGTGGGAGAGAAACCTTTTCTCTGGTTAATTCAATCTTTAACCTGGCCATTCTAAATTAAATCCAAAATTCATTCTCCTGTTTATGAATCTGGTGATGCGGTAGTCGGTGAAATGGGAGAGAACCTGGTGATTTACAGGGTTTGTAACTTGCTTGGTCTCGTCTCGTCCGCCCCTTCAATTCGCCGGACTCTTATCCTTCGGCCACCGGTCTGTTGTTGTGTGCAAGGATAACGAGTTTTATGTTCGCGAGCGTGCGTACGCATATTTTGTTCGTACGAGCGTGTTGGAGATTTGTGTTTTTTTGAACATGTGGGCTATAGAAATTTGACAAATATGCATTGAAATATTATTTGCTAAATGTGGTGGCAGTTTATAAAGCGAGGTCTCTTGTGTGTTTTATCTTTCCTAAGAAAGGCCAAATGTTAAAACGTGAGAGATAGAAGGGTGAAGATAATTCATATTTTTTTATAACCTTTGAATTAATGCAGTCTTTTATCCCCTGCAACAATTGAGAATACCGCTAAGAACATTCCTAGATTTCGATTGGTTTACTGTTTTATGCACATACTGTGGTTGAGCTGGGGTCATAGTGCATTATAGACTTCCCCTCGCGCCATCGCATGCTAGTGGCTGTATAAGATTTAACAGCAAGTGTTCAGACTGAACTGACGGCGGGGTCCAGTACCTACCTTCCTTCTTCTTTCCTGTCCCTCCCTTTCTTCCTTCCACTCCTCCCCAGCTACGTGTTTCCCCCCCCCCCCCCCCCCCCCCCCTCCCGGGGCTTCACCCGGATTCCGGACTGGATGGTGCCACTGCTGGTTGAATGGCGCCGACGCTCTGGCTGGACCGCGGACGGAATGTGCCGGGAACGTGCTGGTTGATGGCCACTCTCTGGCTTGGACCGCGGACTGGATGTGTGACACGCGGCTGGTTGATGGCAAGCGCTCAGGTCGTGGCCGTCGGACTGTAGAAAAGCCGCCGTCTTTGACTGGCCGTCCCTTTGATCCCGTCCAGGACCTCCAGTAACAACTGCCACTGTTTCTCCTCCCCCCCCGCCGCCGCCCCCCGCCCCCCCCCGTCCGGGACCGCGCATCTCACTGCCTGCTGTGTGTCGAGGTGTCGGCTTTGAGCCGAAAACCCTTCAATAACGAAATAATCCGGTCGGAGCACCTATGCGACAGGGTGCACCAGGGGTGGGTGCCAGTAGACTTGACGGAGGCAGGGGTATGTAGGAGGCACTCCAGGGTGTGGGAAGGGATGGATGCAGAAAATGTAACTTTATAATTGTGTATATTCATATGTGCTGGAATGCTGTAATTGTGATTGAGTGTACGTCGTATGGTGAAATGTTTATTTATAAATACTTGCATAGATGTGTGTGTTGAGTGCTTGATTGTGATTGTGCATGTTGTGGTGCGTAGTAATGCTGATGTGATTGTGCATGTTTGTTGTGTTTGAAATGCTTAATTATTGACTGTGTGTTGCTGGTGGTGTAATAAATGGGGTGATGTAATCGGTAATCCTTCCCGAGTGGTCTCTTGCGAGGCTGTGTCGAGGTCAGCCACACCCTTCACTTCCACTAGACTCGACTGTACGGGCAGACCTCCAGGGGTCGGTTCGAGACAGTTTGTTGTTGTTTTTTTTTTTGGGTGGGCTGCCATAATAATATTACCGCCCCCCCCCCCCCTCCCTTCCCCTTCTTATCCCATCCCTAGTCCCTCTCGCCCTCCGTACCTCCTTTCTCTTCCCCCCTATACTATCCCACCCCGAGCCCATCCGCTTACACCCCCCCCCCCTCTGTTCTATCCCACCACTGTCCTTTTCCCTTCTCCCCCCCCCCCCTATCTATCCCACCCCTTACCCTTTCCTTGGGGTTGGCCCGTACCCCACTCCCACTTGCTCTTTCCCCATAACCGCTCTGCACCTTTATCCCGGTTTTCCTCTCTCTTTCTCCATCTCGCACCCTTTCCTACCCCTTCCTCCTTTCTGTTGCCCATTCCCACGATACATCCCCCCACCCCGCCCCCCGCCCCCCTCCCACACAACCTTATCACCGTGGTGAATCTTCCCCACCCCACTGATTTGACAACTATACGCGCGTAGTACAATTATCCGCAGCCATGTATCCTGTAAACAACTAGCTGCTCATGTCTACGCAACTAACCGCCCAATACAATTAAGCGCTCATGTTACCAGTTAACCAAAAAGCGTCGCATTCGCTTATACAAATAGCGCGCATGTCAACAAACGCGCCGTAGTAACAATTAGCGCGCATGTTCCGTATACAAAAGCGCGCAAGTCTGCTTATACAAATAGCGCGCATGTCTCGTTATACAAAATAGCGCGCGCAGAGAGAGAGAGAGAGAGAGAGAGAAGAGAGAGTTTCCTGCCGTGAACACGTTATCCATTCTGACTCGACAAACGCACTATACCGAAGTAAAAAAAAAAAATCTGAAATAGTTCTGATTCGAACAGATCACAAATGGACGCATCGCTTATCAAACCAGGGACGGCCTTTCCATCTGTAGCGAAGTTTTAACGGATCATACAGGACCGTGTGACTAAGTCAACAAATCTGGGAGATTACGCAGCTAGCATGCCAAGCGCGGTGCAAGACACAACAATGATGGCAGTTTCATTTCCTTCAACAAACCACACAATCATGAAGAAAACTCTTTAAGAACGATATAGTGCGCACAGCTCCGACAAAGTATGCCAACAAGGATAGCCGCAGGACGAATTACCATGAGAGACCTTGCAAAAATCATGTGCTAGAGTTTCATGAACGGAACGGCGGAGGAAGGGGACATGCTTCCCAATGATATTATTGGCATCCCTCGTTCTTGTCCTTACCGTGAGTGGAGAAAGAGGACTCCAAATACTACCCAATAACATGAAGAGACAACACCAATGTTTGCCTGAACTATGTTCTAGAGTCTTCGAGTGTCGAAGCCATGATCCAGTGAATGACGAAGACTCTGGCATCTACGTCTTCACCCACGAACAAACCTGGAATTCTTGTGTAATGAAGACGAGCCTCTTATTGGCGATGGCTCTTTCAATTACTGTCCAAACTACTTTCTGCAGGCTCTACACCTTCCATGGTTTTAAGAACGTTTCATGCACATCCCCCAGTGTTTTCTGTTTGCATTCCAAAGTATGTTCAAAAGAACACGTACTCACCATGTTCAGTCATTTAACGAGTCCTAGTACAACGTATGGTCTGGATCTGAACGTCGCCAGCATTCATCTGGAATTAGAAGATGCGATAGCATGCAGCCGAGAAAGAATCATGTCCAAACGCGATCGGGGTCAAATATGTCTGCAAGTTTTCATCTTTTGCAGGCGTGGCTGCGCAAGATCCAGAGCACTAGGACTCTCTGATGATAACAAGACGCACGAAACTGAGACAATAAGCGCTTTGCACATAGAAATTTTCGGACTCAGCTTCCTCCCCCTGCAGACTTCCTCAGACTCCTTCGCATTCGACAGACTACATATTCCCAGAAGGAAGGAAAGTGGAACAGTTCGCCGATTACGTTCTGCAGACCTACGTGTGCACGCATAGGCCAAGTTTTCCCGTCCGGAATAGTGTGGGAATACCCCGATTTGAGACACATGCCGACAACAAATGCCCTGTGAGGCCTCCATATTGCATCTGTGGGGAACTTACTATCACCTTCCAACATCCACCCATCGATCATTTCGAAGGAACATTTTAAGCGCTTTGCAAGTGCAAAACTTCATTAAACAGAATGCGGCCATAACGTCTGAGACTGTGCAGTGCCAAGGCAACGGACGCTCAGGGACTAGCAAGAGATGCATGTAACACGCGGAACTGGCTTACCAGGCGACAGGAGCTCCCACAAAGGAGTACATCAATGGTGCCTTCCAAGACTACACTAAATGACGCATTAATCAGAAAGTCATAACTATCCTTGCACCTGTGATTAAGACTTCTTCTCCTTGCATTTTAAATATTTTAAAGCTGTTTTTACAATTTAAAAAAAGAAGAAGATCCAGCATCGAAATCCTACTTCCACATCACTCGCTCTACTAGCTCTTGTACGCGCTATTTGTAGTACTAGACAAGCGCGTTATTGATACAGAACGTGCGCTGCTATTTGTAAAAAAAAACTACGCGCTATTTGTATTGCGCGCTAATTGAATCCTGGCCGCTCTCCCACAACACCGCCCTCCGTTCCTCGCCCGACTTCCCATTTAATCCCCCCCCCTCCCCCCCCTCCCGCCCCCTCCCGCCCCCTCCGTACTCTCACCTCTTTCTCTTTAGAACACGCATCGTATTCCACAGCGTAACGGGTATAACGTTCCGTAACGCGACTATCGAGCACAAAACGGTTCTCTCTCCTGAGGTCAGAAGCCCCGCATTTAGAATAGTGCAACTTAAACATTATATCATCCATAGCAAGTGTTTTTGAGGACCGCCATAAAGTTTGAGCCAGCATTTAACAGTTTAACTATTTAGTTTGATCAGAAAAGAACGAACCCCACCAAATTTTTTCCTTGTTTGGGGTAATTTCACCCGATTAAATCACAATCTTCAAATACATTAGCCTTCGTCCTTAGCAGACTTCACATTTCATGGCCTTTACACTTATCCACGACCCTATCTTTTGCGCCAGTGGAAACGCCAAATAGTCCAATTACCCTATGATTCACTCTGTCTGCTTGGAACCACCTGGCTTTGTACCTTGATTGCCAAGTTGAAAATAAAGACGGAGGAAGAATCAACTTTCCAGACATGATTTTTTTAAAAAAAATCCCCAAACGAATCTAATGCGCCGACTCTAGTGATATATTTGACTTCTACGCGAGGCCTTGTCGCATTGATTTTGGTGTGGCAGCCACAAAAACCCATGTGAATACTGTACGTCTACTCATACCCCCCGACCCCTTCATTCATCCCACCCCCCTAGTCCCCCAACAACTTCCTCCACCCCACCCCAACCCCTACTCCTCGGCCGATCCAGTCCATCAGCCTCCGCCCATTCCTCCTTCCCCCCACCCCCCTTTTCCTATCCCCCTAGCCCCCTTTTTGTTTTGGGGGGGGGGGTGGGTTTGGGGGGTTGGTTTAGTTTTTTTTTTTCCTTTTGGGGGTTTGGGGCCTCCGATGGCCTTCCACCCCTTTTTCTGTTTAACCCCTTTGTTCGCCCCGACATATTTGTTTGTTGTTTTGGGGTTTGTGGGGGGGGGGGGGGGGGGGGGGGGGGGGGGGGGGGGGGGGGGGGGGGAAAATAAAAAAAAAAAGTAAAAAGTGAAAATAATGAAAAGAAGAGTTAATTATATAAGGAATTTTGGGGGGAATAATATTGTAAATATTAATATTAAAATATATAATATATAAGTAATAATAACAACAACCAAAATCAACTTTCCATTCCACCCTGTTCTCATTCCCCCCTCTATCCCTCAAACTCGGCTTCATGGTCGCATTTTTTTTTTTTGGGGGGGGGGTGGGGGTAGTTCCGCATAAAATGCGACTAGTGCAACGTCTAGCACAAAGTGATTCACTCTCTTCTGTTTAACATGTTCATGGAATTACCCATGCCAACCTTGGAATGATCAACGAAAACTGTAGGAACTAAGGACTAAGGCGAGACACAGACAAGCACAACATACATCAACAGACGAGAAACGCGCACGATAAGTATGAGACAGGATACGCCATTACAAAAAAAAAAAAATAAAAAGCTTGACAGAAAATGATCTCCTAGGGATAATCTGTGAATAAAGTAATAACACAGTGTATGTGTGTTACACGTCCGCAAACAGAAAGAGGACAAATTGTTCCCTCAACTTCTCAACCCGTCCCCCACCCCCCAGTCTTTCCCCTCTCCCCCCCCCCCCCCCTCATGACTGTCATCATCTCCTCCCTACCCTCTACAGTACCTCTCCCTCTCTCACTCACTCTCGTCTCTCTCTCTCTCATCTAACACGGTCTCTCGGACATCTCTCTCTCTCTCTCTCCGTCGCTCTCTCTCGTCACTCTCTCTCTCTCTCTCTGGCACGCTGTTTATCTAATTCGACAAATAAAAAACGTAATTCTCTCATGTCTTGAACTTTGTTAGCTATACAGGGATCCAAACCTGAACCTTCCGTGAACATAAAACTCTCTCGCGAAGAAATTGTGTCCATATTTATTGCCTTCCATAAAATTAACAACTCTCGTCTTTTCCAAGAGGCAGTCGTTATTAAGTTCCCCCCGTATGACCCCAATAATTCTCTTCCACGAAGACTGGTCATAATCAATGTCCATCCATCATGAACATAAAAACCCTCTTCGACGAAGACATGACATAAGAAACTATCCCCATAACGAACATAATATCACACGATTCCCGAATACCCCCCCCCCCCCCCTATGTTGACATTAACAAAATACGCCCACAGAACGTAAAACCACACTCAAATAAAAGACATGTACATAAACGATTGTTCCCATCAAGAACATACCTAAACATCATCACGACGACACACATAATTAATTGACGCCCCCCATGAAGACAATAACTCTCTACATCACGAAGACAGCCATAATCATGTCCCCACCAAGAACCCAATGACTGACATTCAACAAAAAAACGGCTCCTGATTTTAATGTTTTTCCCATGAACATAAGCACGAATACCAGATCACAATGAATAGGCCCCACCCAGAAAATAATGACTCATTGTCATCACGAAGGAAAAATCCAAAGTCAATGTCCCTATCATACCATGAACATAAAGACTCATCCTCACGAATACAGGATAATCAATGTCCCCACAAGAACAAAAAATTACTCTTTTCCATCAAGAAGACAATTCCATAATCAATTGTCAGATACCATTTAACATATGACTCTTTCATCACGAACCAGTGAAATAATAATGTCCCCCACCATGACTTACATACAGCTTATACATCACAAGACAAATTCCTAATCATGTCTGCTACCATGAACAGAAAATACTCTATCAACACTAGAGACATGCAAAAATCAAGTTCCCACCATGAACATAATGACGTCTTTTCAACACTAAGACAATTCCAAATCAATTACCAACCAATAACAAAATGACTCTTAACAATCACGAAGACAGGTAATTAATCGTTTGATCTCACCATGAACATAGTAACCTCTCTCATCACGAAGACAGATCATAAACATTGTCCCCACCATGATCACCACACCTCTTCATCAATGAAGACAGGTCAAAATCATTGTCCCCACCATTATCATGAATAAACACTCTCATCACGAAGACAGGTCATAAGACATAGATCCCACCCTGAACATAATAACTCTCAATCACTAATACAGTTCATAATCCCAGTCCACCAGAGCATAACTCACAGTGCATCAACGAAGAAAAGGTTTATATTCATTGTCCCCACGCATGATCATTACAACTCCTCCACAAATAAAGGTCAAATATCCATTGTCCCCCGACCATGAAACAAGATAACATATGTGTACACATACAGGCCAGAATATTTGTTCCTACCATGAACCGAAATTACCTTTGTACAAAACACGACATGAAATAAATGTGTTCCCCGTACCTTTACCTAATAACACCTTTGTACAAAGACATCCAGAATTGTTGTCCAGAGCCACGAACATAATCACTCTAGTGAACAAATCCATGCCAGAATCATTGTTCCCACCCTGAACATCATTAACTCTCGAACAAGACAGGCCAGAATCCATTGTTTCCCACCGTAAACAATAATACACTTTGTACAAAGACCAGGCCAGAATCAATGTAACCTGACCTGAATATATTAACTCCTTGTACAGAATGACAATGCCAGAACATTGCACCACCCTGAACTATAACTCATATGTAACAAAGATAAGACCAGAATCTTTGTTCCCAGACCTTGAACATAATAACTTTTTGTACACAACAGTCAGAATCATTGTTCATATCATTACATAATAACTCCTTTGTACAAAGACAAGCCAGAGTCCCTTTGTTTTCCAAAAAAGAACAAAATAACACGTTAGTACAAAGATCTGGCGCGAAACATACTTTCCGCACCTTTATCATAAAAACTCTTTGTACAAAAACATAAGCGGAAACATTGTAACCTACCTTGTACAAAAAAATCTTATACAGAGGATGAGGCCAGAATCATTATGCCCACCCGAACATTATAACTCCTAGTACAGTTGTGAATGGTTTGGAAGGGGTAAGGTGTGCAGGTGAGACAGGCAGATTGAGAGAATTGCAGGAACCAAGGGACAACAGCCCTACAAGAAGACACATTAGTAACTAAAGCAGTTTAAACAACGCTTTTATTTTCCTTCGCAATATAAGCTGCACACCAGGAACGCATCCCCAGGGACAATCCCTCTCGTACAGCACACAGGCGCACTGAAGCACTCACTCTGCCTCTCACGCCAGAGTTCGGCTCACAACATGGACTCTAGGGGAACACTCTCTTCACACACGAACGCTCTGACTTTTTAAAAGTCATTAGCCGAGGCGCAAAGCCATCGACATAGTGCCGGATCCGAAACGGCCCTCGCGAGGCCTGTTGGGTGAACCAACATAATTTGTGTTTTCTATCGCGGCGTTCAGTGTTTGTCATGCACGCTAAACCGTTCAGAAATATTAACACATATTTACAATCGAAGAAAACCTCAGAACACAAGGAATAAATTGGCATGTACGTCACATTATTACACTTTTCCTGTACTTAATCATTGCTGATTAAATCTCCGCAGAGTGAAGCCACGTTTAACAAGCATACTTACATATTTTCCTATATTCACGATGAAAAAATACTAAACCAGCGTGAAATAGATATGTAATTGAATACAAAAGCTGGCATCTCGCACTTTTAAACCTGATAAAATTCATTATCCAAGATGCCGTCCAAGCTGAGAACATTGCCATTAAACGTTAGATAGAAAACACAGCTGACTTTTCCACTTCGCCATGCCGTCGGCCCTACTTTTGACACAATTTTCACTGAAAAATACTCTGTTTGACGAACGTCGTTAAATAATAAATTCTCACATTTTCATTTAGTATTCATACCAAAAATGGAGTCATTAGCAAGATTTCGATCGGGATAGGTCCGAATACGTAGAAAAAATTTTGACAAAACTCCGTACAGTAAACCAAAGAATGCGACTCGCTAAAAGGGCCGCGCTGGTCAACATTTCTATAGTCGCAAGCTTGTACAGAAAAGATGCATAGGGTCATGCGATATAGAAAGAAAGCTTAGATGGACTTTACATAACATTGCATGCTTTCAGATTCTTTCGGATTCCCTTACTTTTTGAAAAATCAAGAAATATTCAATAGTCATTGCCAGCAGACAATTGAAAATGTCGCCAAGATGCTCAGCAAAATACCAGTTTAGAGAAACTGATGGCTTCCCCCAGCCCAGATACGTATGTAATTAAACAAATACATTAATTTTGTGACATAGTGACGTACATAAAACTATGTAGGTTCTGAGGTAATTCATTATATAAAAGAAATAACACAATAAAAAAATTGAGATTCGACCGAAGGGAGTAATGTGAAGATAACTCTAGTAACAAACCAATTTCATCCACCGAAAAGTAACCCAAACTAAACACTGTTAGCACCCTGCTACACAAAGCATAGGCCAGAAGTCCTTGTTTCCATCTTGAACATAATAACCTTTTTACAAAGAAATTCCAGAATCAACTTGAACATAATAATTCATGTACAACACAGGCCAGGAAATCAATTGTCCCACTTGAACATAAAAAAATAGTGGTAAAAAGACAGCCGAATCAATGTTTCCTCATCTTTTTTAACAATAATAACTCTTTGTACAAAGACAGGCCAGAATCATTTGTACCCAACAAGAAACATAATAACATTTGTACAAAGAACAGGCCAGAATCATTATGCCCAACCTTGAACACACTGATTTGTGTACACACAAAGACAGGCATAGCCATAGTTACCCCAACAAGAACATAAAAGAGCTCTAAGTACAAAGTAGCGAGAGGAGGCCAGAAAACATTAGAACCCACCTATGAACAAAGTATAACTCTTTGTACAAAAGATTAGGCCAAATCATTGTTCCCACTATAATTACGCAACTTTCATTCACATCGAAGAAAAAAAAACCTGATCAATTGTCCCACCTAAACATTATTCCCTTCATAAAGACAGACCACAATCAAAGGTGTTCCTCACTATGACCATAGCAACAAATCTCACTAATTCGCAAGTCATATTTCATTGTCGCCTACCAAGAAACATATTAACTCTAGCAGGAAGGCAGTAAACCATCAACACACAATACTCATCACGAACACAGTTAACAGCCACTGTGTTTCGATCGCGAATGTGTGAAAACATGCATTTTCAATGTAAAATGATGATTTTTTAAAAATGTTTTTTCCACACAGTAACGACTACCACTGCACAGACAACCAACAACGTTAAATATCGTGACCTAGCGACTGGCGGAAGAGCCGTACAAAAGGAAACGAGAAAAATATAGCAGTTGATTTCCGTCATCTGCATTCTCAGCCTTTTCTTCATGAGTACTAATTGTCGCATGACATGAGCCACAATCATATATCAGGTCACATATACGTGACTCATTTTACCATTTTCAATTCACGTTCGAGTCAATAATAAACTGTTGCCTTGACTTTAACCTTGTTATTCTTCATCATGATGACGTAGCTGTTTCTGTCTCAGCATTCGCTTCCCTGGCTTTCATAGGCATCACACCCACGACGCCGCTCTTTCCGGCTACCTCATTGTCATTGCCAGCAGGGGCATGGTCTCCCTGGCTTTCCCTTGCGCTCCAGTGCCGGCAGTCCACAGGGAACAGTCAATGTCAACTCGTCGCAAGTGTGCCGCCCACGCGGCGGGAGACACTCTCTGCTTGCCGAGTCACTTTCGGGGTTGTTCATTGGGCGCGCTTTTCAATTCCAGCAGCGGGACTCAAATACACACACCTACGTCAGCCTTCTGCTGATTACAATAATTGTGTTGGTGGTGGATCCGATGACGAAGTGCCATTGCCCGTGCGTCAACGCTATCAAGAGCATGCCACCGACGTGAAAGTTTCAACAACAGTCCCCCCATGAACCTCGCAGATTCTGCCTGAATACTCAACACGACCTCACAAGTGGGTAAATCGGAACAGAAACTTTGACTAGAAGCCGGTTCAGGCCAATCCGTGGTCCAACGAAGAAATGGCTCTGATGAGAATCGAACCCACAACCTCGCAACCCGCAGTTCACACGAGTTTATTACCAAAACTGCCCGAACATCAATGAAAATATTGTCACCCAAAAAATAGTAACTTCTGCCTCGGTCCATTCTCCACTTACCTCTTCACCCTACCCTCACCCCGTACTCACCACCCTCTTTCCCCCTATAAAAACAAGATATCTTGTGATAGTGGGATTGTTGAACACCTTAATAGTAGGAATACAATTACAGTCATTAAGATCCTAGTGAGTGGGAAAGGGAAGAAACTGTCTTGAAAATGTGACTGCAAGGCACTTGGATTAAGTTACTCCTCCTTGCATTTGCAAGCCACCGCCTAACCGCTTTTCGTTGACGCTAGACCTCCGCTCCGTTGTTCGTCCACCAGCGCATAATAACATCATCTTCAGTTTTTTTTTTATTAATCCATAATAATTCATCTGCGTGTCCACCTATAAACTTTTTTTAAAATTCAGATTGTAAACCCTCTCTTGTTAATACTCAATCCATCAGTAGCTTGTCTTCTGTTTACAGGAATCACAAAAAGATCAATTAATCGTTGAGAGAGTGTGCATTATGTAAAATACCTTGGTGATAAGTTAATCCATTTTTAATAACTCGAATTTAATACATTGTTCTTGTGCATTTGTAACAAAGACCCTGGCAGAAAACATCATGCTGAACCTCTAACATCGTACACCCAAACACAAGTAAAAACCCGCGGATCTCAATTTACATTCCTGCCAAGAAATAGAAAATGAAGCTGAACAATTAAGGTATTGGCGGAAAACAAGTTGCAAAAAGGCACACAATTCTTCCGCCATATATAATAAGAAAAAGAAATGCATTGTTGAGGAAGTGGAGCTGATTAAAAGCAAATTTGCAGACTGACAGAAGAGGGGGGTACTTTTTTTTATCAGTTTACTTTATAGTGTGAGAATGACAGCATAAGGTGGGTGGGGGGGTCGGGGGGGGGAGGGGGGGGGGGGGGGGGGGCGGGGAGGAGGGGGGCTGTTGGGTGGAGGAAGATGGGGGGGGGCAGGTAAAAGTTGGGGTTGGGCTCGTGGGGGGGGTCTCTGGGGGGTCCGGGGGGTGGGGGGTCCGTTTTCATTGGCTTAAATGTTTTGTTTTGCCTGAAGAAGACGATAGATGATTTTTGTCCTGTCATCTGTTGTCTGATTGTTTTGCAGAACCCAGCAACCTTTCTCTTTAAGATTAACACTGCGAAAAGGATAATTTCCCCCCCCCTATGTGTCCCCTAGAGAACGTCGAGCTGTAAATTGTTGACATTTAGTCGTTAGTTCTACGTCGCTTTATAGCATGAGCCCAACTCGCACGTTCATCAGCTCCGAGACCTAAAGTTTTGGACGTCCAAGATTAATGATTAAAAAATCTTGAACTGTTGTTGATAAGACAATGACCGAAATAATGCATTCCCCACTCATCTCATGTAGTTTCAACAAATATAGAAGTTGTGTGTTGTGTGTGTGTGTGTGTGTGTGTGGTGTTGTGTGTGTGTATCTAGTGAGTTGCGCACCAGTGAAAATATTTTAAGAGCTGTAATAGATAATACAATCATGGAGAGCTTGCTATGCAATCGACGATCGTGATGAACCAAACGTTGGGGGCCAGATCTGTCTTTCTGCCAGAATCCCTCTCCGTCCACTCCAGCAGGTGGACTGAAACCCGTTGTTTCAGTTCAGGAAAGGTCAAGGGGCTGTGCAAACCCCGGCGAAAAGGCACCGCTTGTCCGTCCAACCTATTTTTTCCCGATACGTAGAAGATTATATACTGCTAGATTTGTCACAGGGCCATCAACGCTATTGTCATACTTATGATACTTTCAAACTTTGAGACACTAGACTTTCAGTTTTTTGATGAATTACTCCCCCTACATGCAGATTATTTCAGACGCGCAACACTTTTTTTTATCGTGTTAGTGTGTGATCCAATCAGAACATCCCTGTCGATACATGAGAAATTGTAAATTGCATAATACCAGGCTGTGCATATTCTATGAGTTTCAATTTTAGAGGTTATTAGGGTCCGATGATGCCCGATTTTTTAAAGTTTACCGTTACAGCCGTTGCTAACGCTGTAACGGCCTGTAACGCTTTTTCTTCTTTGTGGAATATCTCAAAAAGTACTTGGCTGATCTTTTTTGAAAATTAGCAGGTATATTCATTATGGGTCATGCGTGATGCCTGATGTTTTAGTTTACCCCCGTTATACCCGTTACTAACGCTGTAACGGCCTGTAACGGTTTTTCTGCTTTATAGAATATCTCAGAAAGCACTTGGCCGATCTTTCTGAAAATTTGTAGGTATGTTCATTATGGTCAGAATAAGAACAAACGTTTTAGTTTACCGTTATAAACCGTTACTAACAGCTGCAACGGCCTGTAACGCTTTTCTTCTTCATGGAATATCCCAGAAAGTACTTGGTCGATCTTTGTGAACATTAGCAGGTATGTTCATTATGGGTGACGAATAATGCCCGATGTTTTAGTTTACCGTTATAGCCGTTACTAACGCTGTAACGGCCTGTAACGGTTGTTTTTCTTCATGGAATATCTCAGAAAGTACTTGGCCGATCTTTGTAAAAATTAGCAGGTATGTTCATTATGGGTCACGAATAATGCCCGATGTTTAGTTTTACCGTATAGCCGTTACTAACGGCTGTAACGGCCGTAACGGTTGTTTTTCCTTCATGGAATATATCAAAAGTACTTGGCCGATCTTTGTAAAATAAATTAGCAGGTATGTTCATTATGGGTCACAAATAATGCCCGATGTTTTAGTTTACCGTTATAGCCATTACTAACGGCTGTAACGACCTGTAACGTTGTGGGTTTTTTTCCTTTGTGGAATATCTCAGAAAGTACTTGGCTGATCTTTGTGAACATTAGCAGATATGTTCACTATGGGTTTACGGATGATGCCCGATGTTTTAGTTTACCCCGTTATAGCCGTTACTAACGGCTGTAACGGCCTGCAATGCTTGTCTTCTGAATGGAATATCTCCGAAAGTACTTGGCCGATCTTTGTGAAAATTAGCTGGTATCTTCATTGTGGGTTACGGATGATGCCCCGATGTTTTGGTTTAACCGTTGTAGCCGTTACTAACGGCCCATAATGGTTTTCTTCTGTATGGAAAATCTCAGAAAGTTCTTGGCCGATCTTTCTGAAAATTTGTAAGTATGTTCATTTTAGGTCACAGACGATGGCCGATGTTTACCGATAGCCATTACTAACGGTTACACCAGCCCAAGGACGGTTTTCCATCTTTATGTAATACCTCACGCTATTCAGGATAACCGGTAGTACGTTTATATGCTTTGCATCTGTTAATTTTCTTTCTTTCTTTTCTTTTTTTGTTTGTTTGTTTGTTTGGTTTTTTTTTTGGTTGTTTTTTTTTTTGGGGGGCTGCCATAAATATTACCCCCCCCCCCCCCCCCCCTCCCTTCTTATCCCATCCCTAGTCCCTCTCGCCCTCCGTACCTCCTTTCTCTTCCCCCCTATCTATCCCACCCCGTGCCCTTCCCTTCTCCCCCCCCCCCCCCCCAACCCCCCCTGTCTATCCCACCTCGTGCCTTTCCCTTCTCTCCCCTCCCCCCCCCCCCCCTATCTATCCCACCCCGTACCCTTCCCTCTTGCCCTCCCCACTCCACCTTGCTTTTCCCCCTAACCCTCTGCTCCTTTTTCCGTGTCCTCTCTCTTTCTCCACCCTTTCCTACCCCGTCTTCCTTTCTCCCCATTCCCACGTTTCATCCCCCCTCCCCCCCCCCCCCCCCCCCCCCCCCCGCCCCACACCTTCCACCGTGTGAATCTTCCCCACCCCACGGAGTTGTCAACTAACGCGCGTAGTACAATTAGCGCGCATGTTTTCTGTATACAAATAGCGCGCATGGTCTCGTATACAAATAGCGCGCATGTCTCGTATACAAATACCGCGCGCAGAGAGAGAGAGAGAGAGAGGGAGAGAGAGAGAGAGTTTCCTGCCGTGAACACTTATCAGATTCTTGACTCGACAACCAGCTTTCCGAAGGAAAAAAAAAATCTGGATTCAGTTGCGTTTCGAACAGAGCACAATGGACGCTTCGCTTACAAACCAGGAACGGCCTTGCCTTCTGTACGAAGGTTTTCGTTTCAGACTGGACCGTGTGACGAAGTCAACAAAGCTGTGGAGATGTACGAAGCGAGCATGCCAATCGCGGTGCAAGACACAACTTGATGGCAGTTTCATTTTCTTCACAAACCAGCACAATCATGAAGAAAACTCTTTAAGATCGACAGAGGCGCACAAGCTCAACAAGGATGCGAAAGGAGAGCCGCTGACGATTTACTTGAGAGACCTTCAAAAATCATGGGCTAGAGTTGCAGAACGGAACGGCGGAGGAAGGGACATGCTTCCCAATGATATGATTGGCATCCGTCGGGCTGTCTACCGGAGTGGAGAAAGAGGACGCCAAAGCTACCCAAGAACAGGGAAGAGACACACCAATGTTTGCCTGACTATGTTCTAGAGTCTTCGAGGGGCGAAGCCATGATCCAAGTGAATGACGAAGACTCTGGCATCTTCGTCTTCACCACCGAACAAACCTGGAATTCTTGTGTAATGAAGACGTGCCTCTTTTTGGCGATGGCTCTTTCAATTACTGTCCAAACTTCTTTCTGCAGCTCTACACCTTCCATGTTTTAAGAACGGTCAGCACATCCCCTGTGTTTTCAGTTTGCTTCCAAATAAGTCAAAAGACACGTACCTCACCATGTTCAGGCATCTTAAACGAGTCTGTACAACGTATGGTCTGGATCTGAACGTCGCCAGCATTCATCTGGATTTTGAAGATGCGATGCATCAGGCTGTGAAAGAATCATGGCCAAACGCGATCGTCAAATGCTGCAAGTTTCATCTTGGCAGCGTGGCTGCGCAAGATCCAAGCACTAGGACTCTCTGATGAGTACAAGACGCACGAAACGGAGACAAGCGCTTGGCTCAAGTCTTTTTTTTCGGACTCAGCTTCCTCCCCCCTGCAGACGTCTCAGACGCCTTCGCATTCGACAGACTAGCAGATGCACCAGAAGGAAGGAAAGTGGAACAGTTCGCCGATACGTGCTGCAGACCTACGTGGCACCAGAGGCCAAGTTCCCCCGGATATGTGGGAAGACCCCGATTTGGAGTCACACCGGACAACAAATGCCTGTGAGGCCTTCCATAGGCATCTGGGGGAACACTTTCTATCACCCACATCCACCCATCTATCATTTCATGGAACATTTGAAGCGCTTTCAAGTGCAAATCTTCATTAAACTGAATGCGGCCATAACGGGCGTGACTGTGCCAGTGCCAAGGCAACGACGCCTCAGACTGCAAGAGATGCATGGAACTCGAGAACGCTTCCAGCGACAGGAGCTCACCACAAAGGAGTACATCAAGGTGCTTCCAAGACTACTCTAAAGAACTTGTACAGAAAGTCTACTTATTCCCTGTGCACCTGTGATTATGACGTCTTCTCCTGCATTTTATATATTTTAAGCCTGTTTTTTTACAATTTAAAAAAGAAGAAGATCCTGCTCGAAATCCTACTTCCACATCTCTCTCTCTCTAGCTCTGTACGCGCTATTTGTATACGAGACAAGCGCGTTATTTGTATACAGAACGTGCGCGCTATTTGTATAAGAAAAACGTACGCGCTATTTGTATTTGCGCGCTAATTGATGCCTGCCACCCCACACCCGCCCCCGTTCCTCGCCCGTCTTCCCATTTATCCCCCCCCCCCCCCCCCCCCCCTCCCCCCCGTACTCCCTCCTCTTTCTCTTAGACACGCATCGAATTCCACAGCGTTTTCGGTATAACGTCTAACGCGACTATCGAGCACAAAAGCGGTTCTCTCTTCCTGTGGTCACAAGCCCCAATTAGATTTGTGCACTTAAACATTATATCATCCATAGCAGTGTTTTGAGGACTGCCATAAAGTTGAGCCAGCATTTAATGTTTAACTGTTAGTTGATCAAAGAACAACTCCCAACCAAATTTTTCCTTGTTTGGGGAATTTTCACCGATGAAATCACAATCTTCAAGTACATTACCTTCGCCTTAGCTGACGTCACATTTCAGGCCTTTACACTTATCCACGACCCTATCTTTGCGCCAATGGAAACGCCCAAATAGTCCAATTCCTTTGATTTCAATCTGTCTGCTTGGAACCACCTGCTTGTACCTTGATGGCCATTTGAAAGAAAACGAGGAGAATCAACTTTCAGACATGATTTTTAAAAAAATCCCCAAACAATCTAATTGCGCCACTCTATGAATATTTGACTTCTTAAGCGAGGCCTTGGCGCATTGATTTTTGGTGTGCAGCCACAAAAACCCATGGATCTGTACGTCTACTCTTCCCCCGAGCCCCTTCATCATCCCACACCCCCTATCCCCCAACATCTTCCACCACCCCACCCCAACCCCACTCCTCCCGGCCGTCCTGTCCACCACGCCCCCGCCCAGCCCCCTCCTCCCCCCCCCCCCTTTTCTATCCCCCCTACCCCCTCCCCCCCCCCCCCCCCCTCCCCCTTTCCCACCTTCCCCGGCCGCGTACCTGTCTCTCCTTCCAAAGTGTGTCCTCCCTCATGTCCCTCTTCCTATTCCCCTCTCCTCATATCTCCGTCATCCTCCCCCCCCCTCCACTTTCCATCCACCCTGTTCTCAATTCCCCCTCTCCCTCCTATCCCTCAAACCTGCTTCATGGTCGCATTTTTTTTTTGGGGGGGGGGGGGGGGGGGGGGGGGTGGGGGGGGGGGGGGGGGGGGGGGGGGTCGCATTAAAAAATGCGACTAGTGCAACTGTCTAGCACAAAAGTGATTCACTCTCATCTGTTTAACATGTTCATGATTACCATGCCAACCTTGGAATGATCAGACGAAAACTGTAGGAACTAAGGAACTAAGGCGAGACACAGACAAGCACACAGAAGGTCAGACAGACAGAGAACGCGCACGATATGTTAGAGACTGTTATAAACCCATTAAAAAAAAATTAAAATAAAAAGCTTGACAGAAAATGAACTCCTAGGGATTAATCTGTGAATATTGTATACACAGTGGATGTGTGTACACGTCCGCAAACAGATGAGGACAAATTGTTCCGTCAACTTCTCAACCCGTCCCCCACTCCCCCAGTCTGTCCCTCTCCCCCCCCCCCCCCCCCCTCATGTCTGTCATCATCTCCTCCCTACCCGCTACAGTACCTTTCCTCTCTCTCTCTCTCTCTTCCTCTCTCTCTCTCTCTCTCTCTCTCTCTCTCTCTCTCTCTCTCTCCTCTCTCTCTCTCTCTCTCTCTCTCTCTGGCACCTGTTATTTAATTCGACAAATAGAAAACGAATTCTCTCAGTGTCTGGAACTTTGTTAGCTGTTACAGATCCTATCCATTGAACCTTCCGTGAACATTATAACTCTCTTCGCGAAGAAATGTCATATTTATTGTCCTGTCCATAAAATTAACAACTCTCTTTTCAAAGGCAGGTCGTGATTATTGTTCACACCATGAACCCAATAATTCTCTTCACGAAGACTGGTCATAATCATTGTCCTCATCATGAACATAATAACCCTCTTCACGAAGACAGGTCATAATTACTATCCCCATTACGAACATAATATCTCTCTTCACGTAGACTGGACATTATCATTGTCCCCACCATGAACGTAATTACTCTCTTCATTATAAAGACAGGTCATAATCATTGTTCCCATCATGTACATACCTTTCTTCATCACGAAGACAGCTCATAATCATTGTCCCCACCATGAACACAATAACTCTCTTCATCACGAAGACAGCTCATAATCATTGTCCCCACCATGAACACAATGACTGTCTTCATCATAAAGACGGCTCATGATTAATGTTTTCACCATGAACATAAGTCACGAAGACAGATCACAATAATTGTCCCCACCATGAACATAATGACTCTTTTCATCACGAAGAAAAATCCTAATCAATGTCTGTACCATGAACATAATGACTCTTTCATCACGAAGACAGGTAATAATCAATGTCCCCACCATGAACATAATGACTCTTTTCATCACGAAGACAATTCCTAATCAATGTCTGTACCATGAACATTATGACTCTTTCATCACGAAGACAGGTAATAATCAATGTCCCCACCATGAACATAATGACTCTTTTCATCACGAAGACAATTCCTAATCAATGTCTCTACCATGAACATAATGACTCTTTCATCACGAAGACAGGCAATAATCAATGTTCCCACCATGAACATAATGACTCTTTTCATCACGAAGACAATTCCTAATCAATGTCTCTACCATGAACATAATGACTCTTTTCATCACGAAGACAGGTAATAATCATTGTTCCCACCATGAACATAGTAACTCTCTTCATCACGAAGACAGATCATAATCATTGTCCCCACCATGAACACAACAACCCTCTTCATCATGAAGACAGGTCATAATCATTGTCCCCACCATGAACATAATAACTCTCTTCATCACGAAGACAGGTCATAATCATTGTTCCCACCATGAACATAATAACTCTCTGTCACGAAGACAGGTCATAATCCCTGTTCCCACCATGAGCATAACTCTCTTCATCACGAAGAAAGGTTATATTCATTGTCCCCACCATGATCATTACAACTCTCTCCACAAAGAAAGGTCATATCCATTGTCCCCACCATGAACATGATAACTTTGTACAAAGACAGGCCAGAATCATTTGTTCCCACCTTGAACATAATAACTCTTTGTACAAAGACACGACATGATTTATTGTCCCCACCTTGAACATAATAACTCTTTGTACAAAGACAAGCCAGAATTGTTGTCCCTACCTCGAACATAATCACTCTTTGTACAAAGACAGGCCAGAATCATTGTTCCCACCATGAACATAATAACTCTTCGTACAAAGACAGGCCAGAATCATTGTTCCCACCGTGAACATAATACCACTTTGTACAAAGACCTGCCAGAATCATTGTTACCACCTTGAATATATTAACTCTTTACAAAGACAAGGCCAGAATCATTGCTCACACCCTGAACATAATAACTCTTTGTACAAAGATAAGACCAGAATCATTGTTCCCACCTTGAACATAATAACTTTTTGTACACAGACAGGTCAGAATCATTGTTCATATCATAACATAATAACTCTTTGTACAAAGACAAGCCAGAGTCATTGTTTTCAATATGAACATAATAACTCTTTGTACAAAGACTGGCCGGAATCATACTTTCCACCTTGATCATAAAAACTCTTTGTACAAAAACAGAAACGGAATCATTGTTCCTACCTTGTACAAAAAACTCTTTATCAAGGATAGGCCAGAATCATTATTCCCACCACGAACATGAAAACTCCTTGTAGTTGTGATGGTGGAGGGGTAAGGGGTGACAGGTGAAGACAGGCAGATGGTGAGAAGTGCAGGAACAAAAGGGACAACAGCCAGTCAAGAAGACACAGTGACGAAGCAGTTTTTCTCCTTTTATTTGCCTTCCATGATAAGCTCAAACCAGAACGCAGCCTGGAGCAAATCCCTCGTACAGCCACTCAGCGCACTGAGCACGCGACTCTATCCACGCCATCGCTCACATCAAGAACTCTAGGGGAACACTCTCTTCTCACACAAACCTCGACTTTTATAAGCATGTACCGAGCCGCAAAGCCAGCGACATAGTGCCGGAGCCGAAAACGGCCCTCGCGAGGCCGGAACCAACATAAATTTGTGTTTTCTATCGCGGCTTCAGTGTTGTCTGGCTCGCTATCCGTTCAGACTATTAAACACATATTTACTATCGATGAAAACCTCAGAACACAAGGAATAAATTGCAGTAAGTCACATTTGACAATTTTGTTCCTGTACTTAATCATTGCTGATTAATCTCCCAGAGTGAAGCCACTTTTAAAAAAAGCTTACGTCAATTTTCCTTTATTTCGATGAAAAATACTAAACAGCGTGAAATAGTTTTGTAATGAATAAAAAGCTGGCATCTCGTCTTTTTATACATATAAATTTCATTATCCAAGATGCCGTCCAAGCGGAACTTTGCGTTTAACGTTTGATAGAAAACACAGCTGACTTTTCACTTCGCCAGGCCGTCGGCACCTACTTTTGACACAATTTTCAACTGAAAAATACTCTGTTGAAACGGTCTGTTAAATAATAAATTCTACACATTTTCAGTTGTATTCATAACAAAAATGGAGTCATTAGCAAGATTTCGATCGGGAAGTCCGAATTTCGTAGAATGATAATTTGGATCAAAACTCCGCAGTAAACAAAGAAGGCGACTCGCTAAAAGGGGCCGGCGCTGTCAGTCATTTCGTATAGTCCAAGCTTGTACAGAAAGATCATAGGCAGCGATATACGAAATGAAAGCTTATGGACTTTACTTTTAACATGCATCTTCAGATTCTTCGGTTTTCCTCTTACTTTTTGTAAAATCAAGAATTATTCAATATTCATTCAGCAGACAATTGAAAATGGCGCCAAGATTGCTCGTGCAAAATACCAGTTTAGAGAAAATATGGGCTTCTCAGCCCAGTACGGTTGTAATGAATCAAATACATTAATTTTTGTGACTTTAGTGACGTACATACAACTATGTAGGTTCTGAGGTATTCATGATTTAAAGAATTTACACAATAAAAAAAATGAGATTCGACCAAGGGAGGTAAGGGAAGATAACTCTTGAACAAACCATTTTCATCCACGAAAAGTAACCAAACGAAACACTGTTAGCACCCGGCTACACAAAGAATAGGCCAGAATCCTTGTTTCCATCTTGAACATAATAACTCTTTTTACAAAGATAGGCCAGAATCATCTTGAACATAATAATTCTTTGTACAAACACAGGCCAGAATCATTGTCCCACTTTGAACATAACAAAATAGTGGTAAAAAGACATGCCAGAATCATTGTTCCCATCTTGAACATAATAACTCTTTGTACAAAGACAGGCCAGAATCATTGTACCCAACATGAACATAATAACTCTTTGTACAAAGACAGGCCAGAATCATTATGCCCAACATGAACATAACTGTTTGTACAAAGACAGGCCAGAGCCATTGTTCCCAACATGAACATAATAACTCTTTGTACAAAGACAGGCCAGAAACATTGTTCCCACTATGAACATGATAACTCTTTGTACAAAGAGTAGGCCAGAATCATTGTTCCCACTATGAATTTCGCAACTTTCTTCACGAAAAAAAAAGATCCTGATCATTGTCCACACCTGAAACATTATTCTCTTCATAAAGACAGACCAAAATCATTGTCCTCACTATGAACAGAGCAACTATCTTCACGAAGACAAGTCATTTTCATTGTCGCCACCATGAACATAGTAACTCTTCAGGAAGGCAGGTTAAACCATCAACACACATTTCTCACGAACACAGTATCAGCCACTGTTTCGATCGCGAATGGTGTGAAAACAGCCATTTTCATATGAAAATGATGATTTTTTAAAAATGTTTTTTCCACACTGTTACGACTTCCACTGCTACTGAAAACAAAACGTTAATTATCGACCTTGCGACTCCGGTAAGCCGTAAACAAAGGAAACGAATAAATATAGCAGTTATTTCCGGCATCTTGCAGTCTCAGCCTTTTCTTCATGAGTACTATTGTCGCATGACATGTGCCACATGCCTTATATCAGGTCACATATACGTGACTCATTGTTACCTTTTTCACGTTCGAGTCATAATAAACTGTTGCCTTGACTTAACCTGTTTTCTTCAGTCATGATGACGTGCTGTTTTCTGTCTCAGCTTCCGCCCTGCTTCAGTGGCATCACACCCACACGCCGCTCGTTCCGGCTCCTCTTTTCATTGCCACTCCCTGGCTTGTCCCGTTGCAGCTCCAGTGCCGGCAGTCCACAGGGATCAGTCAATGTCAACTCGTCGCAAGGCCGCCCACCGGCGGAGACACTGCGCTGCTTGCCGAGTCACTTCGGTGGTGTTCATTGGCGCCTGTTCAGATCCAGCACACGCAAGACACACACCTTCTCAGCCTTCTGCTGAGTACAATAATTGGTTGGTGGTGGATCCGTTGACGAAGTGCTTGCACGTGAGCATCGCTATCAAGAGCATGCCACCACGTGAAAGTTCAACTACAGTCCCCATGAACCCGCAGATTCTGACGGATCTCAACACGACCTCACCAAGGGAAATCGGAACTGAACTTTGACTAGAAGCCGGTCAGGGCCAAGCCGTCCAACGAAGAAATGGCTCTGATGAGAATCGAACCCACAACCTCGCAACCCGCAGTTCACAACGATTTTTACCATAACGACCGAACATCAATGATAATGTGTCCCCAAAAAATAGTATTACATTCTTGCCTCGGTCATTCTCCTCTTACCTCTTCCCCCTTCCCTCTCCCCGTTCTCTCCACCCTCTTTCCCCCTATAAAAACAAGATTATCTTGTGATAGTGGGATTTTGACACCAGTGAGATTTCATACTAGTTCAAGTGATCCTTGATGGGAAGGGAAGTAACTGTCTTGATAAATGGACTGCAAGGCACTTTGGATTAAGGTTACTCTCCTTTGCATTGCATGCCACCGCAGACCGCTTTTCTTTACCGTTCCTCGCTCCGTTTGTTCGTCCACCAGCGCATAAGAACATCAGCTCTTTTTTTTTTTTAATCCTTAATAATTCATCTGCGTGTCTCCTAGAAACTTTTTTTAAAATTCAGATTGTATGTCCTCTCTCTGTAATACACATCCATCAGTAGCTTGTCGTTCTGTTTACATGGGATGCACAAATAGATCAATTAATCGTTGAGAGAGTGTGCATTATGTTAAAGACCTTGGTGATAAGTTAATCCATTTATAACTAGAAGTTATGTCATTGTTCTTGTGCTGTTGTTTCAAAGACCCTGGCAGAAAACAGCTGCTGAAACTCTACATCGTACACCCAAACACAAGTAAATTCCCGGATCGCAATTTACATCCGCCAAGAAATGAAATGATGCTGAACAATTAAGTAGTGGCGGAAAACAAGTGCAGGCTAACAATTCTTCCGCCATTATAATAAGAAATGAAATGATTGTGTGGAAGTGAGCTGAATTTAGGCAAATTTGCAGACTGACAGAAGAGGGGGTACTTTTTTTTTTCAGTTTTCTTTTAGTGTGAAAAATACACATAATTTCGGCGAACATTGAGAAGATGGGCCGAAGTGGTTGCTCGTTCTCCGTTTTCATTGTCTTAAATGTGTTTGTTTTGCCTGAAGAAGACGATAATGTTTTGTCCTGTCATCTGTTTGTCTGGATTGTTTTGCAGAACCAGCAACCTTTCTCTTTAAGATTAACACTGCGGAAAAAGGATAATTCTATGTGTCCCCTAGAGAACGTCGAGCGGTAAATTGTGACATTTAGTCGTTAGTTCTACGTCGCTTTAGCATGAGCCCATCTCGCACAGTTCAGCAGCTCCGAGACCTAAGTTGTGGACTCAAATTAATGATTAAAAAATCTTGAACTGTTGTTGTAAGACAGACCAAAGTATGATTCCCACTCATCCATGTAGTTTCAACAAATATTGAAGTGTGTGTGTGTGTGTGTGTGTGTGTGTGTGTGTGTGTGTGTGTGTGTGTATGAGTGAGTTGCGCACCAGTGAAAATATTTAAGTGCTGTTATATGATAATACATAATGGAGAGCTTGTCTATGCAATCGACGATCGTGATGAACCAATCGTGGGGCCAGATCGCTTTCGGCCTGAAATCCCTCTCCGTCCACCCAGCAGGGGACTGTACCTGGTTCAGTTCAGGAAAGGTCAAGGGCGGTGCAAACCCAGGCGTAGGCACCGCTGTCCGTCATCCTATGGTTCCAGATACGGTGAATCTCGGAGAGTTCACAGCCTTTACGATTGTCAAACTTTGAGACTTTCAAACTTGGAGACACGAGTCTTTCAGTTTATTTGATGAATTACTCCCCCTACATGCAGTGTATGATACGGCGGCAACACTTTTTTTTTCGTGTGTGTGTGTGTTCCAATCAGAACATCCACTGTCGTTACATGATAATTTGTATATTGAATAATACCAGTGCTGGCATATTCTATGATTGTCACGGTTTTTGTTGTTGTTGTTGTTGTTTCTTTCCCTAAAGTAAATGAAGCGGACGGAGGGAACATGAGTATCAACTTATGTGCTGGCATATTCTATGATTGTCACGGTTTTTGTTGTTGTTGTTGTTGTTTCTTTCCCTAAAGCAAATGAAGCGGACGGAGGGAACATGAGTATCAACTTATGTGAAGTAATTATTCGGCCGCAACTCCAAACAAATCTAATTCTGGTATCAAATCGCTTAGCCCAGTTGAAGACATATCGTTTCATATCAACCAAAGAGAGACTGCCTGTATTTGTTTTATTTCTAATGTATGTTCTGTTGGAAACTGTTCAAGTATCTTTTTTTTTTTTAACCGTTTGTCTTTCAGGACTGATGTTTGTGAATGTTGATTTCAGTGTTCAGGCTTCAGTTGATTATGTGTTCAAGTGTCAGTTAAGAGAATAAAGGCGCTCCTGGAACTTCTTTCTTCTTAGGTTTTTTTTTTCTTTTTCTTTCTTTTTTTCATTTTTTTTTCAGATGTTTTCTTTTTGTTCCCCATGTCTTCCGTGACACGCAAATTAGTTTCGGGGATATCATTGTTTCAGCATCAAGCTGAAAGTGCTGCTGTTTCTGTTTGGTTTTCTCCCACGGGGTGATTTGTGGACCATTATCTCTTCAGCCACACCAATGATATCACCCACACTCCTTGCTGCCAATCCTCTGGAGTCCAAAAGTTCGGAGATTGAGAATGCGTGTGGCGGCTTGATTTTCGACTGAAACCGCTTTCACTTCCTACTGTTTCACGTGGGGCCCACAGAAGAAAACCTGTCCACCATGATACGAAGTTGCTGAAGTTGCAGACATCCACAGAACGCCATTTTGGCTTTACCCCCTTTGATTTCCTCCTTTCAAAAAAAAAGAAAGAAAAAAAAAGACCCTGAGCCCCACACTTGAACAAGCTTTTATCACCCCCCCCCCCCCCCCCCCCCCCCTTCAGGATTTGGGGAATGAAGTTTACACTTAGTCAATTGCTGTGAGTGGGAAAAAAACTGGAGGGTTAGCATCTACACCCGGCTCAACAGGCCACTGGACGGCGTTGACAGACATGTTGCAATCGAGTTCTTCATGGTATTTCAATGGACCATGACCACGGATTGCTTGATGGAGCCCGTATCTTCCTAACAATCCTGGTGCATTTTGTGTGTGTGTGAGAGAGAGAGAGAGAGAGAGAGAGAGAGAGAGAGAGAGAGGGGAGAGAGAGAGACAGAGTCTTATGTTTGTATGTATGTGTGTGTGTGTGTGTGTGTGTGTGTGTGTGTGTGTGTGTGTGTCCATATCTTTCTGAACACCGACATGGATAACAGGATCATTAACATGTGTAACATACCATCTGTGTGGGTATACACAGGAATGCAAATGAGTGACTAGTCGCCTGGACATGTGTGTGCACATTAGTCGGCGCACGCCTCACTGTGTGTGTGTGTGTGTGTGTGGCACGTGTTTGTGTGAGCATGTGCGTGTGTACATGTGTGAGTGTGTTTTCATGTGTGTGTGTGTGTGTGTTTGCACGCACGCGTGTATGTGCACGTGTGTGTGTGTGTGCCTGTATGTGAATGCATCAAACTGTGTTGATGTGACTGTCCATAAAACAAGATCAAGCTCAAAATCTTTTTTTGACCAAAACAATTTCTCTCATGTAGGATAAGATAAGATAAGATAAGTTGCTTTAGCCCAGCCGACCGCAAAGGGCCATATCAGGGCTGTCTCTCATGTAGGCACACCTAAGAGCAAACACACAGACAAGAAGAGTTTACGTATTGCATTTATTCAGCGTGACATAAAAAGAATGCATACAACTGCTCACACCATAGCGACACATCCGTTCCTCGAATCAAACAGCCAACACAATTACCCAGTCCCTTCCTTACAGAAGAGAAAGACAGACAGACAGAAAGAAACAGAAGTTGACAGTTAAAAGGAGGAAAGAAAGAAAGGAGAAGGAAAGAAAGTGTTAAGTATATACATCTGTTCGAATTTCATGACTTCTGATCTGCACATGTACACAGAGTATGACAATGAAATCAGCAAACAGCATTTTTACTGGAAGCCTTCTGGACATCTTCATAGATGGGAATGTTTAAGAGCTACCAACGCTAGTTCTTACACATCCATTGGGAGTGTATTTCAAAGTGACTGGTGCAAATATCTCATCAATTTTTATACAGAAGGCTAAATTAATCAGGGAGACAAATCACACGCACGTACGCGCACACACACACACATGCCTCCACACACAAAGAGATGAAAACACACTCGCTGACCAAAACACACATTAACACATCAACAAGGATCAAAACATAAATCATATACACAGAACACACAACACAACACACCACACACACACACACACACACACCCCACACACACACACACACCACACACACATGCGCGCGCGCAGTCAATAGGTTTTAACGAAACATGCCAAAAGTACTGCGGAGTTAGAGACACATATTGCAAATAATGAAACAAGACTGCTTGCTTCAATTAGAAAACAAAGATAGAAGCACAGAGAGACAGACAAATAGACAGAAAAACAGAAAAGAGAAACAGAACGAAAAACAAAACCAACAAATTCCAATAACTACGAAAAGAACTTCTCTCTTTTGCTAACACCTCAGTTAAAGAATTTTTTTTTAGGTGAAAAATGAAAACAAAAGAATGAGAAGAAAAGGAACATTAAACTTTGGCAGAGAGAGAGAAAGAGAGAGAGAGAGAGACAGACAGACAGACAGACACACAACAGACAGACAGAGGACAGAGAAGAGAAGAAAAAGGAAGAGTGAGAGCGAAAGAACAAATCAATCAATGAAGTCCTGTTTGTGATGCAAAATGAGTACAGGAAGTCTTTCAAGTGCTGTGGAAAAACAGAGAAAAAGAAAAGAAGAATAAAAGGCACACTACAAATGGGCATGATTATCACAGAGGGAGAAAAGGGAGAGGAGAGAGAGAGACAGAGAGTAAACAAATAAATCGGTCAAGTCTTGTTTGTGATGCATAGTAAGTACAGGGAGTCTTTTTTTAAGTGCTGTGGAAAAATACAGAAAAAGAAGAATAAAAGGCACACCACAAATGGGCATGAATATCACAGAGAGTAAAAAAAAAGAGAGTACAGACAGAAAAAGAGAGAGGGAGAGTGAGAGAAAGACGGAGCAGAGAGAACAGAGACAAAGACGAGACTCGAGAGAGAGAGAGAACAGAGAGAAACATGCATTTTCCTTCTCTCCAGACAAGGTTTCCAGGACTGTTACCACATTGATCTTCTGTGTGTATACACACAAATACGATGGGCGATTAGCCACTGCAGGTGTGTTCATGTCACCCCGGGGTAACAGGAAAATTTGTGCTCAACACTTCAACCACTTCAAGCCCCACCCCACCCCACCCCCATCCCGCGGGACAGCCAGAGCCACAACCATCAATCCTCAGATTAAGATGCAACTGTTCTTATTATTATTCACTGCGACACAAAGTAGCATGGCATCCATAGATAGAGGTTCGCGGGACAGCCAGAGCCACAACCATCAATCCTCAGATTAAGATGCAACTGTTCTTATTATTTTTCACTGCGACACAAAGTAGCATGGCATCCATAGATAGAGGTTATAAGATCAAAACTCTTTCATGAATGCTGTAAGTGCAGTGAACCGTTAAGAGTTCATTGTTTCTGGTCACATCAGGATGGGGGGAAGGGGGAGGGGGGAAGGGGGAGGGGGGAAGTGCCCACCCCTCTCCTTTCCCTGGTCACACCTTCCATCCATTTACAGCTGGGTGGACAGGGAGGGGGTCTAGCAATGTACAAAATCCTCTCCATGAATGGTGCGAACACACAACCATCAGTGCTGCCAATGCTGTAGCTATTGACTCTGTGTCCCTTGCCACAATGAAAAGTTTTCATATTCTCCTTATGTCCAATATTTGTTTTTTGGGTTGTTGTTTTTTTTTTGCAGTTTTAGGATTTTCTCTGTTCTGTTTCTCTCGAATCAACTAACCAATATATGAGTAATAGGAAATAGCATGGCAAAAACATACTCTGTTCTGTCTCTCTCGAATCAATAACCAAGTATGTGTAATACAAAACAGTATGGCAAAAAATGTAACAGCACAGCAAAATATGGTACAGTGCAGTACGTAGCTCCGACAAGAACAGAGAAGTATAAAACAAAAGTATAAACTGCAGTGCAGCAAGAGAACAGTAAAGTATCATACACAGCACAGTACAGCAGTATAATGCAGCATTGCACTAAGCATTTGAGTGAAAACACAGAACTTCTCAGAGTAGATGACATGCAGAATAACACAGTCCACAACAAACACAGGAGTTCAACTCTAACTAACAGACCATCTTGTCAGTAATGCCAACTTTGCAGTCTGCAGGCCACCAAAGTGTGAATGTTGAACTGTCTTTGCCGTTACAGTCTACTGCCGTCAGTGAAATTGAGCTGTCCTGCTGTTACAGTCTACTGCCGCGGTGAATGTTGAGCTGTCCTTGCTGTTACAGTCTACTGCCGTCAGTGAATGTTGAGCTGTCCTTGCTGTTACAGTCTACTGCCGTCAGTGAATGTTGAGCTGTCCTTGCTGTTACAGTCTACTGCAGTCAGTGTATGTTGAGCTGTCCTTGCTGTTACAGTCTAGTGCTGTCAGTGAATAATGAGCTGTCCTTGCTGTTACAGTCTACTGCAGTCAGTGTAGTTGAGCTGTCCTTGCTGTTACAGTCTACTGCTGATAGTAAATGTTGAGCTGTCCTCGCTGTTACAGTCTACTGCCGTCAGTGAATGTTGAGCTGTCCTTGCGTTACAGTCTACTGTCGACAGTGAATGTTGAGCTGTCCTCGCTGTTACAGTCTACTGCCGTCAGTGTATGTTGAGCTGTCCTTGCTGTTACAGTCTACTGCCGTCAGTGTATGTTGAGCTGTCCTTGCTGCTAAAGTCTACTGCCATCAGTGAATGTTGAGCTGTCCTTGCTGTTACAGACTACTGCCTCAGTGAATGTTGAGCTGTCCTTGCTGTTACAGTCTACTGCCGTCAGTGAATGTTGCGCTGTCCTTGATGTTACAGTCTACTGCCGTCAGTGTATGTTGAGCTGTCCTTGATGTTACAGTCTACTGCCGTCAGTGTATGTTGAGCTGTCCTTGCTGTTACAGTCTACTGCCGTCAGTGTATGTTGAGCTGTCCTTGCTGTTACAGTCTACTGCCGTCAATGTATGGTGAGCTGTCCTTGCTGTTACAGTCTACTGCCGTCAGTGAATGTTGAGCTGTCTTTGCTGTTACAGTCTACTGCCGTCAGTGTATGTTGAGCTGTCCTTGCTGTTACAGTCTACTGCCGTCAGTGTAATGTTGAGCTGTCCTTGCTGTTACAGTCTACTGCCGTCAATGTATGGTGAGCTGTCCTTGCTGTTACAGTCTACTGCCGTCAGTGAATGTTGAGCTGTCTTTGCTGTTACAGTCTACTGCCGTCAGTGTATGTTGAGCTGTCCTTGCTGTTACAGTCTACTGCCGTCAGTGTATGTTGAGCAGTCATTGCTGTTACAGTCTACTGCCGTCAGTGAATGTTGAGCTGTCCTTGCTGTTACAGTCTACTGTCATCAGTGAATGTTGAGCTGTCCTTGCTGTTACAGTCTACTGCTGTCAGTGAATGTTGAGCTGTCCTTGCTGCTAAAGTCTACTGCCGTCACTGAATGTTGAGGTGTCCTTGCTGTTACAGTCTACTGCCGTCAGTGAATGTTGAGCTGTCCTTGCTGTTACAGTCTACTGCCGTCAGTGTATGTTGAGCTGTCCTTGCTGTTACAGTCTACTGCCGTCAGTGAATGTTGAGCTGCCCTTGCTGTTACAGTCTACTGCTGTCACTGAATGTTGAGCTGTCCTTGCTGTTACAGTCTACTGCCGTCAGTGAATGTTGAGCTGTCCTTGCTGTTACAGTCTACTGCCGTCAGTGTAATGTTGAGCAGTCATTGCTGTTACAGTCTACTGCCGTCAGTGAATGTTGAGCTGTCCTTGCTGTTACAGTCTACTGTCATCAGTGAATGTTGAGCTGTCCTTGCTGTTACAGTCTACTGCCGTCAGTGTATGTTGAGCAGTCATTGCTGTTACAGTCTACTGCCGTCAGTGAATGTTGAGCTGTCCTTGCTGTTACAGTCTACTGCCGTCACTGAATGTTGAGCTGTCCTTGCTGTTACAGTCTACTGCCGTCAGTGAATGTTGAGCTGTCCTTGCTGTTACAGTCTACTGCCGTCAGAGTGTCCTCTCAGCTTCATTATAGAACAGCCAGCCACAAACGGACTGCTACTGTGTAAAGAAAATGAAATTCTGTACAAACAAATAAATAAATAAAATCAACAACAAAAAAGGAGTGAACACACCAGAACTTTTTACGCAATAGATACTTCAATGTGTAACACAGGAGGTAAACTCTGTTTTTAAACTCTTTTTTTTCTTATAATTGCAAACCTCTCTAAAAACAGTTCTACTGGCTTCCAGTACAACAGATGATAAAGTACAAGACCTCCTGCCTTCGCTTCCAAATCATTGCCGGAATTGCACCACAGCACCTTTTGAATTTCGAAACATTTGTGTTCCATCAAGGTCTTTCTGTCCTTCTGCTGACTACAGGATCTTACGCATATCGAAGTTCGACGGAGCAAGGCATGGGGGAAGAGCTTTCAGTATTTGTGCTGCACAAACCTGAAACTCGCTGCTCGTCTCTGTCCCCGCCAGAATCTGTCATTCTCAGCCTTCGAAACTGATGTAAAAGCATTTCATGCCCTCTTTGTTTATGAACCTGTTTATGGTGGTGATATGATGTGTGTGCATGGGTGTTGTGTGTGTCGGAGTTTCTTTGTGTGTGTGTGTGTGTGTGTGTGTGTGTGTGTGTGTGTGTGTGTGTGTGTGTGTGTGTGTGTGTGTGGCAATGCAAAGTGCATTGAGAGTTTGTGAAGTGGTATGAAAATGTCCTCATACCATCATTATCATTATCACACCATTAACATCCTAACTGAACAGAACCAGGCTGCACTGAGGGAACCAGCCATTTCACAAGATCTTTCTTCCCCACAATTTGAAACAAAAGTTAAACCAATGTAACAGAGTTTGTTTTTTTTTAAAGTAGAATGGCCGAAAAATATGAAACAGAGGTTAAACTTTTTCCTTTGACAAATATAACAGAGTCAAAAGTAAAAAAAGAAAAGTAGAATGGCTGAAAAATGTGAAAAAGTTAAACTTTTCGTTTGACAAATATAAAAAGAGTCAATGTTTAAAAAAAAAAGAAAGTAGAATGTCTGCCATCCTTCAATGAAACATGCTAACAGAGAAACACCCTACTCCCTGTCTCTTTAGAAACCGTTTTCTATGCAACTTTTCCATCTCCATCTATACTAGACAGACCTTCCAATGTACACTCCCTTCCTTCACGGACCTCCATTTCAAGGTCTGTGGAGGTCAGATGCAACAGGCATGTTTCATTGTACTTGTGGTGCTGACTGATTCAGCGAACAGGCCATAGCACTCACAATCCCAATATAAATTAAAGATATTTTCAACAAAAACAGGGGTGAAAAATCAACAAACTTTGTACATGTATGGTCACAAGTTGTGAAAAACACTGGCTGAAGAGACAGATGAGGTATGCCAAAAGTAGTCAGGGAGGTCGAGAGAAAACAATGCGGACAGGATGGAACGGAAATGGGTGGGGGGAGGCATAGCAGTGGATAAACCAATTATCATCATTAACAATGCGAACCAGTCAATACAGAAAACATGATCAACTACAGCAGAACTGGGGAGAGTGTGGACTCCGTCAAGCTAAAACAGTCCTTCAGACTTACCCAGACCCCTCCCACATCTCCCATAGTATCACACATTCATCAAAACAGCTGGCGGCCCCCATGACTCTTTCTTGCCTCAGCCTGGTGAAGGCTGGAAGTTTCTGGTTCAATTTACGACCATTCAGTCCCCCCCCCCCCCCCCCCCCCTCCACTGTCCTCCCCACCAGCAGACAGTTGACAGTTTGTTCATGGAATCTGATCTATCATCCAGATCAGCACCAAGTCTCACAACTTCATAGATCTTCATACATCCAACAAGCATGACTTGTGTCACTGAAATCCACACGGAACTTCTTGAGGAATTAATGACATCGTCAAAACAACAACAACAACAGCAAAAGGCCCTATCTCACAAACAGAATGAACCCAATTCTAGATCCTGCTCTCACTGATGCGTTTGGTTATGTGCGTTTGGTTATGTGCCCTATTCCATCTGTCCACTGTGCAACAGATTCAGTGGCTCTGGCCTGAAATAGCTGATCTGAAAGACAAGCCAACAGACCAGGGACAGCATCGCCTCCCTGGCCAAGTTCACTCACATGTTTGGTGACCATGACTTTTACCATGAAAAATGCTAAGAATGATTCACTTTGGGTTAACATTATCTGTTGTAGGTAGCTTCTCTCCAAACAAACCTTTTTTCATTACTGTTAGGAGAGGAGTTTCATACCTAAAGCAGGATATTACTTTACAAAAAAATCAACATTTGTCACATAAACACAGGGTGCAGCAGTTTTTGAACTGGCAAACGCAAGGAGACAAGAAATAACCAAACAATACCCTGTCCCCTTCTGTTCCACATACAACATGCAATGTATTCCACAGCCAAACATCAACCACAAAAATGGTTCACATACTTTTCAGTCATCCCGTCCGAATACAGCCCCATTTAGACTGTTGGAAGTGGGGAAAAGAACCACATCAACAACAACATCATCATCAATAAAAAGAATTTTTAAAAACATGAAATCTGCTGTCGATGGTCATTAAAAAAAGATAAAGGCTGTCTAAGACTCTGTGATCGTCATGTCCAGCTCTCTAGCAGACATCTTTTTCTTTTGATTTTGTCACATTATAATTATTTCCTCTTCACAGTCACTGTGAATCTGTGTTGATCCTGGTATAACAACAGATTCATGGCTGATTTTGTCACATTATAATTATTTCCTCTTCACAGTCACTGTGAATCTGTGTTGATCCTGGTATAACAACAGATTCATGGCTGATTTTGTCACATTATAATTATTTCCTCTTCACAGTCACTGTGAATCTGTGTTGATCCTGGTATAACAACAGATTCATGGCTGATTTTGTCACATTATAATTATTTCCTCTTCACAGTCACTGTGAATCTGTGTTGATCCTGGTATAACAACAGATTCATGGCTGATTTTGTCACATTATAATTATTTCCTCTTCACAGTCACTGTGAATCTGTGTTGATCCTGGTATAACAACAGATTCATGGCTGATTTTGTCACATTATAATTATTTCCTCTTCACAGTCACTGTGAATCTGTGTTGATCCTGGTATAACAACAGATTCATGGCGAGGAGAGGAAGGGAAGGCGAGGAGAGTGTGGGGCCAGCAGCTACAGATGCTCATACACATAATTTTAAAAAAACACCAAACAAGAAAATCACATACGATGTACAATTATCTCCCTACTGCCATCACGTATCTCCCCCCCCCCCCCCCCCCCCAACCCCCTTCCCATCCACAAAATCACTCCAGTGGTTTTCGCTTCAGTTTAACCCCTTGAGTGCTGACCAGTCCAGAGAGCTAATCAGTGCAGACAGGTTTCCTGGTGGGCAGCTTCACTTTGTACTCCACCTCATGGTGAAAGGGAACAAGACTCGCAGTGACACCTTGTCATGTCACCTGTCTGGACCAACTTCATCCCAAGGATGCTGCCAATCTCTACCCTGACGTGTTTAGTCATTGCCAGCCATCAAGGGTTAATTATCATCCAGCCCTGTCAGCTGTGACTCCTTACTGTTCAAGTCATTCTACTGACAACAGCATAACATACGTAGCAAAACAAGGACACAAGGGAACAGGAAACATGCTTCAGGGTTTTTTTTTAAAAGTATTTGATGAGATTTATACCATTTATTTTCTTGTCAGTGGATCTCTTTTTCTTTCTTTTTTTAAAAAAAAAAAAAAAGATTTGTTTAACAGTTTTTAAAAAGATGTTTCTTTATTTGTTTCTGTTATTGTGTTTGGGAGTTGTAGCTGAAACGATTATTTTCATGTGTTTTGTTTCCTTTTGAGTTCTTTGGTTTTTCTTTTGGTTTTTTTTTTTGTCTGGGTTTTCTCTTTTCTTTTTTTAATTATTAAAAAAAATGTATACAGTTTTCTTTTGATAAAGAAAAGTGGCAATATACCCCATCCCCTATAAGGGAAGACAACCTATTCACAAAAAGAAGCTCAATGAATAATTCAGAAAGCTTTTTTTTCCCATCAACACATGATTTTTCTTAATGAAAACGGTGGACACTGAAAAAACAACAACAACAACAAAAAACAAACAAAGGTAAACAGAAAAAAAAATCCCTTCCTTCCCAGAGTAAAAACAGGGACGGCAATATGGCAGTCGCTGTCAGTGTCAAAGAAAAAACAGGGAGGGAGAAAGTGGAGGGCAGGGAAGTGAAATGGTCTGCGAAAAGGGTAAGGAAGGTGGAGTGTTGGTGGAGGATGAGGAAAGAACAAGACAGCTGATCTATGACTGCTGCTGCTCTGTCATGGTGCCGGACACACCACCCACCCTGCCCACACTGGTGGGAACCACTCACACACACAGCCACATCACTCCCAATGACCCCGAAGTTCCAACAGACAAAGCAAACAGACAAACGGTTCAGCACTGCCTTTAGACAGTTCGTTGGATGGACACAGCTCATAAATCATGATGGTTGTGTTCACCCAGCAACGACAAATCAGCAGTAGGATAATTTCAGAGTCTGTCCATTGACAGAAGCGTAGAACATCAAAAACCGTTGCTGAAATATGACCATCTCCCACAAAATCAAGTATGACAACATCATTTTAAACAGTATCATTTGTTACAAACATCTTTCTTAAAATATCACTCATTTCTTTCTTCTACGCTGTCAACCACCTTCAAAATCAGACCAACGGTGGCAGACTTAAAATGCGTTAAAAAACACACACTCAAAACACACACTCTACAGTGAAAACAAAAGCGCTAGAGCTACAGTCTATTGAAGAAGACACTTGCTCCACAATCAGAGCTACAGCACCAGAGAACAGCCAATTGGATACCACAACACTTTCTTCATCACCTGTTTGAAGAACACTATCACCTAAAGAGAGTTTCCATTGGAAAAGTTTACACAGAATTTTCCCAAGCATATTGTTGCATTTGTTTTGTTCCTTTTTTTCCATCTACTGCCAGTGTTTTGTTCCCCAGTATATGACATAAAAGACGGTAAGATCACGATCTTTCACTAACTCCAATGACATTACTGGCGCCTTGGTCTGTTTTAATTTCCTTTGGTACAAAATGACCAAAAGACTTCCAACACATTCTATCCAGGAAGCTTACATCCATTCATTCCAGCACTGACACCTGTGCTGCAGAGTGCACACTGCAAACAACAAATCCACTTTGATCTTTGGCGGCAAGAAGAACACCCCGAATCCTCAGCTGCTGAAAAGTTTCTGTTGATCTTTTAGCGTCATTAATTCATCAGCAGCATAATTGTTGTTGCAGCGTCACGCTTCAACAGTGACACCTATGGTAAAAAAATGCAGTCCAAACGGTACACTAACACACACACACACAAGCAAGCCAGCAGATTTGATGTGTACTTTCATACCCATAGAAAATGAACGCATTTCATGCGTGCATCATAGACACATTCCCCATTCACCCCAAACCTTTCCTCACGACATCAAGCTCAGACATTTTTCCTCTCTGCGGATAAATGACCATGGACCTACCACAACAAAACACTAACGCCATATCCTTGCAGCTCCATGTCCAAGTAAAGTCCCTTAATTCTGCCCCTGAACAAAGGTTTCCCCATCCAGTGAAAACTACAGTGTTGACAGTAAGCACACCAGTCAGCAATCTCTCCCACCAAGAATAATCAACACCAGTTCCCTGGCCACACTTCAGTGGACACAGAACACTTGACAAAGGTGAAGGACCAGAGCTGGCTCTGATGTCTGACGACACTTCAGACGACACAGAACACTGACTGAAGTGAACGACAAGATCTGGTTGATGCAACTGACAGTTTCTGAATCAAGGTGAAGCACAGACGATCAAAATGTGTACAATATGCTAGAACATTTCAAGCCTGTGACATGGTATGGCCAATCAAACTGTGTGGAACATTCTACAGAAAAAAATCAGGATCTTCTAGCAAATTCTGGAAGGTTGCAGGTTTCTCAAGAAACTTACTGGAAATTATAACTTCACCTGTGCATGCAGTATTTGGGGGAATTAATATCACACAGAAGAATCCTTTAAACCCTGTAAAGCAACATTCCAACAGTGTATCAAAGCCAGCTGTTGGTAACTCTCCCTCATCAGGTGTGTCCCCAAGCTGGAAAAGATCTGCACCACCCAGTCCAGTCCTGGCCTAACCCAGCAGACAAAAACCATTACAGTTCCTCTCAGCAATGCCATTGTGGTGTACCCACACCCTCCTGATGCTGTATCTCCTGACCTGAAGTGCCCAGTCACCCTTGTCCTCACTCATCAACTGAATATCATGAATTGTCCACCAGACTTCTGACAAACTCTGTCATCTCAACAATGCCATTGTGGTGCCCCACACATTCCTGACTCGTGTCTCCTGACCTGAAGTGTCCAGTCACCCATGTCCCCCACTCTTCTCACTGAACATCACAAACCATCATCACACTTCAGACAAACTCCATCATTTCAACAATGGAGTCTAGAAATCCCTCATCTCTTGTCTCTGAACTCGGACTGGACAGGTGCTGGCTTTCCAGTGACCTGGGAACAGACCAAAATGCAAATTTCCACCTGAAGCCTTTCTTTGCATCTCTAGTTTGGACTGCTGGATCAGCTGGGCTACGAACATCCTGACTTGAAATTGAGTTCTGGTGGTAACAAAAGCCTTCTAGACCAAAGACTGGGTCAGTTACCCACTCTGGTGCTAACAAATGCGGACGTCAAGTGTGAAAAGGCAATGTGACGCACGAGCGATCGTACCCTCTAACAGCTGTGATCAACAGGGTTGGCGCAAGCCACAACAGAACAAAGCAAAAAGCAACACACAAGCAATCTGCTAAAAACTGAGATAGGCGAGTCAGAGCAAGAAAACCTGTCCTTTTGTGGTGGAGACCGTAGCTGAATGAGGAACAGGAAGTTTACAAACCCGGCTTTCTGTCTAAAAACGGAAATAGGGTGGGTGTCTTATTACTGCGTTAGTCACACAAAAATTCGGCCTTCAGAGCTAACTGCCGTGGAATGCTACTGTCTGACATGGTAGAGTATATGACGCCAAAAGCTAGTTATATCAAAGAATGGGTCACTCACTTGCCTGGTAGTCACAAAAGCTTTTACATCAAAGATTAGGTTACCTCCTGCTCTGGCAGTGATAAAAGCCGGCTTTATCAAAGTTTGGTCACTCCCTTCCCTAGTCTTAACAAAAGCCACTTGTATCAAAGATGGGATCACTACCTACTTTGGTGTTAGTTAACAAAGGCTTGTTATATCAAAGACTGGGTCACTGCTTGTTACAGTGGTAACAAAAACCTGCTGAGCAAAAACTGGGTCATTCCATGCTCTGGTGATAACAAAAGCCTCATATTAAACATTGGGTCACTCCCTGCTCTGGTGCTTACAAAAGCCCGTTATATCAAAGACTGGATACATTCCTGCTCTGTGGTAACAAAAGCCTGCTACATTAAAGACTGGGTCATTCTATGCTCTGGTGGCAAAAAAAAAAACCACCTGTTACATCACACAGCGTGGCCACTCCCTGCTTGGATAGAAGAAAAGCCTGTTACAGAAGACTGGATAATTTCCCGCTTTGGTGGTAACAAAAGCCTGCTGAAGACAAGAGTCACTCCCTGATTTTATGGCAAGAAAAGCTGGTTATATTCACCAAAAAATGGGCCACTCCCTGCTCTAGTTGTAACAAAAGCCTATTATAACAACAAGAAAAAAAAAACTCCTTGTTGTGCTGGAAACAAAAGCTTCTTGCGCTAAAGACTGGGCCATTCTCTGCTAGATAAGATAAGATAATGTTGCTTATAGCCCAGCCGACCGCAAAGGGCCACATCAGGGCTGTCACCATGTTAAAAACCATTCTCTGCTATGTTGGTAACAAAAAACCCTTATATCTGATACAGGTCACTCAAAAATCTGGTGGAAATAAAACCCTGTTATATCACAAAGATGAGACCACTTCCCTCTGTACCAGTAACATAAGCCGTGTTATATTAAAGACTGACCCATTCCCTGCCCTGGTGGTAACAAAATCCTGTTACTGTAAAGTAAACACTCTGGGTCTCTTCTTTCCGGAGTCCCACCATCTTCCGCTGTACTGATTTAGTGAGCAAAAGATGTCCATACAGATTGCTTCCCTTGAAAGGCCTGTCTGTCATGTTGTCCTCTTTGTTTGACATTAGATTTACCTCCCATTAAAGACTCTTTCCTTCTCAAAACGCTGAAGTATTAAAAGCAATTCCTGAGGGGATGACGGTATGAACCGAGCACACAGCAACTCCAAATAGAGGATGTTGCTGTTCATGGCACATGGAAACTAGCGGTAGATGATCAAATGCAATAAAGCGTAAAGAGGCTGATCAGGTTAGGTCGTTGAAACACAGGATTTCTTTGTCATCTCCCTCTCTCAGTTCATAGATCAGTGCACATACCCTACTGCACAACTATCCACATTGTGCACAATTCTCTGTCTCTGGCACAAATCAACCAGTATTAAATAAAATATCAAAATGGAAAGCAAAAACAAACAAAAATCTGTTGGTGTGACGCAAACAACTGAACATACTGACCCTGAGTAGACCATGTAAGATGGATTATTCAAATTTTCTCTCTTCTGTGGATGACACCTACACAAACACATCCACATGCATGTGTGTGCACAAACACACTTCAGCAAGCATATACACACAGACACACACTGACAACTTAGCAGGAGCCAGTCCACCAACACATGTTCTGCCTTTGCAATCTTTTCCTCCACAACTGATCTTTTATAACCTTTTAATTTCTAAACATTTTCAGGGCCAGCATCAGTCCTTCCTCAACAGACCAATCCTCTACCTATCCATAGATCATTTCATTATCATTCAGACAGACATGAAACGTCCACACAAATATATCTACAAGTCATCATTTTATCATTCAGACACAGACAGGCATGAAAAGTCCACACAAATATCTCTTACAAGTCATGCAATGTAAAGAAAGACTCAATGTAACGAGATGAACATTCTTTCAGTATAAAACCGTCTTCCAAAATGCCTCACATCCCACGGCCACACAAAGTCATGAAGTGTATGTATGTGTTTTCACCCCCACCCTCCCCACACTTGTTTCTCCCCACCTCTCTCTCTTGCCTGGATAATGCTTCGCTTGCTCTTGTTCTAACCTAAGGGAAAGCACCCAGGCTGCTATTTACAAAGTAATGCCAAATTTGGCCTTTAAAAAAATGCTGATCACAGAGCACAGCTGACAAGTGTCTTACTTGTTGGTGTGTGTGTAGGTGTGCGACTCAGAGACTGACACTAAGACAGAGATTTTAACTGTCATGAGAACTCTTGAGGGTCTTTAGACACAGCATGGTACTATATACATGAGAACCCTTAAGGGTCTTTAGACACAGCATGGTACTATCTATATACATGAGAACCCTTAAGGGTCTTTAGACAGCATGGTACTATGAGAAATCAAAATAACTCTTAAGGGTCTTTAGACACAGCATGGTACTACGAGAAATCAAAATTCATGGACAGACCATAGTACATGTTGGTCCATTTAGGGAGCCATTATTGTCTTTTCAAATGTATGTGTGTGCGTGCGTGCGAGCGTGCGTGTGTGCGCGCCTGTGTGTGTGTGTGTGTGTGTGTGTGTGTGTGTGTGTGTGTGTGTGTGTGTGTGTGTGTGTGTGCAGAGCTCTCACTCAGCACCGAGATAAAATAAAAATCACTGAAATTTTTTGGGGGGGGCTCCAAAGCTGGCATGTGTGCCCACCCACCAAATTCTCACCCCACCTCCTGCTTCCTCTGGAAAAAAATTAGCAAAATCCTACTTCAGAGGCCCCCATTCATGCTGACAAAAATTGATTGGTGCTCTCACCCATAGGATACTGAAAAGCAGCCTGGGTCACTGTAACTATTATAGCTATTTTTCATTCACCGAGCAGATTTCTCCTGCCAAAATTACTAATACATTAACACATACACTCACACGCTCCACCCTTGCCATAACTCCTAGTATAAGCTAAACAGAGAACCAACAGATAGCAGACATTGTTGACATGCTTCCCTGTCCAATCTACAGAGAGCATCCCGCCCCATCATCCTTTCCCTTTGAAGACAGCTACACATGGTCATTGAGGTTAACAACTGTAAAAAAAATTTCAGTCACAGTTGACCATGTTGCTCCATAGTTGAATACTGTATATGTTGTTATCACTGCGGATTTCTGTTTGGAAATCTGGGATACCCTGCCTTGGGAGGGAGCAAGGTCACAGTACAGCGCCACCTACATAAGTTTTTTCCTGCCTGCATGTGTTGTAGCTGACCTCTCATGATTTTTTTTTTCAACAGACTTTCAGTACAGACAACTCCTGTTGCCATGGGATCTTTAACATGCACAAAGTAAACATACTGCATACTGGATCTCACTTTATTTTCTCATCCAGGGAGATGCCCACACACACTAACCACTTAATTAACTCATTCCAAAAGATTTACAAGATAACTTGTAACAAGACGGCTGCCACACTTACCACATAACTGTGAATCACGAGTGTGGTCCGAATCCTTGAACAAGTCCGATCCATTTCAGTCAGGATCATGTTTTCCTCCCTGTCTCCCTCTTCCTTCAGAATGCTGACCGCGCACTGTGACTGATGGACTTGGATCGTTATTTCTACTGTGTGCACTCTATCTCTTGTGTTTTTCAACAGGCAGCCCAGGCCATAGGGTGAAGGTGATGTTGGTGACTGAGCCTGCAGTGGGTTGAGGTCCAGTGAAAAGGCGAACGGGGAAAAAAAACTCTCATTCATGAGACTGAAAGCAGGAACCCACGATTCTGTGGCTTCCACCGTGGCTGTACTATCCACTTGGCCACAATCTGACTCTGTGCAGTGCATTGTACTGGACTCACACTGCATCAAGATTGTCAAGTTGTTCACCACCCACACCCTTCCCAGGATCACTCAGCCTACCTGGTAAGAGAGTCAGACATTCAATGCAGTCTGCTCCTACTTTAACTGTCGGTTAACTTGACCTGAATTTTAACAGACATTAACCACATCCCTGACCCTTGGAAACAGGTGACTCTGTTTCTCAACTCCCCCCCCCCCCCCCCCCCCCCCCCACCCCACTCTGCCTGAACAAAGTGTGACAAAACAGCTGCCTATCTTGTGACAGAGACATATGACGTCAACACCTTGCACACTACACATCAACGCTGACATCACACTGTGGTGATGTCTCACACTCAGCACAGTCACTCTCTTCACGCACACACTGCTCCTCACGAGTCTCATCAAATCTTTCAGCAAAATCAACTGACCAACGGTAGACACGTCTATCTGGGCTCTTCTGTCTCACAAATAGTCATTTTCAGAGGAAACAAGCAGTACTCCTTCATTCAGACAACAGTCTTCATTTTCACTGTAACAGTCCACTGCGGTCTTTCATGATGCATTCTCACAGGGAAACAAATCTCCCATGCAGTACATGGAAGACAGACCTCAGGAGCACTCATGGACCTCAGCAACTGCCACTGTCAGAGTAAGAAAGACAAAAGGTTCAGGGTGAAAAAAAAGGCAAATATATGACAAAATATTTGCCCGACAGACTATGATGAGCAGCTGTGAGGGAAATATCCCATCTTTTCATGCCAGCCACTGAGGCTGACAACGTCTCCTTTAGTTAACATTTACAGCCCGTGATACTTCAACGTCTCTCTGTGCCTCACTGATGAAGCTTCAACCAGTGCTGACAACGTCTATGTCCCTGCACCATTAAAACGTGCTGATTATATTTTTCAAGGAGGTGTACGTGCCCGTCATGAAGCCAATGACACCGAGGATGAAGATGAGGATGTCCTTGATGCAGACGATGGGTGAGGGTGGTGAGGGCTCGGAGAGGATGGTGAGGAGGTGGATGGTGACGGGGAGGATGGTGGCCAGGGAAGAGCTGGCCAGGGCTCCGATCAGCGCAATGAGCAGGTCCAGGTGAGGGATGGCCATGGCACAGCCCACTGAAACCACCACCACCAGGTCCGGTCAGGGTCAGCAGAGAAACCCCCATCACAGTATACATAATGGCCAACAGTCAGCCTCACACACACACACACCAGACCTGGCTACCCCTCAGAAATTCTATGTTTAGGTTTTGGGTCAAAAGTGTATACAATTGTGTGTAAAATGTGTAAGCTTTTGCAGCGCAAAGTAACTGCCTAGGAAACAATACTGAATGCATTCAAGGCATTGGAAATACTGAAAATTTATTATTATAAAAGATGTATTTTCACGAAAGGCATTAAAGTGGCTTCATTAACAATCAATGACTGTTAAACTAATCCGAGTTTCTTGCCAGTGTCCTCTAATGGGCAAAAGCCTTTGCTCAGAAAATTAACAAGAACATTAACTGATGTGAATTTTTTTAACACTTTCAAATAACTGTCTCTTCACTTTTCACTTTACTGATGGACATAACTGGAAAAATATTCTTGATGTAATCTATTTCTTTCTTATGCAAATATGGGCACTTTTTCACTGTCTGTTGATAAGCTAAGCAGTCTTTCTGAAGAGCACAGTAACAATGACGTGAATTTTATTTCAGATTTGGGTGATTTCAGCTCTTTTAAATTGTCAGCTGAGAGGCTATGAACTACATCTATTGAAGAACAGTCATCATTCTTCAGGATGAGTAGACATTCAAGAGTTTCACTGGACAGTGTGCTCCTTTGGGGGTTTTTGAAGTTTTTTTGTCCCTCTGCACGAGTACTCTGATATTCCAGTCTCTCATCAGAAGAAGTGCCAGCGGAACATACTTCACACAAAAACTTTGAATATTCATAGCCTACCGTTTTCTGGAATCACTGTTTCCCTTGTGACCTTTGCTACTGATGTGCCGGTGAATGTCAAAACAACCACTGTGAGCAATCGAGATTTCAAAGTTACACGGGGTGCCTTGCGCGAACTATCGCCCTTCTTTGACGCGGTAATGAACTTGAAAATTGTATGATACGCTTGTTTGTACTTCTGTTCATATTTCTTTTTCATTTTGACCATAGCTTCCACCAATGAATCTGAATTTTCATTGTCTGTTTCATGGGCACGAGCTGAAGCTGAACGAGAAGCCATGTTGATATGCATTCATAGAGGAAGGAAGTGTGCATGCACCATGGGAACTTTTGAAAGTTGGACCAGAATCTTGGACTCGGCCGGATTACGTGTTTAGCGCATTTTTGTGAACTCGGTGATCAAAATTTCGTACAATTCGGTTTCAAACGTACAATCGTATAGCTGTATTGAATTTCGTGAGATTATACGCAAAAATCGTACAGTGCACAGGTCTGACACACACATGAGGCACACCCTCTTCACGCCATAGAGAGCAGCCAACACTCAGCCTCATACACACATGCCAGGCACACCCTCCACACAGCATAGAGAACACCCAACAGTCAGCTTCTAATGCATACACTAGGGACACCCTCCTCACAGCATAGAGAACGGCTAACATTCAGCCTCTAACACACACACTAGGGACATCCTCCTCACAGCATAGAGAACGGCCAACACGTAGACGTGTTTTTTTCTTGTGATTCGTTTGTCCACGTTTTTTTTTGCGGTGCGCTAACATTAATATCTGAAATTTGTTCAGATCTCACAGATGTCAGTCCTGATCTACAGGCACTAATAATGAACATATGCATAGATTCTCCACATCATTTGATAAAATTAATGAAACAAAAATCGTTCTACTCCCTCATTCTTGTATCCCTTTTTTCCCTCCCCATTCAACTCCTCTCTCCACCCCACCTCTCCCTCCCTTTCTTCCTGATAATGTCACCCCCCCCCCCCCCAGTCCACTTCTCTCTCTCTCTTAAACCATGCGAGCGGATACACACACACATACAAACGCACACGCGCACACACACACACATCTGCACTAACTTGTGCCGATGACGGAGACAACGCGAAGCACATATCCACGCGATCTTTCTGCTTTGGAGACTCCTTCTTCAGCTTTCGACAGAGCCAGGGCAGGATGATATGGATGGCAACATACAGCTGGACGTTGTAGGACACAAACATGGTGATGGAGAACATGGGCTTCACTATCACATAGTACCTGCACACACACACACACACACACACACACACACACACACACACACACACACCACACACAGAGTTAACAACTGCCATGCATAGATGTCCACCACTTTGGAGTTATAAAGCTTCTTGCCCTTTTTAGCCGCACATGTATTTCCTTAGATTCCACCACGAAAACTTATACACTGAACCAGTATCACAGAATGCTAACCTTTTGCTTGTTAGAAATCAGTTCAGACTGACTGAAATTCATGTGAACAATTCAAACTGCCAGTCTATCATGGCTCAATGACTCAGAAGAGTCAGTCATTCTACTGGAGGACAGAATGTGTGTGCATCATTCTATGAGAGGCGCCCTCTGCTGCTGAAATATCAGAAAAAGTTTTCAACTTACGAGTCTGAAAAAAATTCCTGTCCGACTTTCTAAACCCTTAAAAAACCAGCTTTCTGAGTACACAAACCACAGCCAGGTTGTCTTGGCCCAAACCACTGATTTTCGTATACACGTAATATAGATATAAAAGCAGTGAGTGTTGTTATACGACTGAAGTGTACTGATGTACAGGAAAAAAACATAGTGGTATACATCAATGGGGATAAGGCGGCCTTTCTTTCCCCCAGTCCCATGCACAGCTACACCCTGGTTCATCCGTCCACAGACCCAGCACTGGCAGTCCACAGAGAGCCATCACTATCATTCCTTATGCCACAACCCAATAGGGAAGACACTGCACTACAGCTGGAGAGGTGTTGTGCACTGTCTGTTCTGATCCAGCCCCCACACATCATCAAATCATCAACTATGTCCTCTGCTCTGTACAGTGACTGTTGCAGCAGAACCAGCATCAACAAACATGCCTCTCCAGAGGGCAGCATGTCATGGGGGTCCCCATGAACCAGCTGACCACAAAACTTTGGTGTGAATTCACCACAGGCATATTATATCATACATGTTGAAAAGAAATCACAACCAAGGTCACCACAGGAGGAATGCACGCAGGACCACAGATTGTGATTTTTTTTTGTTTAACGATGATCAGCAAAGATGGATATGATAAAATCATGTTAGGGAGTGTCATTCTGGTTTCAGACTGCATCGCAAGGCTCCACTGTACACTTCCTTTCCTGATATATCCTGGTGTCATTCTGGTTTCAGACTGCATCGCAAGACTCCACTGTACACTTCCTTTCCTGATATATCCTGGTGTCATTCTGGTTTCAGACTGCATCGCAAGGCTCCACTGTACACTTCCTTTCCTGATATATCCTGGTGTCATTCTGGTTTCAGACTGCATCGCAAGGCTCCACTGTACACTTCCTTTCCTGATATATCCTGGTGTCATTCTGGTTTCAGACTGCATCCCAAGGCTCCACTGTACACTTCCTTTCCTGATATATCCTGGTGTCATTCTGGTTTCAGACTGCATCGCAAGGCTCCACTGTGCACTTCCTTTCCTAATATCCTGGTGTCATTCTGGTTTCAGACTGCATCGCAAGGCTCCACTGTACACTTCCTTTCCTGATGTATCCTGGTGTCATTCTGGTTTCAGACTACATCGCAAGGCTCCACTGTACACTTCCTTTCCTGATATATCCTGGTGTCATTCTGGTTTCAGACTGCATCGCAAGGCTCCACTGTACACTTCCTTTCCTGATATATCCTGGTGTCATTCTGGTTTCAGACTGCATCGCAAGGCTCCACTGTACACTTCCTTTCCTGATATATCCTGGTGTCATTCTGGTTTCAGACTGCATCGCAAGGCTCCACTGTACACTTCCTTTCCTGATATATCCTGGTGTCATTCTGGTTTCAGACTGCATCGCAAGGCTCCACTGTACACTTCCTTTCCTGATATATCCTGGTGTCATTCTGGTTTCAGACTGCATCGCAAGGCTCCACTGTACACTTCCTTTCCTGATATATCCTGGTGTCATTCTGGTTTCAGACTGCATCGCAAGGCTCCACTGTGCACTTCCTTTCCTGATATATCCTGGTGTCATTCTGGTTTCAGACTGCATCGCAAGGCTCCACTGTACACTTCCTTTCCTGATATATCCTGGTGTCATTCTGGTTTCAGACTGCATCGCAAGGCTCCACTGTGCACTTCCTTTCCTGATATATCCTGGTGTCATTCTGGTTTCAGACTGCATCGCAAGGCTCCACTGTACACTTCCTTTCCTGATATATCCTGGTGTCATTCTGGTTTCAGACTGCATCGCAAGGCTCCACTGTACACTTCCTTTCCTGATATATCCTGGTGTCATTCTGGTTTCAGACTGCATCCCAAGGCTCCACTGTACACTTCCTTTCCTGATATATCCTGGTGTCATTCTGGTTTCAGACTGCATCGCAAGGCTCCACTGTACACTTCCTTTTGTGATATATCCTAGTGTCATCTAGGCTGTCGTGTCAGCCAGGCCTGAAAGGTACAGAGACCTACTGTGTTGGACAAGAAATTTATGCAGCCCTCAGACAAGCATCAGTTCAGAGGATGACACCTGACATGTGCTTCCTGTCTTGTTAGTCACACACATGGCACACTCAGCTCCAGGGAGGAGTCTGCTGGGGCTGAAAAAATCCCATGAATTAATGCTTCTGGTTGAACCCAACCCAAGATCTCCCACTAAACACTGCATCAAGATGGTCAGTATCTCAAATGTCTTTCTACCTGCAAACACACACACACACCAACACACACACACACACACGACATCACCACCACCATCACCGACACCACCACCACCAGAACCACCTGCTGAAGTACCACTGACCAAGGCGTGTGGGGAAGGTTGAGGGTGATACTGCCTTTGACGTCGTCCCCAAACTTGAGGTAGCCATAGAATCCCATGGAGGCATAGAGGGAGGTCACCACCACCATGCTGAGGTTCAACACCCCCGCCAGCCCGCTGAACCGCTCCCTCTCCCGCATACTGGCCTCCAGCGGCAGCACCTGCCGCCACCAGACACATCGTGACATCCCACACAGCCCACAACAATCCTCTCTGAACACTGATTACACAAGCATGCTGTGGCAGTGCACTGCGTTAGCTCACAGCCACACCCTAATCTTATGTGGAGAATGTCAACTCACAAAGCACAATGCTGTAGTCTGGGTTTAACTGACTGTTGGGGCAATACCTCAGACTAGTACAGGCCAGGTTGTTGGCAATGCTGTATGCACACCCAACCAGCTAGGCCATGGTGGACCTGTACTGCAGAGATGGAAAACACAAACTGTGCAAGCCAAGCAAAGTGCACAGTCCCTGTCTAACCTTCTCTTAAGACCCATTTTTCTCTTCTTCTTCTTTCAGCTGGGGATATCAAACTGCCCCACACTCAGCAGCCTTAATGTAAACCAGTATCAACTCTGGGGATGCATGCTCTCTGTATACTTGTCATTCATATGATCAGGCTTGCAGGGCCTCCATAGTCTTCTGAAGGATGGTGAAGTTATTTAACATATGCCTAAGATATTATAATCTCATTCAAAGGACTCTGAGGGAATGGAGTCAGAACCAATGTTAACTTCCAAGGAAACATTCTCCTCAGCTGGACAGCTGTGCAGAGACTTGAACCTGCAGCCTCAGCATCACAAGGATCATGAGTCGGAAGTTGTATCAATTTGAGTCATTCCAACCTTTTCCTCACCCCCCCCCCCCCCCCCCACCACACATCCCCTTCACCTCTCCCACCCATTCCTTCCCCAGTCACTGTGCAACAGTACTGACCTCTGCTGGTAGCATCCGGTAACACCAGTCAGACAGTCCCTCGTCACACAGTCCCTTTCAAATCTTCTGTAAAGATAGGTGGGATTTTGTGGCAAAAAGTAATCCCTCAGTCCTCAGAGAAGGAGGGGGTAGCGGGCAGGAAAAAGAAATGGGTGGGAGAAACGATCCATTCTGCCTTTATTTTCCCCAGTAATCTTGATTTCCTATACAGCCATTGCGATCGAGAATGTCTGTTCAATGTTCCAAGGATGAAGTTCTGCTGATTTTCATTTAACCCAGCTGACAACATAAATATTCTGAAATATACAAACATGGAGTTATTGACAGCTTTTACTTTTGATGGATGAAGAAAGCGCAAGTGTTTTTTTTTCTTCTGAAAATCTATGACGAAAAAAAGAAATGTTTAAATCCAGAGAAAATCAAGCAGCAGACACCTTACAAAGCTAGGAAAACAAAAGCCAATGTGAGTACTCACCAGGCTGATGCCTTCAAAAGCAAAGATGGCGGCACCAAAAAACATCGGCAATTTACTAAAACTGGCCACAGCCGGCCGCTCCGACGTGTCCGGCAGTCCCTGAGTGATGTTGATGAAAATCAGAATCATACCTGAAAGACCACAGCAACAAGTCAACACATAACAGGATGGAGGAGGGGGTGGGGAAGGGGTGGAGATGGGATGGATGGACGAAAGGAGTTAAACATTAATGGACCATCACTACAAAATGTGCTGATCATACTTGTGCCTTCACTTGAACACACCATTCCGGTCCACCCAGCTGTCAAGTCAAGTCAAGTCAAGTCAACTTTATTATCTCAATTCGAGAAATTAGTTTGTGGTCACACACATTCACAGCAAATAAACAATGACTTTGTCACATCACCCATTTTTGTCAATGGTAACTGTTCTTGAACACACCACCCCAGTCCACCTATCAGTCCACCTATCTATGATACCTGTTCTTGAACACACCACCCCAGTCCACCTATCAGTCCACCTATCTATGATACCTGTTCTTGAAAACACCACCCCAGTCCACCTATCAGTCCACCTATCTATGATACCTGTTCTTGAACACACCACCCCAGTCCACCTATCTATGATACCTGTTCTTGAACACACCACCCCAGTCCACCTATCTATGATACCTGTTCTTGAACACACCACCCCAGTCCACCCAGCTGTCTATGATACCTGTTCTTGAACACACCACCCCAGTCCACCTACCTATGATACCTGTTCTTGAACACACCACCCCAGTCCACCTACCTATGATACCTGTTCTTGAACACACCACTCCAGTCCACCTATCTATGATACCTGTTCTTGAACACACCACCCCAGTCCACCTATCTATGAATAGATACCTGTTCTTGAACACACACACCACCCCAGTCCACCTATCTATGAATAGATACCTGTTCTTGAACACACCACCCAAGTCCACCAATCTATGATACCTGTTCTTGAACACACCACCCAAGTCCACCTATCTATATACCTGTTCTTGAACACACCACCCCAGTCCACCCAGCTGTCTATGGTGACCTGTTCCTGACCATACCACCCCATTTCCCCCAGTTTTGAATGGGTATCCCATCCTTCGCATACGGTGCCCACTGAGGAAATGTAAAAATCCCTGAAACTTCTAAGGGGGTGCCATGGTGATTACTTTCCTCCCCCTTCCTATCTCCTCTGCCCCAGAAAAATGTTGAAACTTGCATTCAGATTGGTGCAGTCCGGTGCAGATCTGAGCAATCATTAAAAAAACTAAAAAGACTAACACAAAAAAAAACGGCAGCGGAGCACTGGTTAAGAGCTATGACAGTGCGCAGGGAACTGACCGATCATGGTGAGGATGTTGGCGAAGAGGGAGAAGGGGCCAGGGTGCGCAGGTCCTTCAACATGCAGTACAACATGAGGACGGCAGAGGCAGCCACCTCGTACACCAGCAGGCTGGGGCTGCTGGGATAGGAGATGTCCACCACCTGAACCCACACACAGCACACAATGCCTTCAGCGGCCAGATCCAGATGCTGCCTATTAACACTTAATAATGCAAAACACAAATAAACACACTCAAAACAAGGTGAAAAGGTATGCCTCGTTCATCCATAATGCAAACGTGACATGTAAATTTGGAGCTATGATGGAGAAGGTCCACCATGGCGTTGAGGAAGCTATCATGGAGAGGGTCCAGAAGGACGGTTAACCCCATGAAATGAAAACTTCTCTGACAGAAAAAAAGAGCCCGAAGACAGACACACAGAGAGGAGAGGGCCTCACGTCTTTGATGTTGGTGGCGATGAAGACAATGTAGACGCAGCAGAAACCATACTGGGTGAACAACAGCAATGCGTTGACAAAATGTCTGAAACACAGCCAGCCACTTCTTACTACAACAGCAGCACAAGGGCAGTTACAGGGAGGACAAACAGGTTTTGCTGCGTATATGTTCAGGACAGCTGTGGGCATGTGTAGAAGAAATTTACTTCTGAGTGTCAACACATCAACAGTTGCAAACGAAATCAACAACTGCTTGTCCTCCCTGCATGGTTCAGAGGGCAACAAACTGAAACTTTTCCTTCCACGAAATTCCAAATAAATAAACACATGATAAATGCACAAACGCACTGATATGGAAGATCCATAAACGTGTGGTCTGCTAAAGAAACCTTAGTCCTCCTTTCAGGGTCAATACTTATATCCAATCAGAACAAACTCTTTAAACTGACAATTAGGAACACAAGTTCATATAGATGCAGAATGAATATTTCACATTTGTAGCTGTAACCAACATCTTACATGTAGATTTCAATTTTGTATCATGATATAACTTACGCTTCCCAACAATCAATAAAAAAAAACGCAACACATTTGGGAGAACACCATCCATTAATATCTTAGTCATGAGCAGGGGTCCTCTGCTATGGGCAGAGACTTTGCACATGAGTTACACTGGACTGTGAATCTGACGACAACTAGTCACTTGACACACATATGTACCTGGCATATGGTGCTAGTCGTCTTAGTCTGGCGGGACCCGTCTTCAGGGACATCTCCATCACGTCTGAGTACGACAGCTTGTCCGATCCTATACTTCTGTGCACATGAATGCGCGCGCGCACACATACACACACACACACACACGCACACACACAACACACACACGCACTCAGCGCGCACACGCACGCATCCGCACGCGCACACACACACACACACACACAATCAAATCAAATCAAAAATGAGACAGACAAATAAACCAACTCTATTGACAAGCGCATGACATAAGCTGACATTAATGACTGTTACTCACCTGTATGCATGATGCTTTGAAAGGCAAGTCAAGCAAAAACTCAATAATTACAAGATGGCACCATTCCTGTTCTCTGGATCTTCCCTTCCAAAATCCTGTCTGCCTTCTGCAGTGCAGAGAATCTCCTTCATCATTTCACAGTGCCGTATGATCTCCTATTACATAATATTAACGACAAACATTTACATGTAAAACACACACACACACACACACACCACACACACACACACACACACACGAAGTCCTATGGCCAACTGGACAGCTAGAGTCCAGTGTGAAGAAATGTCACTACCTGGCGACTAGATTCAACTAAAAAACTGACATGTTGTAAATCATGAGCAGAGAAAACGGTGCACAAGACAGGAGAATGGGCCCCTGAGGCAGAAAAGAAAAACAATAGACAACAGTAAAGAAGACAAAAACTAAATACCAAAAAAAAGGGGGAGTCACACACAGCCACAGAGGAGAGGAATGTACCTGCACGGTGCTTGGAGATGGTGGAGACAACCTCTACTGAAAGTGCACCTGTACCTGGGTGGAAGGGAGGAGGGGGTATGGAAGTCGTTCCCTAAACTACTGATACACACTGCACACCCTGAGAGGGGACATGTCCAAATGCCACCCAGCCCTAAAATGAAAGCTGAATGTTTCCTGCCATGGGAGAGTTCCTTGCTGTTTGAGGGGGTACATGTCCAAATATCATCAAGCCCTAAAATGTCCGTCGAGGTGTTTCATGTGGATCTTGAGCTAAGGTGGAGGTTTGACCCTGGAGTTTTGTTATACACAGAGGCTCTTGTTCTTTTGGAGTTTTGGTTTTTAAGACATCACAAAGAGTGTACTGCCAGTACTCTCAGGCCTGTTTGTCCATTAAATTTAAATGCCTTACTTTAAAACTGACGCATATGAAGTTCTCAGTACTTTGGTCGAAAATGTATTCAAAATCTGTTCAACTACCAGAACAAAAACATATAAGTGCATGAGTGTGTGCATGTATCTATGCGTTAATGTGTGCATGAGTGTAAGTGTGTGTATGTGTTAAGAGAGACACAGAGAAAAACAGAGACACAGAGAGAGAGACTCAGAGTGACAGAGGAAATGGGAGAGAGAGAGAGAGAGAGGGGGGGGGGGGAAGGAAGGGGAGAGAGAGAGGATATGGGGAGGGAGGGGGAGAGACAGACAGACAGACTGACAGACAGACAGCAGACAGACCAACCGACAGACAGATAGGCAGGCAAACAGAGACAGACAGACAGAGAGGCAGGCAGGCAGATAAAATGACAGAGAGAGAGACCGACAGGTGTGTGTGTGTGTGTGTGTGGTGGTGTGTGTTGAGTGTGTGTTGTGTGTGGTGATGTGTGTGTGTGTGTGTGGTGTGTGCTGTGTGTGTGTACACTGACTTGCTAGATTCTATTCATCATTTCTACTGTATGGCTTAGCATTGATAATGAGCCATATAAACCTCTACTTAAAATGATAATGATAATGACAATTAAAAAAAAAAAGGATGATGATTCTCCTGGTTCTCCTAAGATCAAAGACAATGACCAGTCTGTTGTTACCTCCTGGCCAACATTTTGCTGGACTTCACTAGCAGGTGCATGCAATGGATGGCCACCAACCCAGGAACAGGATCCCTCCCAGACCCAGCTGAAACACACACATCATCCACATCCATCAGGAACAGGAACCCTCCCAGACCCAGCTGAAACACACATCATCCATATCCATCAAAAACAGGATCCCCAAAACCCAGCTGAAACACACATCATCCACATCCATCATGAACAGGAACCCTCCCAGACCCAGCTGAAACACACATCATCCATATCCATCAAAAACAGAATCCCCCAAAACCCAGCTGAAACACACACATCATCCACATCCATCAGGAACAGGAACCCTCCCAGACCCAGCTGAAACACAACATCATCCACATCCATCAGGAACAGGATCCCCCCAAAACCCAGCTGAAACACACACATCATCCACATCCATCAGGAACAGGAACCCTCCCAGACCCAGCTGAAACACACACATCATCCACATCAATCAGGAACAGGATCCCCCAAAACCCAGCTGAAACACACACATCATCCATATCCATCAGGAACAGGATCCCCCAAAACCCAGCTGAAACACACATCATCCACATCCAACATGAACAGGATCCCCCCAAAACCCAGCTGAAACACACACATCATCCACATCCATCAGGAACAGGAACCCTCCCAGACCCAGCTGAAACACACACATCATCCACATCCATCAGACAGGATCCAAAACCAGCTGAAACACCATACATCCATCAGAACGATCCCAAACCCAGCTGAAACACACATCATCCACATCCACAGGGAAAAGGACCCTCCCAAACCCAGCTGAAACACACACATCATCCACATCCATCAGGAACAGGAACCCTCCCAGACCCAGCTGAAACACACATCATCCACATCCATCAGGAACAGGAACCCTCCCAGACCCAGCTGAAACACACATCATCCACATCCATCAGGAACAGGAACCCTCCCAGACCCAGCTGAAAACACACACATCCCATCGTATAGGAACAGAACCCTCCCAGACCCAGCTGAAACACACAATCATCCACATCCATCTGGAACAGGAACCTCCCACCCACAACACCATCATCCACATCCACGGACAGAACCTCCCAGACATGAAACACAATCATCCATATCCATCGGAACAGGAACCTCCCACCACTGCCACACCCATCCCAACCACCCCCAACCCAGCTGAAACACACATCATCCACATCCATCAGGAACAGGAACCCTCCCAACCAGCTGAAACACACATCATCCACATCCATCAGGAACGACCCCCAACCCAGCTGAAACACACATCATCCACATCCATCGGAACAGGAACCCTCCAGACCAGCTGAAACACACATCATCCACATCCATCAGGAACAGGAACCCTCCCAACCCAGCTGAAACCCCACATCATCCACATCCATCAGGACAGAAACCCTCAACCACTGAACACGCACCATCCTGTCTATGGAACATGATCCCCCCAAACCCAGCTGAAACACACATCATCCACATCCAATCTGGACAGATACCTCCACCCACCAAACCAGCTGAAACCACATCATCCATCCATCTGGAACAGGATCCCCCAACACCCCACAAACCCAGCTGAAACACACATCTATCATCTGGAACGGATCCCCTCGCACCCACACCACCACCTAAACCGCTAAACACAACCATCACCAATCATGGAACAGGTTCCACCAAACAGCTGAAAACACACATCATCCACATCAATCAGCAAACACACAAATATCCCCTTCTTTTATGTTTCGTCATTCTCAAACACAGCAATAGAAACCTTTTGCTTGAATCCCTTCACTTTTGACAATTATGCTGATGACGGTATGCACCAATCTAATCTGTCATCAGTCAAGAGCACAGCATTTTAAAAGCACCAATCAAAGAGGAAAAAATTGCTGTCAGGAAGACTGTCAAAAACCACGAAAGTGTCTTTGTACAATGACAGAAAATCTCATTCATCATTTGATAAGTGATATCTTGGAAAAATGCATACAGCATTAAACATACAATAGAGGGCTTTTGTAGGGAATGGAAAATTTGCTCTCATTTGAAAGCTGTCACATGATTGAGACTTCGTGTGAACTGGACTCCAATGTGTTTCTAAACTTAAAGGTATAAAAAAAAAAGTCAGTTTTCCAGAACATTCTACAGAGTCTAACATCGAGTTAGGGTTAGAGGAAGGAGGCATGGAAGAAGAGGAGACTAAGTGGAGTATGGATCCAGTGGAAAACCTGTCCACTTTGGAAGCAACAACAATCTCAGGTCAGTGGTTGGAGACTCAGGGTTTATTTGTGTGTGGTGTGTGAGTGTGTGTGTGTGCATGTGTGTTCGTTCGTTCGTTCTTCAATTTAACGTCTATTCACTAAAGTGATTTTAGACAGGGTTAGGGAAGTAGCGTGTGTATGCATGCATGTGTGTGTGTGTATGCGTGTGTGTGTGTGTGTGTGTGTGTGTGTGTGTGTGTGTGTGTGTGTGTGTGTAAGCGCGCGCGCGCGCACGCGGTGTGTGTGTGTGTGCATGCGTGTGTTGTGGCACGTGTGTTTGTGTTGATGGACCGATAAGAGATTTGTTACGAGCAGTTAGCTATATACAGTGATTCATACTAAAATTCTTTACAATTAACACAAGCCCAAAGCAAGTATTAAAACTTAATAGATGTACAGGATAATCGGTATAACCCAAAAATGTAAGCCTAATTCATTAATAAGAACACTTGTTACAAAAAGAGCCCATTGGACTAATCATCAAAGAATTAACAAAAGAAACAAGACATGGTAAGTTCTGGAAAATACACGTGCCATCAAGTTGCAGGCAGTCAGGATTTTCATTTTTAAAATATGTGCAGTGGAAAAGAAGATGCTGGTTGTGAAACGTTCAACTGCTCCGCAGATGCAATTTAAATTTTTACGAAATTTTGTACGGAAAGCGTTTAGCTTAAGCCTGTAAAGCAGGGATTCAAATTTTCGGTTATTTTTTTTAAGTACGTTTGTGTTGGCCAATTGATAGGTAATACTTTCCACTTTTAGCCGCATTGCTAGAAGAAAAAGTAGCTGACTGGGATTTGTCACAGCAGCGCAATTTTGAGTGAGGTAGATGTATTTTAATAAGAACCAAGTTTTTGTAGGCTTCATAAACCTTTTCAATACATGTCTTTTTTAAGAGACCATATCCTTCGTATAAACACAGAGGAATGTTGATTTCTATGGATTCATCGGACTTTCGTGCTCCTTTTCTGGCAGCCCGGTCAGCCCACTCATTACCAGAAATCCCACAGTGAGACGGGATCCAGCAAAAGTCAACTGTTGTACCTCTTGATATAAGAATACTGACAAAGATGTTTATTTCTAAAATCACCTCACCTCGATTTTTTACAGCAATAGATTCAAGGCCTTGTAGGACAGATTTAGAATCCACACAGAAAAGTGTTTTGTAGATAGTAAGTGGAGTATCAACAAGAAAGTTAAGCGCCATTAGAATTGCCACCAGCTCAGCCGTGAAGATAGAATACCCCTTCCCGAGATGAAAAGATTTTTCAACTTTAAGGGTAGGAATAACAAAACCACTTCCAGCTTTTTCGTTTAACAGTGATCCGTTTAACAGTGCTGTGTGTGTGTGTGTGTGTGTGTGTATGTGTGTGTGTGTGTGTGTTTCTCTCCTCGCACCGACAATGAAAGCAGCCGAGTATCGTTTGGATGAAATGATGCATGACATCTCATGATACCTGTACCTGACACAGGTCAAAGAATTGAAAGCAACACAAGAACTCGCCAGGTAAAACTGTACCAAAATCCATCTGAGATTCAAGCAGAGACAATGCAAACAGAAACTACAAAATTGCTGGTGACCAGCTTTTATACCATGCTCTCCTGAAGGAAAGCACCAGAATGCAGCCTGGAGAAGTGTGACCACATTGTTGTAACACGTCCTACAATACCAACAGGAGCCTCATAAAGGCAGAGGACACACTAGGGATGCACTTACCCACAGCCCAGCGTTACTGACAGCCACAGGCATGGCCAGGACTCCAGTGCCAAGGTTTCCTTTCAGAATGTGCATCAGACACTGTAGATCACTACCCACACACACACATCACACACACACACCACACACACACACACACACACACACACACACACACACACTCTCATGTCAATGACAAGCAGTGTAAGTAGTCTTTCATTTCAAATGCTATGCAGAAAAGATGGCAAGTGAGAATGACTTAGAAACATGCCAGAGAGTGACATCATAAAAAAAATTGACAAAATACGCACCTAGGATTTGTAAAAAAAAAAATATTAAAAAAAATGCAGTGAAAGCTGAGCAGCCATTCTGAGACAGATCTCCGAGGATTTTTGGTAGCCTTTTACACGCCACCTAACACAACATGAGAGGCGGTGAGCATCTGGAAGGAACAGAAACACTGATGATTCAGCTCTTCACAAGAAGACCCTACACAGCATTATGAGGTGGTGAGCATTTTGAAGGAACAAACGCCAGGTTTCTTCCGCTTTTCATGGATGATCTAATGCCATGTGAAGGGCAAAGAGCGTTGGGAACAAACAGACAAAGGGTTTATTCAGCTGTTCACAGGATGACCCCATGCGATGTGAAGGGCAAGTGAGTTGAGGAAAAGACAGACACGGCTTATTCAACTTTTAACGGAGACACCTGTTGATTCTCAGTTACAGGCTGTCTGAGACATGGTGTCGAAAGGGAGAAGACTGGAAAGCAGACAGACATCGTTTAACGGGAACCAATGGAAGGGCACAGAGGATGAGCAGCTTTTAGCTTTCCTCCGCATTGGCCGAGTCGTTGGGCTATCAAACCACTTCCTTCCGACAGATCCATCATTGGGCAGGGTGGACCAACAAAGGGTTCTCATTCCAGTGCCCCCATCCACTGAGGGCTAGTGACTGGGAGGAATGAAGCACATACGCACCAGTTTAACGGAACCTGATGTCACACAGCACTGGACATGGTGCAAAGACGAACTGGAATCGCAGACATGTACGGAAGCCAAGGAAGGGGACAGAGAGTGAGGCACCTTGTGCTTTCCTCCGTCATGGCCTGGTCGTTGTCTATCGCCACTTCCATCTCCGACAGATCCTCATTGGGCTGGGGTGGACCAATCAAACTGCGGTCCTCATTCCCAGTCTGGTCCCCCTCCACCGATGGGCTCAGTGACTGGTAGGTACCTGAGACACACATACCACCAGGTGTGTACATCTGGCACCTGTGTCACCACATGCACTGGCACACTTCTCAACTGGTACACATCTCAGACAAACACAATTGAACTCCAAGTACGTAGAGCTATCATTTGAGTTCTGTCAACAGTATGCACAGCTATGGCGCGTGTTTTGTCTAAACAAACCACACATATATTGTGGTGCACACCAGCAACACGCATGCACACCAGGTTTGGGCAGCTGTTACATGTGCTTTTGACTACACACCACGCACGCACGCACACACGCAGCACGCACCGCACACACACACACACACACACACACACACACCCCACACACACACTTACATACACAAACACATTCTCACATGCACACATTCTCAAAATACAACATAAACACAAACAGCGAACACACAAACATACACACACAAGCACAACACACTCACACACGTATACACACACGTATACACACACGTATACACACACACACACACACACACACACACTCACACACACACACACACACTGACCTGAGCGTTCTTTACTGACTCTGGCCATCATGCGGCTGGAAGGAATCAGACATGTGGTTTCCCTGGGGCTGTGGTCCCCTGACCCCTGTACCTCCACGTCCTGCACCACTTCACACCTATCCTCACCACCAACCTCGCTCCGGGCCCTTCTGCTCCTGGTGTCGCCATGGTGACGAGTCAAATGCAACCTCGAGTGGGCAGACAGTGATTCCAGCCGTCTGCACACAGACACAATGGAATGCTTATGGTAAAACATCTCTTCTCCGTGTGTGTGTGTGTGTTGTGTGTGTGTTGTGTGTGTGTGTGTGTGTTGTGTGTGGTGTGTGTGTGTGTGTATGTATGTGTATACATGTTTGTGGGTGGTAGGTGTTTTATAAAGTTTATTGATTTGAAATGTTTGTACATGTCGTTCTTTGTCAGCACCAAGAACGTTTGGCAAGGCACTTCATAAATGCTATGTTATCATTATTATTATTACTATTATTATTATTTATTTTCTTCCTGCTGGCCTCTCCCCAGTTCTCTTCCTCAATGGTTCCTTGGAGGAAAGTTCTGGCAAAGCCATGGATATTGCTACATGGCCATACCAACATAGTTATCTTTTCCTGACCTGTGTCAGTGGGTCTTCACATGGCCAAGAGCGCAGCCTGAAGGTTTGAAGCACTTGTTCATTGGTGACAATTATGATCAGTATATCTCTTGTTTAATGTCTGTGGTTTTCATCTCATTTTCATGGCTTGCATTCTTCTTCCCTAATCTGCAGCGATTATGGTCCAGCTGTCATGTACATTCAGGGTTTTGGAACGCAGTGATGCACATGGGAACCTGCTCCTGTTTCATGGAGTGATATTGCCCTTCCATACAGGTTTTAGTCTTGATGGTGCAATTTAACTGTCTTTGTGAAATGGGTGGCATATGGCAAATGTGTCCCAACCATCTCTTTTGGCATGTCTGGCTTGTCTCTAACATAGTCAGTGTTCCTATTCCCATCCTGTTTGGAGATCAACATGGAGATGGCGTTCAGCCCGAAGATCCTGATCAAACAACACAGCACTTGGTCTGGAACACCTTCAACGTCTGCCCAATGGTGATGGTGAACTTCCAACTCAATGAGCTGTGCAGAAGAACAGAGGACATCGCACTAGAACTAGAAGAACCTGATCTTCAAGTGGATGCCTCAGATCCACCTGGTACTGTAATAAAGACTCTTTTTCTTTAAAAGGCAAGTATGTGACCATCACAAAGTGAGTCACTTGTTACCTGTTTGGTGATTTCTAGACTTAATGCTTCACCGAGTGTATTTTTCATACCTAGTTTAGTGATGAGAACTGTTTTAAAGTCAGATATATTTTCTTTACTTTGTGAGATACGGTCTTTGTAAGATGAAAACCTCTGTCTCAGCCTGATGTGGCCCTTTGCGGTCGGCTGGCTATAAGA
>CM031602.1:50390119-50412619 GCA_018398815.1 Conus ventricosus | reverse complement strand
CATTCCAACAGTCACAGAAGAACCAGTCAAGAGCCTTGGAAGATGATATGATGATACGCTGAAAGACACACAAAGAGCAAAAGAAACCAAGCAGATGGTGGAAGAAGGCTTGGAGACCATTGACCAGTGTGGGCTCCCTGGCAAATACAAGGTCTGGTGTCTGCAGTTCATGCTGATACAAAGCTCCTATGGCCTCTGATGATATACGACATCTGCACCAGCACAGTGGAGGCAATGGAAGCCAAAATCAACAAGTTCACAAGGAAATGGCTTGGTGTCCCACCCTGTCTGACTGACACCGCGCTGTACTGTCGCCAAGCAAAGCTGAAACTACCACTGAAATCCATCCTGGAGGAATACAAAGCAGGGAAGATCAGACTTCAAAGCATGCTGGAGGACTCAGGAGACAAGGTGGTAGAAGCAATCAAGCCCCAGCTGAAGACAGCAGAAAATGGAAAGTTCAAGAGGCGATGGATTCTGCAAAAGAAAGTCTCAAGATCAGAGAAATAACAAGACACACACAGACCAACAGACAAGGACTGGGGGTGACCAAAACTGAATGGTGGTCAAAGGCCAAAGGAAAAGCCAAAAGAGACATGATGATTCAGGAGATGAGAAAAGAAGAAGACCAAAAAAGACTCCAAAAAGCAGTCCAGCAGAGCCAGCAAGGGCAATGGACAACGTGGGAGAATGCACTCCAAAGAAGTCTCACTTGGAATGACATTTGGCACATGGCCCCTCTCAGGATCAGCTTCATTCTCAGATCTGCATATGACATTCTGCCCTCAAATGCAAACCTGGTGAAGTGGGGGAAAATAGACGATCCTGCATGCCCCCTCTGCCATGAAAAACAAACAGTGGAGCATGTTCTAAGCTCATGTAAAGTAGCCCTGGCTCAAGGAAGGTACACATGGAGGCACAACCAAGTGCTCAAAGAGATTGTACAAGTAGTCTGGGCTAGTACCAACACCACAAAAGGGCGAATCAGGACTCCAAAAGCACCCGCAACATTCTTCATGGCAGGAGCAGCAAATCATGGCCAAGAACAACAGTGCCACTCGAAACATGCAGGCAGAGTCTGCTGGACGGGGCAGATGACTGGGAGTGCACTGCAGACCTCCCAGAATGGAAGAGTCACCCAGAGATCATCAGCAAGAGTGGCATGAGACCAGACATAGTTGTCCACTCTAAGTCAACCAAGCAGCTGATCATGAATCGAGCTCACGGTGCCATAACGAAAACAGAATGGAGGCAGCTCAAATCTACAAGACTGAAAAGTATGCTGATCTGGCAAACAGCCTGAGGAGAGAAGGCTATCTGGTCAAAGTCCTCACTGCAGAAATTGGAGCTAGGGGATTTGTAGGAACGTCTGCATACAGCCTCATGAAACAGCTCTCAGTTGCAGGAAGGAAAAAACCAGAGCCCTGAAAGCAATGGCAGAAGCGGCAGAGAGGTGTTCAAGCTGGATCTGGTCAAGGAGGAACAAAAGTGAACTTCATAAGGCTTAATTTCCCTACAAATATCAGGTGTCCCTGTGGCTCAGTGGTTAAAGCGCGAGTCATTAAGTGGAAAATGAGCATTACCAGAGGGTCATGGGTTCGAATCCCAGCCATGGCTCGTCCCAAGATGGGGAAACAAAAAAAGGGGCAGCAGAGGGACATCCGGAGTCATGAACCGGGTGTGGCCCAACCCCCCTAGAGTGTCAGGAGATAAGGGCCGAAACACTTGCTTGAAGGGGGCTTCTCTTCTGAGGACTCTCTACTGCCACGCTCTCCACAAGTTTCTTTCTACTGCATGGCATTATACTAGTAACTGGTTCTATACTTATCCATTACAGAATAAGGTAATGATTATCTCCCCCTCCCACTACACACACAAAAAAGTTACCTGTATAAAGACACAAACCAAAGGAGGCAGCAGCAAACAACACACTTTCCAAGAGAGACCTACAGGCACACACGCACAAGTCAACAGGTTTTTTCTTTTTAAATCTAAAAGCTAACTACTCACCAGGAAAATGCAGATATACTACAATATCAGCGACAGTCAGGTTTATCAGTTTGAATATTACAGTGGATGAACTTTGCTCATCATTGTCCCAGTGTGAAAAAAAAATGTTAATTGCAGTTTATCATGACACTGATTAAGACTGTTCACTGCCCTGGTGGCACAGAAAATCCTGCTAGTTATTGAACTGTGGCGCTTATCTGAATCAAACTTCTAAGGAAAATCAGTTTGAGGGGGGAAGGGAAAGAGGAGACAGAGAAAGAATGAGGGGAAGGGAATATGAGTGCAGGAAAGGGAAGTGCCTTAAAAAAAAAAAGTGATAAAATAAAAAAATAAAGAAGAAAAAAAACTGAAATGAAAAGAATACTTGATGAGACACAAAATTTCTGCCATTTTCTGTCTTTGCTGTTGTTGTTTTTAGAACTTGGATCTGAAAAAAAAAAAATCCTGATTACAGCTTTCCAACAATTGTACCACTTTTTTTCAGAATTAGTAGCAAAAAAAAAAAAAAAAAAAATCTTCCTGATGAACACTCTCCAACAATTCAGCCACTTTTTTTTTATAATCAAAAGCAAAAAAAAATTAAATTAAAATTTTTTTTTTTAAATCCTGATAAGACTGTCCAAACAGTTCAGCAAACTTTTTTGTTTGAACTTGGAGCAGAAAAACTTCCTGATGAAGATCCTCCAACAATTTTGATACTTCTACCATTGTGTTGTCTTTGTCCCCCAGCCTCTACCCACTTACTGGACATATATCCTGGACTATCTGAGAAGTGAATTGTATGTTTTCCTTTACTTTTGCCAAGGAGAGGGAATGGAAAGAAGAAGGGAGCAGGATGTATGGAGAGGGCAACTGGCCGGTAGGACTCTGTCCATGTCACTTTGAAGAGTCATTTAAAAGCATCTGTGGTCTCCCCACACCATAGATTTCACCTGCTCATTCTGCTCACAAAATTAACAAGTGTTGAAAAGACAACTGGTAACACCCCTCACGCCCCCCCCCCCCCCCCCTCCCCAAACCACCACCATAGTTTCTCCTTCCCCTCCCTTCTTCCCTGATAAGAGAAAGAAATAGTGTGGTTGTAACAGCTTCAGCAAATGATGACATAATGAATCTGTGATGTAGACAAAAACCCAGGACTGAAGATTATGGCATTACACTGGGGAGAAAGTAAAAACATGTTTTATTTGTCTGCCTCTACTTATGAATTCAGGTGCAAGCAGAATTTCTGTCTTATAATCACATAAAGAGCTGCACACTAACAGAACACACACACACACACACACACACACACACACACACACACACACACACACAATACACACACACACACACACACATTTATACCCACACACATGAAACAGAGAGAGAAAAGTCATCATGGAGGGACTGGCAACAATACATGTGGATACAAGCTATCACAGAGAGAAGTACTTCTGTAACTGCCCATCCTTACACAACCCAACAATAAGCACTGAAGCAGTGCATTGAGCCTGCTTGGCCTCGTAGGTAAGGAATCAGACAACTGTTTCAAGGTACCAGGATCGATTCCCATTGGAGACTGCCGGGTTGGACAAGATTTTCTCTTTCAAGTAAGAACCTGTGCAGATTCCAGTTCCCTCCTAGTCCCTTGGATTAAACTTTAAATCATGGTCCTATGCATCAACCCATGCATGAATAAGAAAATCATGCTCACAACATTCAATCCCATTTTAACTTTCAAAGAGGAGCAGGCCATCGTGTGCCAGTAGTGTGGATGAACTGAATACTAACACATTCACACTGTGTGTAGACATCATCCCCAGCAACTGAATGTGCTTACCTTCAAGATGAGATTAAAAGCAGTCACAAACAAATGCTCACTAATGGTGAAACTCAGACTTCTAGCCAAGGAACCATGGAAGAAAGTAAGCAGTGTTCGCAGATTAATTTCTTTAGGTATGTGAGTTTTTCAAAAGGTGTTTTTAACAGTTCTAATGATCAGGTATTCCAGTCATTGCTCTTCATCCACCACCACCATCTTCTCCCATCCCCCCACCACCACCCCCAGCCCTTCTCTCGCTAACACACACACACACACACACACACACACACACACACACACACACACACAAACACATTGTCTCTTTCTCACCTGTCATAGTGGTCCAAAATATCTTGCAGACATCCTTCACATGCCCAGCCTATTCCAACACCTCCACCCTTTTTATTCCTCTCTTTCGCTTCCCTTTTGTCTGAACTACATCCCTTGGTCTGACTGCTTTTGCCTTTCAGAGACCAACTGCCCGGACCAAATTCTCCATGACTATGAGCATGAAGCTTTCTTTGTTCCCCACTTTGTTGAAACTGTCAACAAATTCTGACATAGTGAAACAGTGTCTTTCCTGAAATGTAAACCTGTCATGAGTCTGTATCATTAACACGTATTTCTCTCTCTGTGTCTGTCCGTCTGTCGTCTCTGTCTCTCTCTCCCTCTGACAGCCCTGATGTGGCCCTTTGCGGTCAGCTGGGCTATAAGCAACATTATCTTATCTTATCTTATCTCTCCCTGTGTGTGTGAGAATGTGTGTGTGTGTGTGTGTGTGTGTGTGTGTGTGTGTGTGTGTGTGTACATGTGTATACATACATGTGTGCATGCCTGAGTGTTGGATGATTGCTTATAATGTCAAACTAAGGAGAGGGAAGAACAGGGAGGAAATGATGTGGGAAGAGGGACACACACACACACACACACACACACACACACACACACACACACAGTTCTTCACTAAACACCAACGCATTAACTATCAAAAGAAAATGGCAGACAGTAGCTGTTGGATTTAGGGTACAGAATGGTGAATCAAAATACAGAATAATCAGTATCTGGTGAGAATTACTCTGCTAGATCACCATGTAACCTTCTGCAGTCCTTGCTGACATCATCATGTTCTTTTCACAAAAATAGTGATATGAATACAAGTATACAACCCCTTTTCCCCTCCACTCCCTGCCACATAATTTTTCAAAATATCCCTCCACAAAGGACTGAAATACTTAGATTTATAAACATTTTCATTCAGAGTGCAGTATTTATTAACCCATACTTATTATGTCAACTCAAATGTTATCAACTGACCAACATCAATTTTTTTATTATCAACTATGACAAAAATTTGCTGCAAGGATTAATTCTGAAAGTTTTTTTTTTTTTTATCAAAGATCTAGATCTTCTCATGCGGAGGTAACAATGGATATAGACTTAATGATAAAAAAAAGTATAGTGAAAAGATCTAGAAGTGCTAGTTTTTAAGCCCTCATGTTTCTATCTCGTCCCTTGGCGCTCAAGCAGTCAAAACCATTCTCTCCATGGAACGCCAATCATTGCGATTGACTTGACTTGGACTTGGAGAGATTAACGTCGTATTCGCCTTCTTCTTTCCCTTGACTACCGCCTTCATCATTTTGAAGATTCTGTAGATTAATTCTGATGCGACCGACTCAAAGGGGCCTCCTAAATCGGCACATTGCGTAAGTCAGAAAGTTATCTAAGTAACTCAGAACTGCTTCCATCGATATCACCTGATTCGTTCCGAATAACACACTAGGAACGAGTAACACACTATCACACACAATCACGTAGCATGACTCAGAGTCAGTATCATGACGAGATTAAGAAGACATGGCTAAAGTTTGAAGACAATACCTTTCGTGTGTCCAGGTGGAGTGGCTACCCTGTTACCACAGACGATAACTGGCCGACTGGACAAAATCGAGTCAATTCTCTTATCATAACCCGATTCTGCAACAGACGAATTCTACAGCCAGCGAACGAACCGCATCACATGATTTAAGGAGTTCACTCTGAAGGTTGTAAACAATCCCTTCCGGGTATGGATTGTTTCCCTTAACATGAGAGAAAGAAGAGAGAGGTGTGTGTGTGTGTGTGGTGTGTGTGTGACATCAAATAAGTACCTGATATTTTATGAATATACAAGGTAACAAAAATCGTCTTTTGTTTCCAATTGTACTGCATTCATGTATGCACCCAAATCTGTATTACAAATCATAGATTCTTTACTGCTTTATAGAAAGACAACAACAACAACAATAACAAAGCCATAGAATATAATGGTTAAAATACTATTTTCATCAAAAGGTTTCTAGTCTCTCATGTACGTGTCCATTACTTGAAAAAAAAAAAAGCAGTTCCTTGCTGTGGACATTAGGTATTCTAAAAGACCAGGAAAGATGACTGTACTTCCACTCATGATAAATTACATCACATCAGATCCTACATGATTTGTTCATCATTTATTTACTTCTTTTTTTCTTTCAAGGTTACTTTGTTTTGTTTTTGAGAATGAGAGATGACATGATGTCAAATTTATAAAGCTGGGACTTAAGTGAGAGGGCAGATTAGGCCGTTAGATTACAGGGTTCTTTTACCACCACCCCCCCCCCCCCCCCTCCTTCTCCTCCTTCCACAATGCTTTCCTCCCTTTGTACAACTGATGATTCTCCCCAGTATCTGTGCAAATATCCCTCTGTATATACTTCCGAAATCCGTATCTTAGAAATCCATTCTTTATCTCTGCAAAATATCCCTCTGTATATACTCAAGGAATCCATTCCTTAGAAATTCATTCTTCATCTTTGCAAAATCTTTTTTGTCTACATCAGAAATTTTTCACCCGAAATCTGTTGTACAAAATCCCTGTTGAGAAATTTGCTCTTAATCTGATGAAAATCCCTTCTCTCAGTGTCTGAGAAGTCCACCCAAAATATCTTTCCATGCACATGTGAGAAGCCAAAATGAACTTTACTGCCTGGCCAATCAGAAGTCAAGCAAAACAAGGGGAAAAAAGAAATACAGACTAACAAATAAAAAACAAAACAAAACAAAAAGCACGGAAGGAAAAGGGAGAGAATCGGTCACCCTCATATGACACCAAAGATGGCACATGTTAAGAAGTATCTCTGATGACACAATGTAAATCTACTGTGCCTCCTGAAATAAACTTCAAGACTGCATGGTGGTGGGTTCATGACAGAGCATACAGACTGATGTTGTAAGTTGGGTATGTTGTGGCATGTGTACATGGATGGATGTTTGGGAGAGTGTGTGGATACAAGCATGTAAAAGTGTATGCAAAAGTGACTTGGCAAAGAAGAAGAAGAAAGACAAAATGCTGATATTAGCTACTATTGACAACACAGGGGACCCATAGATTTCTACCTGGTTGATGGAAACCTTTGTTATACCTGTCTGGAGTCAACATTCTACACTGTCTGCGATTCGCCTGGCTTTGGGTATGGTGGTCCATCTATGGCATGTAACAGAAATCTATCATTTATACCTCCATGGTGCTGTCACCACCACTGGTGGTGGGAACCTGCTCATAGCATGTAACAGAGACATACCACCTTTAACTCTGTGATGCTGTCTGTACCCTTCAGAACAGCGGTCCACTCGAAGCATGAAACAAGCAAATTGCTTACAAGTCTTGGGTGTTCCCACCACCTTTCCCTGTGACGGTCCACCCATGGTATCGAACAGAGAAATACCACCTGGAACTCAGGGCTATCTCATTACCACTGGCTGCAGCCACCTTGATTCACTGGTATTCTCACTAGCAACAGCTGTGATGGTCCCCCTCCCTCCCCCACGGTGCCTAATACACCATTTATGACACAGTGGTATTTCCATCACTGCTGGCTTTGATAGTCCAAGGTAACTAACAGAGCACACCACATGCAACACAGTGGCATTTTCACCACTACTGGCTTTGGTAGTTCAACCAAGGTAACTAATAGTGGCACACCACACATAACATGGTGGTATTTTCACCACCACTGGCTTTGGTAGTCCAACCAAGATAACCAACAGAGGCACACCACACATAACACAGTAATGTTTCCACCACCACTGGCCATAGCAGTCCAACCAGTGTCACCAATACAGACACACCATGGCCAAGTAGTCCACTGTTTGTGTTTCTTTTGGACTACATTCCATGTTTCCACCCAGTCTTGATACACTGGGTGAAGCAGTTTTTAAAGAATGTGATCAGGCTTACTTATGTTGGGAATAAAAATGAAATCAATAGCCCAAAAAGCATGAAGTGTTTATGTTCTGCTATGCCCGGATTTTGCTGTTGATGTTGTTTTATATGCAGACTTACATTTTTGAACTCCTCACAAGCCTCTCCCTTTCCTCCTACCTTCCGCCATCCCCACCACCTTGCCTCCCCCCCCCCCCCCCCCCTTTTTTTTTCTCTCTCTCTTCCTGTTCCTCCCTTGCACAATGAAAAACACAGCAGGAAATCAACCATGGCCAATTTCATTTTAGTTACAACACAATCTTAGATTGGTGAAATTTTTTTTTTAAAGCCCTTCTCTTGCCTCATCACCCCTTTTCTCATGCCCACCCCCTTACATTTGCAGGCATGCACACACACAGACACAGCCACTATTTGCTCACCAATGGTGCACACATTCAAAACGATCAACTATTCAAAACAATCCTGGTCTGTGGGTATGCACATCCACCAATATTGTACCCACTCTCCCAATACAACATCACCACTCCATTTCTAGTACAAACATACCCATAATGAATTTATGATAATAACATTCCTTTACCAGTCATTCCAACAATGACACTAAAGATTTTTGTTTGTTTGTTTGTTCAATAATTAATCAGTGCTTTAGAATGCACTTTATGCCTGCATTTTGTTTCAGTAACAAATCAGTACTTTGGAATGCACTTCATGTCTGTATGTTTGTTTGTTTCTTTGTTTGTTTCAATAACAAATCAGTGTTTTAGAGCGCACTTTATGCCTGTATGGATCATGCAGCATCATCAGACCTGTCACCTTCCATTCTGAGCCCAGTCACCGAGTCAGTTGCTATGACATCATCCCCCCATTCTTGGTTGCAGTTGCTGTTGTTGTTGTTGTTGTACCCTGGCTAAAACACTCCAGGGATCATCCGAACAGCCAAAGTACTTGAACACTATGCTACAAATGCATCAGCTGGGGATGAGAACATTACATGTGCAACCGTTTTTGATTACCCCGCCATGTGGGCAGCCACACTCCGACTTCGGGGATTTTGGAGACTGATAATGTTATGCTAGGAGCTTGTCACAACTGAAGACAATCCCCGCATAACTATGCAGAGCATAACAACATTTTGATGTAGCCTTGGTGTTCTAGCCTATGTCAGTTGGCCTGACACAGCCTTAAGCCAAGGCAGTTGGGCTGCAGTGATGTAAGCATTCTCTCTTTCACACACACACACATAGTTAATCAGGTGGTGATTGCAAGAGGATTGGTCCAACTGACACTTGACCAATCAGTTAGATTCTCTTGATTTATTATAGAAGTGTGGGGACTTAAAAACAGTTGTGTTCAAGTTTTCTCCCTTTTTCTTTGAAGAGCTTGAAAGTAGCAAACTGTTACTACCTTGGTAGTACTCCCATAGTGCCTAACAAACACACACCACTTATAACTCTGTGGTATTCCCACCACTATTGACCGTGGTAGTCCCTATAGTGTCTAGCAGAGACACACCACTTTAACTCCATGGTATTTCAACCACTATTTAATGCAGCATTCCCCACCATGGTATCTAACAGAGACACATCATTTATAACTCCGTGGTATTCCCACCACTTTTGAATGTGGTAGTCCCCATGTGGTGTCTAACAGAGACACAGCACTCACAACTCTGTGGTATTCCCACCACTTTTGAATGTGGTAGTCCCCATGTGGTGTCTAACAGAGACACAGCACTCATAACTCCATGGTATTCCCACCACTATCGACTGTGGTAGTCCCCCTATAGCATCTAACAGAGACACACCACTTATAACTCTGTGGTATTCCCAACACTATTTCATGCGGCAGTCCCCTCCAAGGTATCCAACAGAGACACCTCACTGTGTAACACCATGGTATTCCCACGACTACTGGCTGTGGTTAGTCCCCCTATGGCATCTCACAGAGATGTGTAACTCATAACTCCATGATATTCCTACCCTTACTGAATGCGGTGGTCCACTCTAAGGTATCTAACGGAGCCACATCACTTGCATCATAATTCAGCACAGTTTTCTCTTTTGTTCATACTGCTTTTTACCTCAAGGCTTGATTCTCTGAAACAGTTTTCTCTTTGCCTATACAATATTCAACTCGCAAACTGGATTCTCTGCAACATTTTTCTCTTCATTCACACAACATTTACCTCACAGTGTACATCCTCTGGGACAGTTTTCTCTTTGTTCACTACATTCATTCCAGAAATCCAGTGTACACAATCCATAATAACACTCTACATTCATTCCAGAAATCCAGTGTACACTGTCTGTAACCATACACTATGTTCATTCCAGATAATTCCAAGTACACTGTAATCATTCAGAAATCCAGACACACTGTCTGTCATCATACACAATATTCATTCCAGAGAATCAGTGTACAGCATCTGTAATCATACACTACATTCATTCCAGTAATCCACTGTATACTGTCTGTAACCATACACTACATTCATTCCAGATAATTACTGTACAGAGTCTGTAATCATACACTACGTTCATTCCAGATACTAGTGTACAGCGTCTGTAATCATACACTACATTCATTCCAGATAATCCACTGTATACTGTCTGTAACCATACACTATATTAATTCCAGATAATTAATGTACAGAGTCTGTAATCATAACACTACGTTCATTTCAGATAATCCGGTGTATACTGTCTGTAACCATACACTATGTTCATTTCAGATAATTAGTGTACAGAGTCTGTAATCATACACTATGTTCATTCCAGTTAATCAGTGTACACTGTCTGTAATCATACACTATGTTCATTCCAGAGAATCCAGTGTACACTGTCGGTAATCATACACTATGTTCATTCCAGAGGATCCAGTGTACACTGTCTGTAATCATACACTATGTTCATTCCAGATAATCTGGTGAACATTGTAATTACACACTACGTTCTTTAAGATAATCCAGTGCACACTGTCTGTAACCAATCACTATCCAGAGTACACGGTCTGTAATCATACACTATGTTCATTCCAGATATCCAATGTACACTGTCTGTAATCATATACTATGTTCATTCAAGATAATCCAGAGCGCACTGTCTGTAATCATATACTATGTTCATTCCAAATAATCCAGAGTACAGAGTCTGTAATCATACACAACGTTCATTCCAGATATCCAATGTACACTGTCTGTAATCATACACTATGTTCATTCAAGATAATCCAGAGCACACTGTCTGTAATTATACACGACGTTCATTCCAAATAATCCAGTGTACACAGTCTGTAATCATACAGTGATACACTAAGTTCATTCCAAATAATAAGTATACATGGTCTGTAATCATACCTATGTTCATTCCAGACAATCCAGCATATACTGTAATCAATTACTACATTCATTCCAAATAATCCAGTCAACAATACTTGTAATTGTACTTATTTATTTATTTATTCAAATAATCCAGTCTATGCTACCTGCAATAATACACTTCATTCATTCAAAATAATTCAGTATACCTTTCATTCATTAAAAAAATCCATTGTACAATACTATATTAAACTTCATTCATTCTAAACGCTCCAGTCCACAATATGCTTGTTATCATACATCACATCGTTCAAGATAATTCATTCTATTTCTAAACAATCCTGTTTACAAAGCCATTAAACATGCACTTCTATCATTTCAAATATTCCAGTCAACAACAATCCATGTATTCATACACTTCAATCCAAATAATCTAGTCCAAAATGCCTGTAATCACACTCTTCATTTCAAATTATCTAGACAAAAATGCTTGTAAACATGGCCTTCATTCCAAATTATCTGGACAAAAATGCTTGTAAACATGGCCTTCATTCCAAATTATCTAGACAAAAATGCTTGTAAACATGGCCTTCATTCCAAATTATCTAGACAAAAATGCTTGTAAACATGGCCTTCATTCCAAATTATCCAGTCCAAAATGCCTGTAATCATACATTTCTTTCTTTTTTTTTCAAAATCCAGTGTAAATCTTTACAGTGGAAAGATTTTTAACAAACTTTCGGATGGTTTTTCGATGTATTTTAAAGAATTGTGTAAATGAATGACTTGTGAATTGATTTTAACGTGGTGACAGCCCTGATGTGGCCCTTTGCGGTCGGCTGGGCCATAAGCAACATTATCTTATCTTATCTTGCAATCATGAATACACTTCATTCCAAATAACCCAGTCTACAAAGCCTGCAATTATACACTTTATTGATTCCAAATAATTCAATCTGTAATGCCCGCTTATGATACACATAATTCATTCCAAATACTCCACTCTTCTTCTTCTCTTCTTCTTCTGCGTATGCAGGCTGATACTCCTGCGGACACTCCCTATACGGACAGGCAAGTATTAATCCCATCTCCCCAACAAAAGGAGTGGAGTTTTGTGTGCATGACTGTTTTTTATCCCGCCTTTAAGGCAGCCATACTCCATCTTCAGGGAATCTCCAGTCTAAATTGCCTGTATTGATATACTTCATTCACTGCAAATAATTTGGACAACATCATATGTCATCATACACTTCTGTCATTCCAAATAATCCAGTCTGTACAGCCTGTCGTCATATACTTCAGTCATTCCCCCCTAATGGCCATATTGGGTGAGATGCGCGGTGTCTGGTCTTCTTCTGTGCTTGTGACTCTGCTGGGGGTCTGCTTGCCAGCCTCAGCCGACACATTCCGACTTCAGAGCAGCTCATGGTTGTCTGGTTACCCTGTTAGTAAGGGTTAACATACACCAGACAGTGCGGGGTTTTCCTTCTCTTAGGCTATGCTGGTTTGCAGCACCTTCTTCCGTATTATCCAGTGCACTCTCAAGCGCAAGCATTAGGGGATCCCCCATCCACCAAGCAGGGGACATGCCTGTATGTTGTATTGCCACAGCGTGAGGAATCATTCAAAATAATCCAGTCTACAATCCCTGTAATAATACACTTCATTCATTCCAAGTAATCCAGTGTATGATGCCTTTAATTAACTCCTTAAGTCATTCCAATAATCCAGTGTATGATGCCTTTGATTAACTCCTTCAGTCATTCCAAATAATCCAGTGTATGATGCCTTTAATTAACTCCTTCAGTCATTCCAATAATCCAGTGTATGATGCCTTTGATTAACTCCTTCAGTCATTCAAAGTAATCCAGTCCATAATGATTGTTATCATGTTTTTCATTCCTTCTGAATAGTCATACACATCCATTTAACAATGCCTGTAATCATATATACTACGCACAAAAAGTTAAGGATCGGTATGTGAAAACAGGTGCGTAATAAACTCAGTTCGCTACTGTTATTTATTTCTTAGTCCAGCCAAATTGTCATGAATTCTTGTTCAGCTGTAAGTGGGCGATGTTGTGTTAGTGCAAAAATTGCACGGGATTCTCTACTACTGAGCTGGGCCGCAAACGGAAAAAGCGGAAACTTGCGAAAAATGACCTTGTTTTGGACCGTTCTGCCTGAACACATTCCACTTGCCAGATGGAAAAACCATTATGCACGTGCAAGCACTGCTGTTTATGTGTGAGATGCTGTCGCTCGCTTAGCTTTATAAGAAGACATTCCACCAGTAGTAGGCCTGATCTGACAATGCCTCCACGACGAAAATTAAGCGAGTTGGATAGGGGACGAGCTGTTGCATGGTTCCAAGATGGTGTTCCCAAGCGAGAAGTGGCCAGGCGACCTCATGTGTCCATCTCGGTCATTGTCCGACTGATTCAACACTTCACAGCCACTGGATTGTCCATGAAAGACGCAGATCTGGTCGACCGAAGAAGACAACTCCACGTGACGATCGTCTCATTGAACGACAAGCCCTGCAGACAAGAACAGCCTCTTCCAGCATCATCCAAAGGCAGTTCAGGGTGGCTACTAACATCAACATCAGCCAGCAGACCATACGGAACCGCCTACATGGGTTTAATCTCCGTTCTCGTCGCCCAGCAGTACGGCCACGCTTAACTCCAGCCCATAGGGCAGCACGCCGGTGCCTTCTGCGCACGTCACGTGAGGTGGACACGTCAGCAATGGTCCCAGGTCCTGTTCAGTGATGAATCACGCTTCACCCTTCACCACAACGACGGCCGACTGAGGGTCTGGAGGCGCCCAGGGCAACGTTTTATTGACGCCACTGTCCAAGAAAAGGTGGCCTTTGGTGGAGGTTCTGTAATGGTCTGGGGGGCCTTCAGCCTTCACCACAGAACACCCTTGTATCATGTACAGGGTAACCTGACTGGCATCCGATACCGGGATGAGATCCTTCGACCGCTGGCTGTGTCTACACTGCAGCAGATGGGACCGAGGGCTGTCTACCAGGATGACAACGCTCACCCGCACAGGGCAAGGGTGGTCAACGACTTCCTGCAGCAGTCTGGAGTCAACAGAATGGAGTGGCCAGCATGCAGTCCTGATCTCAACCCGATTGAGAACCTCTGGGATGAGCTGGATCGCAAAGTGAGGAGCCACCCCCCTCCCAAGGATACCCAACACCTCTACCAGATGCTGCAGGCTGAGTGGCAGGCGCTTCCACAGAGGACCTTCACCAACCTGGTCAACTCGATGAGGACTCGCTGCGTCGAGTGCCAGAACAGCCATGGTGGTTACACGCATTACTGAGCTTTTGGGAGCATCAGTATGCCCTGTCTTGTGATTTCAATGACTTTGGGAAATCAAATTTGGATACATACCCACTTTAATCAAATATATATGCTCGAGATTGAAGGCAAATTTTTGTGTATCGTTATCACTAAAGAATGGAATTAAATGTTGGCCAAACTTCAACGCATTGACTTTCTTATTTTGACAGTTATGAATGTTTGTGAAAGTGATCCTTAACTTTTTGTGTGTAGCTTATTTGATCTCAAATAATCCAGTCTTCAGTTCCTGCAATCATACACTTCAGTCATTCCAAGTGATCTAGCCTATACTGTTTGTAACTGTAGACCTCGTTTCCATGATCAGATTTTAAGTGTTGCTGCTGCTGGTGTGTGATATTATCCTCATAATAACTAAATAATGATGATGATAATGATGATGAACAAGTGTGTGTGTGTGTGTGTGTGTGTGGTGTGTGTGTGTGTGTGTGTGTGTGTGTGTGTGTGTGTGTGTGTGTGTGATATTATCTTCATGACTAAATAATGATGATGGACAAGTGTGTGTGTGTGTGTGTGTGTGTGTACGTGTGTGTGTGTGTTGTTCTTCAGTTTAACGTCCTTCCACTATAAGTGATTCAGACAGTATTATAGTGTAGAGTGAGGTTGATGTAAGAATGATAGAGATGCATTTTTAGGGAGTGTAAGGGAGTGTAAGTTTTAAAGTACTACGTAAGGAATGTAATCATAACCATCCACCCCACCCTATTCATCAGAACGTTTAACTTAAACTAAAATTGTAACTGTAACAATCACAAATGCTAAAGATAAATATTAAGTGAACAGCCTAGTAAACATTTAGAAATAGATTCAAGAGTAACAAAATTGTTTAATATACTAGATAGTGATAAAGGAGTCGATCCATCAACAAAACCCTCAATACCTGATTTAGTAAAAAGCTCTTTTGTTTTGGGACAATGAATCAGTAAATGATTGACACTTACAGAATCCCCACACATACATATAATATATTTGCAATATTTTGTTTTAAACGAGTTTAAACGAAGCCTATGGATTAGACTTTCAATCTCCATGGATGAGAAAATAAATCTTTTGTATGATGTTATCCCATTGTTTTTGTCATTACATTTGATGCAATTGTTATAATAATATATGTGTGTGTGTGTGTGTGTGTGTGTGTGTGTGTGTGTGTGTGTGTGTGTGTGTGTGTGTGTGTGTGTGTGTGCGCGATATTATCCTCATAACTAAATAATGATGATGATAATGATGAACAAGTGTATTGTGTGTGTGTGTGTGTGTGTGTGTGTGTGTGTGTGTGTGTGTGTGTGTGTGTGTGTGCGTGCATGCATGCGTGCGTGCATGTGGTGTGTGCGTGTGTGTGTCTGTATGTGCATGAGTGTGTGTACAGTGTGTGCTGAGCATGATCAATGTGGTGGCATGCCATTATGTGATATGCATCAGTACGCTATCATTTGTCATGCTTCCAGCCCACTGACACATTCCGTTTCAGAGCAGCTCATGTGTCTGTTACCCTTAGTACAGGTTAACTACACCAGCAGGCGGTTTCCTTCTCTAGGCTATGCGGTTTGCACACTTCTTCCGTATATCCAGTCACTCTAAAGCCAAGCTCAGGGATCCCCCATCCACCAAGCAGGACAGCCTTATGTTGTTAGCCACCGTGAGAACTTTCAAAATATCCATCTACAACCTGTAATAATACACTTCTTTCATTCCAAGTAATCCTGTATGATGCCTTTATTAACTCCTTCAGTCATACAAATAATCCATGTATGTCCTTTGTAACCCCTTTCTTCATCCAATATCCAGTGTATGATGCCTTTGATTAACTCCTTCAGTCAATACAAAAATCCAGTGTATGATGCCTTTGATTAACTCCTTCATTCATTCCAATAATCCAGTGAATGATGCCTTTGATTAACCTCCTTCATTTCATTACAAATAATCCAGTGTATGATGCCTTTGATTAACTCCTTCATCATTCCAATAATCCATTTATGATGCCTTTGATTAACCCCTTTCAGTCATTCCAATAATCCAGTGTAGATCCCTTTTGTTTAACTCCTTCAGTCATTCCAATAATCCAGGTATGATGCCTTTAATTAACCCCTTCAGTCATTCAAATAATCCAGTGATGATGCCTTTGATTAACTCCTTCAGTCAGTCCAAATAATCCAGTGAAATGATGCCTTTAATAACTCCTTAATCATTACAAATAATCCAGTGTATAGCCTTTAATACTCCTTCATTCATTCCAATAATCCATGAAGATGCCTTTAATTAACCCTTAAGTCATTAACAAAAATCCAGTGTATGATGCCTTTAATTTAACTCCTTAAGTCATTACAAATAATCCCAGTGTATATGCCTTTAAATTTAAACTCCTTCAGTCATTCCAAAAATACGTCCATAATGATTGTTTCATGTTTCTTTCCATTCTGATAGTCATATACACCTTTTAAAAATGCCTGAAAATCAAAAATTTGATCTCAAAAAATCCGTTTCATTCCTATAATCATCACTTCAGTCATATCCAATGATCTAGCCTATAATGTTTGTAATTGTAGACCTCGTTCCCATGAATCAGATTTTAAGTGGACATGCTGCTGCTGGTGTGTGAATATCCTCAAATAACTAAATAAACGATAAAGATAATGTAGAACAAGTTGTTGTGTGTTGTGTGTGTGGTTGTGTGTGTGTGTGTGTTGTGTTGGGGTGTGGTGGCAGATATTACCCATAACTAAAATAATATGATAAATGATGATGAACAATGTTATGTGTGTGGTTTGTGGGTGTGTGTGTGTGTGTGTGTTGTGTGTGTGTTGAATGCGATTTTAAATCCCAAACTAAAAATGATGATGTATGATGAACAATGTGTGTGTGTGTGTGTGTGTGTGTGTGTGTGTGTGTGGGGGTTTTGTGTGTGTGTGTGTGTGTGTGGTGTGCGTGCGTGCGTGGCGTGTGTGTCTGCATGTGCATGAGTGTGGTACAAGTGTGGCGTGAACATGCATGCAATGTGTTGGGGAAACATGCACATTTATGTGAACATATGCTTTTTTTCTAGTAACAGGCCCTTTTGATATTTTCAGTTTAATATTGACTGAGCTTAGACCAAGAAAACAGAAGCATGTCAAAAAAAAACTGATTTTAAATGATTCTACTACACACACGGGTTTTTTTCAGCTTTGATCAGAGAGTGAATACTAACAATAATAAAACTAGTCATCAGGCTTTTCAATTCATGTACCACCTTTATTTCATGATTTGATGTTTAATTTCCAAGGTCCTCAGTTATAAAGCGATTGTTTTGTCACATCTTTAACATCATAGTCACATCTTACATCTTTAAAAACAATTCATCTCGTGAGTTAGACTTTTTAGTTTGTTTTCAAATTTTGGGGCTTTATTGAAAGCTGGTGCGCAGTACTAATGTTCCATAAAGATGAGTCATGTTACTGAATGAACATTTTTCTTGTGTTCGCATGGTTAAATTTAAAAAATATTTTGTCTCTGCCTTTTTTTTTTCTTTTTTAAATCCCAACACTTTCCCCAAAGTTGGAGTATGTCTCTTAATGGCGGGATTAAAAAAAAACTTTAAAAAAAACAGTCATACACACAAAACTCCACTCCCTCTGCTGGGTAGATGGAATCAATCCTTGCCTGTCTATACAGGGAGTGTCTGCACGAGTATCTGCCTGCATACGCTGGAAAAAATAATCCCAACAGCATACATGAAAGCACAGCTTTTGAAAATCTTTAATGTAGCATTGCCCATGCTTCTTTCACTTCAGGACCCACAGGTGAAAATGCCCTAGTTTTTCTATTTGAATGAAATTGAATCCTTTGTACTATTTTGTTATTTATGATGCCTGATATGGTCACCACTACTCCAGATGTGGTCTCATCAAATTCTATTAATAATTTGGAGAAAAAAAAAGAAGAAGAAAACTCTGAAATATGTCTAGAGCTAACAGTGAATGAAAATACATGTTTTTTGTTTTGTTTTGTTTTGTTTTTCGTTTAACAGTACCATGCATCCTATGTTTTTAATTTACTGCAATATAAATGTGATGATCAAGTCATTATTGTGAAATATAACCACTCACTCTTTCTCCATGATGCAATAGGCACTATCCTCAAAAACTCATGTTGTCAAGCTTTATAAATATTTGATGCATCATAGTCTTTTTTTTTTAACATCATAATTCATATGCAACTATAGTACGGAAAGTGAATCATTTGAGATGTATGTTGTATTACAAACTTGAGAAAGAATAAGGCCAACTGTATTCCATGTACATCAACAGTATTTTTGTCATTCTGAATCTCAAACGAAATGATGCCATCTTTTATCACGAATATCACTCGCTAGAGTTAGCAAATCGACTGGAATGAGATTTATGCTAAATCGATGAATGCATCGAGAATATCTCACATACGATGTCAGTGTAATCTCTGACTTTCATTCACACAATAATGGGTTCCTGTCTGGCTTTATATATTCCAAATGTATGGTAACATACTTCGAAAAATAAACAGAAACAAAAACAAACAAAGCAAATTTAACACGATATATGACAGTAAACACGCAACACTGTGACGTCTTCCTTTTTCCGGCTGGCAGTAACCTAACGTTGGTGCGTGGGTGAAACTCCAATCTGTTTCGTCAAAGATTCTCTTCATAACAAGTGTTCTGATTTGAAGAACAGCTATTGAAATCACGCACTGAACATCTGAATAGTTAGTTTATCTAAACAACAGTGCCGAGTTCCAATCTGACGAGCAAATTTTTTTTCTGAACATCATATCGCTTACGTTTAGTGACTGCATCTTTCGGTTTCCCCCATGCATGCCGGAACCACCAATGACATGGGGGAATCCTCGACGAGCTCATTCGTATGCAAGGTAAAGGTCAATACACCCTGGATGGTACTTCCGTTTCACATCATAGTTTAAGCTAATGTAAACAACTGACCATTATTTTAGGTATAAAAATCATGCTAGCTTGTATGTTTATTGGCTATTTGTGCAAAACAGTGCAAATGTAATGCATTGCTTGTGTACAACATTGTGCAGTTTCACCCATCTTGAAATGGACTCATCCGGAATTTCTTTTGAGGCCACAACATGTGACGTCAAAGTTCACGAAAATGGCGGTTCATTTAGGCGTGTAGACATGGAACAAGCTTATAAAACGTTGATTTTCTCAATAATCGGATCACTTAGGTGACGGATACCATGGCCGAAAGTAGACGAGTGGAGTTTCAAACGATTACTACACCTAAGGAAGAGAAAAAGTCAAAGCATCGGACCTTAATACCGAGATTCAACTTAGCACTGGGAGAATCGACATCAAGAACGTGTCCAGAGTTTTCTTTCACCGAACTGGTGAAAAAAGAAAAGGTAAGTGGACAAGGACATCAAATGCAAGAAAATGTCGGACAGAATATTGGTCAAATACCCCATATGTTTTCTGGAAAGTCTGTAGTATTTAATCGAAAGATTTGATGAGAAATCGTTGCTGTACTTTCCATAGAAACAGCTGTTTTTGACAGGACAGTGAGAGGAGAGAAAAGTGTTGGGTAGAGATGTACTAGAGGCTTGATAATGCTCAGAAGTTGCAATGAAAATGGCTAGACGAAGGGCTGTGCGCCATGTTGAACCTTCCCCTGTAGTCTGGTCAAAATTGTACCAAATTTCCAACATTTTTCATGATTTTTTAACTCTGAATCATTTCTATAACTGGTCGTTTTCATGAAACTTTCTTGTCAGGTTCGTGTTTGCTAGGGTACGTGATTTCACCCTAGAAACATGCATTTTGAAATCATCTGTGGAAAAACTGGTTCTATGACTGTGAGATCGGTTTGGTGGGACTCCTGGTTGTGGATTTGCGAGCCATGTTGCGGGCTGAATAATGCGGGCCTCCCAACACACACGCACACACCACACATTCACATACACGCACACAACACATTTTCAGGACACAGCCGCTGTGTCAGCTTGCTTGTGGCAACCCGATGTGGCAGTGTGTCCCAGAAGTGAGGATCGTGCATGCTGTTGGACACGTTCGATGAAATCGTTGTACTTGGACCCCGTCCTCTCTTGGGCCTGCACTGCCACTATCTCATTTTGTTAGAAATATGTCTTTTTCGTTCTTTCTTTTTTCTTCTTTTTTTTCCCCCAACAGGATTCTGAGCAGGCTGTTGAAAGATGTTAGAAGACTTTTGTCTTTTTTTTAAATATATATTTGCACTGAGACATATCACACTGCTGATGGAAATGTCGCTTCTCAAGGCCAGTGAAGCAAACAAGAAATTTGGTTTCCGTTGTGTAATGGTCATAGTGATGTCATGGATTGTCATTGTGACAGCAACTGATTGTTTGGGGGGTGGTGGGGGTGTTTACGGTACGATGATGATGGTAGTGGTAGGGGGAGGAGTCAGCGGAAATTTGGGCCCGGGGCTTTTTTAGCTGCCGCGGGTGGGGTTTGGCGGGGGCAAAATTTGCCGTGGGGGATCACGCCCCCTGGCAGAGGGGGGGGTTTTTCCTCCCGTGGCGTGATCGATCGCTGGGGGGGTTTAAAAGGCTTTTCCCCGGTGATTTTTTTTTTTTGGGGGGTTGTTTGCGTTGTTTGATTATCCGGCTTTTTGGGTCAGGGGTTGGGGGGGGTGGGTCACGGGGGGTTTGGGGGGGAGGAGTTTGGGGCGTCAGCAGACTCGGGCGCTGTCAGTTGGGGGTTTTGGGGTTGGGTGATCGCCCCCTCGCTGGGGCCCCTTGGGGGTCTGCGCGTTTTTCTGTGGGGCCTTTTTCCCCGGCTGGGCCGCTTCTTTTGGGGACTCAGTTTAGTATTTTTTTTTTTTTTGGCTCCCTTCTTCTTCGGCCCTTGGGGTCTTGTCGTTGAGAGGGGTTAGATGTTTGGGATTTTTTGTTTGGGGTGGATTAAAGATCCCCGGGGAGCGCTCTTTCCTTCGACGGGCTTTCTTCTTCTTTTTTTCCCCTTCTTTCTTTCTTTCCATGAAATTTTTTTTCGAAGGGTTGGTGCACGACTAGTCTTTCGAAAATACAAAAACAACCGATTTCCCGGGGCTATTTGGCACGCTAGTCGTGCGCCCAACTAAAAAAGGGGTTGCGTGCCGACAAGTTCGTGCAAATAATGAACCCCCAACCAAAGTGCTTTTGGGCCACGACTAGTTTTCCCCCCCACCCCCCAAACCCCCCCCCCCCTTTTTCTTTTTTTTTTTTTTAATTTAAATCTTTGCTAATTCATTACAATGCGGAAGAATTGTTAGCCTTAACATTTATATATAAAAATTTTTTAATATATATACTATATTTATATATAAAAAATTTAAATATTTTATATGTATTTTTTTAAAAAATCCCAAAAAAAATTTTTTAAAAGGGGCTAAACCCCCTTGGGGAGCAACATTATTTAAAAACAAGTTAAAAGGGGTTTCCCAAAACTATAAAATTTTTAAAAATTTGTTTCGAGCGTGTTGCGTTTCCCAATCAGATGACAGCGAAACACCTCGAAAAAAATTTGTAGTCATAGTTTTTTTTTCCTTTTTTAATTGTTTTAACTATTTTTAAAATATATAAATAAATTATTTTTATATATATAAAACTATAATATATATATTTATATAAAAAAATGTGTGGGTTTTTGGGGGTTTGTTGGGGTGTGTGTGTGCCCCCCGCGCTTGCGCGCGCGGGTGTCCCTTGTTTTGGAAGTTTGGGGTGTGTGTGTGTGTGTGTGTGTTTTGTGTTTTGGTGTGGT
>CM031602.1:50292619-50385119 GCA_018398815.1 Conus ventricosus | reverse complement strand
TTGATGTTATTGTTAGTAGTAGTAGTAGTTTCATCATTTTATTTTATTATTATTATTATTATTGTTTTAATTGATGTGTTGTCATTGTTGTTAATTTGCTACTATTGTTATTATTATTGTTATTGTATTGTTGCTATTTTCACTACTATTACTGGTTGTTATCCTGCTTGGACAGGTGTCGTCAGGCTGGTCTTGGTGATCCTTGTCCTTGCTGGACCTTGAAAACCTGTGCAGTTTGTTCACTTTACGGTGTTCACTGGTATTTGTTGTCAGTGCACCGTAAGCACAGACTAAGGAGGTTACACAGACCCGTCAGTGAAGACGAATCGTGATGATTTCGACAGAGTTGTGTCCCTTAGACTTGGGTGGTTAAGCAGCATGGCTACGATAAATAAAGAACGGCGGACATCATTGTGCAGCAATAAACTGCACGAATTTGATATGGAAAAAAAGACTGCAGACAAAAATCTTTTTACAGATTTCGGAAAGACCAAGCAAGGCATAGTTATGTTCAACATAGGAATTAGTAGATTTATACACGCATAGACCATGTCTGTTTCTTAGCAAATGAAAGTTTTGTTAAAGACCTTTTCTGATTTAGATCTGAATACATATGAAATAAGCTTTTGTGTACACACAGTAACACAAATGCAAAAATGCTTAAGTGTGCACACACACAATTACATGTGTGCATGCATGTATGCATGGATATGGGTGAGAGGGTGGGTGAATGGGTGAACGAATTGGGAAGGAGAAAAAAAGCACCATATAGATAGATCTGTTCACAAATACTGAAATAGACTAGGTCAAATGACACTGACATAAACATACACGTATGTCTGAGCATATATCAAGATATAATGCATGTGTGTGCATGCGCGCGCATGTGTGTGTGTCTGTGTGTGTGTGTGCCCATATATGTGTGTGTGTGTGCCGCTGTGTGTGTGCGCGCACGTGTGTATGTGTGTGTGTGTGTGTTCCTCTGTGTATGTGTGCGTGTGTGTGTGTGTCTGCCTCTGTGTGTGGGGGGGGAGGGGGGGTTGTCTGCCTCTGTATATGTGTGTGTGTGTGTGTGTGTGTGTCGCGCATGTGTGTGTGCCTCTGTGTGTGTGTGTGTGTGTGTCTGCCTCTTGTGTGTGTGTGTGTGTGTGTGTGTGTGGCGTGCGTTTGTATGTCCGTGTGTTTGTCTGCCTCTGTGTGTGTGTGTATGTGTGTGTGTGTGTGCCTCTGCCTCTGTGTGTGTGGGCCTCTGTGTGTGTGTGTGTGTGTGTGTGCGTGCATGCGCTCATGTGTGTGTGTCAGAGTGCGTGCATAATTGTGTGGTCGTTGTTTATCAATACATACACATCACATGCACACACACACACATTATACACGTCTTTGATTTTGTGCAAGTAGACATGCAACATGCACAATGGGAGCGGATTGTCAGGAGGGCGGGTTGTCAGGGGTAAATGTTCAGAAGTGAATTGTCTACGATCGGCAAATTGCCTGGGGTGAACTGTCTTGGGGTGAACTGTCTTGGGGTGAACTGTCCTGCTCCAAAACTGTGCTTGCAATTGTGCATACATGTCTGGGCATGCACATGTGTGTATGTGTGGGTGTACCTTTGTGTATTTGTGTACTTGCATATGGGTGTGCACGTGTGTAACCGCGTGCTTGCATGTTTATGTGCACGTGTGTGTGCATATATGCATGTGTTTTGCATGAGTGTACCTCTTTGTGTGTGTGTGCGCACTTATGTGTGTATGCATTTGTGTATGCATCCAAATGCATGTGTATAACATGCATGCATGCATGCATATGTGTACATGTGTGTGCACACATGTGTGTGTTAGTGTGTGTGTGCATGAGCCTCAGTGTGTGTGTGCGCACATGTGTGATTGCATATGCATGCGGTTAAATGAATGCAGTTTGTGTGTGTGTTCATTTGTGTACGTTCCTGTGTGCGTGCGTGCGTTCGCACGTGTGTGCGTATTTATGTACATACATGCATACATGTGTATGAGTTGTATGTGAATGTATCAGTGTGTTTTAAACCTGAAATATGCTGCTTTGAATGCAACAGCAAATACTAAAGCTGAATACTTTAACCACCCAGAGCAAAGGAAAAGTAATCGAAATTTTGGCTTGTAACAAGATGGTAAGGGAAAGAAGGCAGTGAACGGAAGTAATCGAAATTTTGGCTTGTAACAAGATAGTAAGGGAAAGAAGGCAATGAACTATCTGTGTATACTTAATCTGTGCCGTAAGTAATAAAACCTGTGCAGTTGGCTATACTGAGTTAAATATAGTATTATACATAATCGTCATTACCTTTCGTCATTACCACCCCTACTCTCACTCCTTTACCACAGCCCCCCACCCCACCCCACCCCCAGCACCCTCTTATGCTCATTCCCAATTTGATTTCAGTCACTCTTTCTCTTTGTAGATCACAGCCCTGATGTGGCCCTTTGCGGTCGGCTGGGCTATAAACAACATTATCTTATCTTATCTCTTTGTAGATCAGAAATCATTCTCTCCTTCCCTTCCCCTTCCCCCAACGCTGTCTGTATGTCTCACTCTGTCAGATGATATTAGAGGTAAACTGACCATGGTTTTTTTTTTGTTGTTTTTTTTTGCATACATAATATTTCCATATTATTGAAACAAAAGTCATACATAATGAAACTTAAAGCTGTTGCTTCAGAATCAAACGACCAGGTATTTCTCACTGAATGCACTCCCTCCCTTTCCCCACCTGTTCCTTATTTACCAGTTGTTGTTTTTTCGTTTGTTTGTTTAGTCTCAGTCGTCACTGCCTTGCTGTGTCAGTGGCACTACACCCACGCCGCTTATTCGGGAATGTAGGTCAGTGCATGCAGGGCCGTGCCCCAGTTTGCCCCTTTGGCAGCCTCGGCACTGTCGGCCCCAGGGGACCAATCAATACCGCGTTTTGTCAGGTCATCATTGGGTATTCCAGCACGACGCGGCACGCGGCTTGCCTTAGCCTACCCGCTGCCTGATCAGTAGGCTTCAGACTTCACCGGCGTCTTTTTCTGATCCCACTGTGTTACGCTGAACACCCTCACTATTTTGTACTGAACTAACTGTCCACTGATGACGGTGCTTGTTCAGTTGTGGAGCCAGTACGAATGAATGTCTCCATTAGTGGGGCTCCCCCCACTACTGTTGTTTAGTGAAACTCGTGTGTTCGACGTGGATGGCGATCCCAAGCCACAAAGCAGATTTTGGGGAAAGAAAGCACCAGAATGCAGACATAACCCTCTTTCACATGACTTAAAGCAAGGAGGAAAAAATCAGCAGAATTTCCACTTCCTGAATAATTCATGATTCATTCCATTGGTACCATGATACATGTCTGTACGTGGAACAGTAGCAACACTGAAAAAAATTTTTTTGATGAATATTCCTTTTTGTCGAGTCATGATTAGGTCTCCCAACACAACAGAGGACACACTGCCTTACTGCTGTCTTATCACTGATATCAGTAGGGTTCAGGTCTGACTGGTGTCTGTTCTGACCCAAATGCCTTACAAATGCAGAACACCACATACTCTTTCTACTGAGCCGCCCACTGATTCTGATTACAGTAATTGTTGTTGTTGTTTTTTAATGGTATCAGATGTGTGTCAGATGACACACCATTTCATCTCGGGTATCAAACCTTATGAATCTGTTTTGTTGTCGTCGGTAGTGTCCATCCACTATAGTGATTCAGACAGTTTATCATGTGTGGGTGAATGAAGTGTGCAAGTGATGAAGTGTATTATTACTATTAATCCATTAATGATAGAATATGACATCCCCTCCTCTCTCCCCCCTCACCCCCCATCCCTCTTCCACCTTAACAATTTTAAGTGAGAAGTGATAAGATCTACAGATAAGGACCAACTGAACTATTTAACAAACACTTACAAACTGATTCAAGAACAGAGTAATTGTTTAAAATATATGGTAAAGGCAATGAAGTCAATCCATGAATATAATCATCAATAGGAGCTCTCTTGCACTTGAGCATTGAATCAGTAAATGACTGACATAATTTAAGGATTTCCCACACATACATTTCACATTATGACAGTATTTTGTTTTCAACGCGTTCAAACGGAATCTATGGATTGAGCTTTCAATCTCCCAAGATGAGGAGGAGACTTCAATCTGACTTGATATGATATTTGAAATTCATCACATTATTCACCTTTTATCCATGCAAGGTAGTACTGTCACTTTTTGTTGGATCCCCTCTCATTGTGATATAGTACCCAACGAGCATGTAGATCAACTTGCACGAAAAGCAGCTCAAAATGTCAGTTACGCAATACCACTCAAAGTTCCCTTAGATTTGAACGAATCATGAATGTTTTTAAAATTTTTATAAATTCAACGTCAAGAGAAAAAGTGCAAACCTCATTGATGAACTCAAACATTCAATATTATTACAAATTGTATAAAATTTAGTGATGGGTACAGTGGGAATCTGTTTTGTCTGGCCGGATAAATGTATTCTACAGAACCCAAAGTTAAACTACATGAAAAGAACTTAAGATTTCATTCTTCTCTATAACTGCCAGAATGCAGGCCAAAGATGTGTTTGACGGTTACTTGATCAGCCGTAACATGGAACACAAGACTTAGATTTTATGCTTAGCCATTAAACAAAGAAACTATTTGATATGCAGTAAGTTTATTTTCAATTTCAGTGAAGAAATGCTTACATGATAGTCTCATTTGCTTTCATACGTTACAATCACAGATAATGGAAAATGTGTTGCATTTACATTACTGGATTTTATTTTTTCTTGCAGAACGTAATATTGTGAACATGACTCAGAAAAATGGGGGGGGGGGGGGGGGGGGCGGGGCGGGAAGGGGGGGGATTGTTTCATTGCATTTAACATGAAAGGAAGTTCAACCATCTGTGACAATTACTCCAATTAACTGAGTTGGGAATGTCGGTTCTGGAAACTACGCAGCCCAAGATGTGGCGAAATGCTGTAATCGTGAAAAACTTGTGACTGTTGCTATGGAAATCAAAATCACAGTACCCAGCGCGATATCTACAAATTTTTTCTCCGCTCACACAGAAAATAGAACTTCAGTATGCATTATCTGCAAATCAAGTGTCCAACATAGAGAACTGCTCAACTGTAAATTATAGCCTTCTTTCTTGATCAATACAGGGGTGTTTGCAACACAGGCTGTTTGGCAGTACTCTGAGTTTCCTCAAAAGCCGCAATATCTGAATGAATTATGACAGGATCTGGGACTGTATACAGCTAGAGAATGTCATCACAGTTTGTAAGTTTCGGCAAAGTAATCCTTATGATATGTGATGACTAAGACACATGTAGAACTCACCCTGTGCTATGACGCTAGTAGGCTAAACCTGCATGTGCATTGCAGCCACCCAGAATCTTTATTCAGCATCTAATTGTTTTTGTAAGTCTCTGTATTAAAATGGCATATTTCATTCTCCTCAAGAAAATGCATGTTCAGGTATGCTACACGAAATGACAGTGGCACTGCTTGGAGTGTTTGCAAAAATCATGGAATTGGAAAATTCCTGGGCAGCATAGTTTTAGGTTTCAGAAACTAAATTTAATTCTCTAATGCAGTTTTAGTTACCTATCATCATAGTATAACTTCTGAGTTTGCACACATCTTGAGATGAATAAAGATGAGATTGTTTTTTGTTTGTTTGTTTGTTTGTTTAGATTATAATGTCTAATTTTTGTCTTGTTTTCTTTTCTTTCTTTTTTTCTTTTTCTTTTTTTTTTTTTTTTAGCCATATTTGTAAAGTTTGATCCATACCCATGATTTTCACATTCATCATTATTATGCCAGTGAAAACTGTGAAATGGACATTTTTCTTTCAGATGATGCTTGAACTCAATAACAGTGCATCAAAGTTTGACTGTCCCTGACTTATTGTTTCTTCACAGTATAATCATCCACAAGTACAACCGCCAGGTTCAGTGGAAATTAAAACAACCATTAGAAATGTAAATGGCCAAAGAACAGACTGATTGCAGACCTGTCTGTGCCCAGAGTTTCACAGAATAACCCCGTTAGATAAGAGATTTATGTTAATTATATTTATAAACAGGAGTATTTTCTACAGGCCTCATTCAGTAATGAGTGTAGTATCACATTGGTATTTAATTGGTAAATATGGTGTGGGTGTGTGTACGTGTGTATGTGTGTGTGGGGTGTGTGTGTGTGTGTGTGTGCAGGTGGACAGAGGGCCAGATGTGACTGATCCGTTTGGGAATGAGGACGACTGCCATGATGAGGTGGCCGCCCTGGCCAAGAAGTTTGAGGAAAAATATGTAAGTATTCCTGGACAGTTCAGACAAGCCTCGGAACCTCTCTTAACAGCACTTTCAGATCAAATAACAAAAGAGATTTTAAAAAGTAATTATAATGACTCCATCGAACAACGAGGACAAACGAATCTCAAGACAAAATATGATGCGTTTTGACCTCTTAGGTCTTCATCAGGGAAGATAAACAACACTTAGGACAATGAAAATGAGGAATGAGCAGTCGCTTAACTTTGTCGAATTCAGCGCAGGATGGGCGTTGAATAAAAACAAGGCCATCAGGAAGGAGACAGTGCGAGTTTAAAACTAATAGTGATGATAATGGTAATACTGATAGCAATAATGATAATGATGATAATAAAAATATTGAAAAAATGAAATAGAGGATAACTACCACTAGCAGTTGTAGTATGGGAGAAAGAAGAAGGGTTTGAGGACTGTTGAACAGCATGATTGTCGTCGCAACAGTGTTAGTGGCGATGATGATGGTGGTGGTAATAATGATAATGATGGTAATACCAATAATGTCTTCTTGCCTGAAGAAGACCTAAGAGGTCGAAACGTATCATGTTGTGTCTTGTGATTTCTTTGCCCACATTGTTCGGTGGAGTCATTATCATTACTTTTTAAAATTGTGTTAAAGATCTTTGCCTACGGTTGCCTCGCTGTGCAACTGACAATAGAGATGTTCTGCTTTATGTGCACTATGTGTCGCATTAGTCCGAGGTCAAACTTTTCTCTTCCAACAAGTTTGATAAAAGGTCCTTACTACACCTGAATAGATCATTGTTCTGACATAAGAAAACTAAAGAGGTTTAACAAAGGCAAAGCACATTTTAATGGCACTGCAATCTACCATGATTTGAAGTGAAATGCAGACATTGATTTTGTTTCTCCTGTGTCATCTTGATTAAAAAATCACTGGTGATACTGATAGTCTTGGACTAAAAATCAGGGAACTCTTTTAAACCTGATTATTTTTCCATGCGCATCAAATCTTTTCTTCAACATAATTTCCTTCCAGTTTGTGACAACTCCACCCCCCCCCCCCCCCCCCCCCCACCTCCCAACCTCTCACCCTTCCTTTTCCTTCCCCAGACCTGTGAACCTTCCATTTCCAGTTTAATGATAGCCTCATTCTGTCATTACACTTTCATTTTGCTTCATGTCACTTAAGAGATGGATCGCCAGAATTACACTTTCAAACTAAAAAGAGTCTCTTCCATGGTCTTATTTAGCCATTCAGAAGGAGCAAGCTCATTCGATACAATGAGCGCACACCGAAGTTGAATCTGCTCACAAGAGCTATGTACTACCATAGTTCTGCTGTGTGGTTTTGCCACTAAATGGCACTGTTTGAATCCAAGACGGTATCAGGAATGAGGTAACATGAAAAGTCTGAATGCGAATTTGCTGAGTTGCTGTAACTGTGTAAGTGTAAAAGTAGCGTGTGCTTCTGATGCTGCATCCTTTGAGATTATGCTTTTCAACCTCGGATTATGCTGGTCAACCCCATGTTACACTTTTTAACCTCGGATTACACTGGTCAACCCCAGGTTACACTTTTCAACCTCAGATTGCACTGTTCAACTCCAGGTTACACTTTTCAACCTCGGATTACACTGGTCAACCCCAGGTTACACTTTTCAACCTCAGATTGCACTGGTCAACCCCAGGTTACATTTTTCAACCTCAGATTGCACTGGTCAACCCCAGGTTACACTTTTCAACCTAAGATTACACTGTTCAAAACTTTTCAATCTCAAAGTACAAAGTTCAATGTCAGATTATGCTGTTTAACCTCAGATTACACTTTTCAACATGCAGTATACATTGGTCTCTTATGAGGTAACCGCATCTGCTTCCCCATTCAGTCGGCTACTTTCAGCTGAGCTGACTATTCAGTATTTGTGATATCTTTTTTTTTTCTTTTGCTGTCTTATATTCATGGCCCGCTGCCCCTTGCCCACTGTAGTGCCCTGTGCACAGCTGCACCCCTGAAGTGTCCTGTGACAGCCCTAGCACCAGGGCCATCAACTCTTGTTTGTCAGTTAATTGTGAAGCCTGGCTAAGGTCAGCTTACGTATGGTCCTTTTAGAGCCGTCCGCCTGAAAAGGGGCATTATATCTGAAAAGGGGCATTATATCAGATTATGGAAAGTCTCAAAGTAACTCTGACACTGTGCACAGATCAGTATCCTAATCATATGTAATATAACCATCTTTGAATTCATGGGAAAGGAATGAGATGAGGGTGGCGAATGGTTAGAAGTTTGACTGAAGTTGATGGTCATGAGTTCAGACCGCTTGAGGTGTCGGATGTTTATGGCTTGAAATTACTGCACATTCATCCAGCAGTGTACGAGTACCTGTGTCAATTAATGATTGGTACTTTTCCACCTTACAGACCATAATGTATTAGTGTGTTATGCATGACATGCAACTTGAAGACAAAATGTCCATACTGAACTAGGCAACAAGGACTAAAAAAGAGAGAGAGACAAAATTCAAGACAAGACAAAATTCTTTATTTTTGAGGATAATAGTAAGCACTGATGTGCTTTTTTACATCCAGTCCTCGCCCAGAGTAGGGTCAACAATATAAAAATAAAAGGTAACAAAGGCAGCATGCAAAAGTGACTAGAACTACAATACAATACGGGATTTTTTTTTAAAAAAATTTTTTTTTAAAAAAGAGAGAGAGAGAGACGCAGGAGCGAAGGGAGTGCGGGGTAAGTCTGCACAGAGAGAGGAGAGAGAGAGAGAGGGTGGGGAGAAAGAGGCGAGAGTGGGTGCAATAAGAGAGCATGTTTAGAACAATCTGACAATCAGAAAATTCCAAAGAGATACAAGACAATTGATTTTGAAGCACCGGGGGAGGGGGGGATAGAAATAAAGCACAAGTGGAGGTGGGAAATGCATATAGCCCAGTCACCACGGGTAGGAGGGGATGTCATATGGATAATAAATCAAGTCATTCCAGCAGAACTGTGAGAGAGAGAGAGAGAGACAGTCACATAAGAATACAAGCATTTCGACAGAATGACAAGAGGGCAGGAGGTAGTAGGAAACACACACACACACACACACACACACACACACACACACAACACACACACACACACACACAACATACAGTACTCATATAAGACATACTTACTAAACAAAATAACATACATGTGCATTTCAAGTACAAAAACACTTTCTAAATAGTCGGGTACATAACATAAGGCAAAGAGGGTGGTGGTGATTGGTGGTGGATTTATGGCAAGTACTGGCACATAAGATGGTTGAAATAATGGTGTTTGAAGGTTGATATGCATTGGCGTTGTTTGGTTGATTCAGGGAGCAAGTTCCATTGACCAGAACCTGAATATGTTAAACTGGATTTAAATAAGTCAATTCTAGGAACAGGACATGAAGTTTGGGTAGAGTAGAGAGAGAGAGAGAGACAGAGCCCTGTTTTCTTGATTATAACATATGGAATGAAATTCCAGTCTGAGTGTTGAATTTAATGTGACCAGCTTTGCGAAATTTTAGCAGAAAGGCTGTGATCCCAAACCGCAAATGTGAAACTGATATTGCAAGGTATTGCCCTCTGTAGTGCCTGCATGCTAGATATGTCTGTACATTTATTCTTACAATGAAGATTGTTCACTTTAGTTTATTTGTGTAATGTAATCATTTGGACTTCTCCCAGGCCCAAAGCCAGGAAAGAAGAAGCGCAAGTTGAATGTGTCTGGAAAGATGACTACTTCGACCTGGGGGATGGGCTACGATGAGAGCGACCCCTTCATCGACAACACAGAAGCTGTCAGTACCCTGTCTCTGTGCAGCTTGCTATGATGTAGTGTAGTATTGTGTGTGTCAACTATGTGATACGTGTGTGTGTGTGTATATCATGTGCGGGTGTGAATATATGGTGTGTGCGTGTGTGTACACGTTTGGAGACGGATTTGGATAGCAGACTTGTGCCCTGATACATTTCTGATGTACTTTGCACTCCTTTTCACCTCCGAAAGGCACTTCATTAGTGAAGAAGTTACTGCACCTTACTAAAACAATGCACATTATTTGTGTACATCTGACTTACACTTGAAGATTAGGTTAGCAGGAGCATTGGTTAAAACAGACAAATGTCTAGTCCATTAAGAATGAAGTTCAGAGCACCCATTTCCCCGCTGATTCAGGCCATCAGGAAGGAGACAACATAAGTGGCAAGACATTGTGTAAGTGATGGAGATTGATTAAAAACTGTGTGCATGGGTGTTCCTGGACAGAAGAGTGGGTAGTTCACAATCAGTGCTTAGCTTTGCATCAAATTTCATTCCTTTAGATGCAAATTTCAGGGGGGTTTAATTTTAGGGGGGTGGGGGGGAGCAGAGGGGGCACGACCCTGGACCCCGTTGATTTTCAGCGTTTTTTGCTTTGTCTTAATGTTATTATAACACAGCATGCAAAGGAGATGTTTCAGAGTGATCATTGATTAATACAACATACCCTGACATTGTTTCAGTGTGATCAATAATATGCCATGACCTTATTTTACTGTGATCATTATGACCTTATTTCAGTGTGATCATTAACATGCCATGACATTATGTGAGTGTGATCATAACACCTACTGTGTTAATATTTCCATGTGGTAGTATCACAACATGCTGTGTTGGTGTTTCAGTACGATGAGGTGGTACCCAGCTGCATGACCACCATCCATGGGGGGTTCTACATCAACCGCGGAACTCTGGACTTTCGCCCGTGTCAGACCATGAGGACTCTGAGGCCGAGTTCATCACCCCTGTCGTCAAGAAGCGTGGCCGACCTCGAGTGAGACTTCCTGGAGTTGTTTTTCTTTTACTCTCTTTGAATTGATTCAAACTGCAGATCAATTGATTGTAATACAGAGCCCTCAAAAAGTAAACAAAGTTTACTCTTTGCTGTGCTTAAACTGTTCATGTTGGTATTATCATGGCTAAACACTTAAATATTTTATCTTGGCAATCAGTTGCAAGAATTCTTACCTGTAAAATGAAGTGTACATGCTCACAACATATGCACACGCATGCACCTACACACACGCGCATAGACACATGCGCACTCAGTTGCAGGCATCTGCATTCATTTGATACTTGCACCCATGTACTACATGCTCAGTGGAAACAGAGCAGATAAACGTGTATGACAGCATTGTGTGCGCTGGCAGAAACTTGTGGATGACTTTATTGTGACTGTGTGTATTGGCAGATAATTGTGGATGACAGTATTGTGACTGTGTGTGTTGGCATATAATTGTGGATGACAGTATTGTGTGTGTGTTGGCAGAAAATGTTGGATGACTGTTTTGTGGGTGTTGGCAGAAAATTGTAGATGACTGTAGTGTGGGCGTTGGCAGAAAATTGTGGATGACTGTATTGTGTGTGTTGGCAGAAAATTGTAGATGACTGTACTGAGTGTAGTGTGTGTGTTGACAAAAGATTGTGGATGACTGTATTGTGGGTGTTGGCAGAAAACTGTAGATGATTGTAGTGTGTGTGTTGGCAGAAAATTGTAGATGATTGTAGTGTGTGTGTTGGCAGAAAATTGTGGATGGCTGTAGTGTGGGTGTTGGCAGAAAATTGTGGATGACTGTAGTGTGGGTGTTTGCAGAAAATTGTGGATGACTGTATTGTGGGTGTTTGCAGAAAATTGTGGATGACTGTAGTGTGGGTGTTGGCAGGAAATTGTGGATGGCTGTAGTGTGGGTGTTGGCAGAAAATTGTGGATGGCTGCAGTGTGGGTGTTGGCAGAAAATTGTGGATGACTGTAGTGTGGGTGTTGGCAGAAAATTGTGGATGGCTGTAGTGTGGGTGTTGGCAGAAAATTGTGGATGACTGTAGTGTGGGTGTTGGCAGGAAATTGTAGATGACTGTAGTGTGGGTGTTGGCAGGAAATTGTGGATGACTGTAGTGTGGGTGTTTGCAGAAAATCGCAGACTCAGAGGACAGCCAGGAAGGCGCGGCGGCGGGGAGGAAGTAAAGAAAAAGAAATTGAAGGTACACAGGCTGAAATATTCTGCAGGTTGAAGTAGGGGATTTAGGACAAGGATAGGGCACAGCAGTAATGTGGATTCTTAACTGGCCATTTGGTGGTCATGTTTTTAGTATGACCCATGAGCACTAGATTTCTCCAGCAAGAAACAAACAGGAAATAAAATCTGCTGGATTTCTTCTTGATGTCGGTGAAAAAAGGAGGGGAAGAGATAATGAGAATGAGCAAGAGGCTGGAAAATGTAGACTTGTGGAAAATTGAGGCACGGACAGTGATGATTGCTTCAGGCATGACTTAACGTGATCGGTCCCAAGACAGTGAAGATGGTTAAGAGACTGATGAGAGTCGCAAGCTTCTAGGACAATAAAATTACCTTGGTTCTGAAGTGAAAAGGATATGATGATGTGTTCTTTTTTGTGAAAGACAAAATAATCAAACCCATTTTCACTCGTCTGTTTATTTAGATAATATATAACTACCTTTCGTACTGATTCTGCATGCTGATTTGTTGTTGCTGTTTTGGGTTTTTTTCTAATGTAGCTGCTGTGCGTAAAATACCACTTTGAAAACAGGTCAGTCATGTCATAAATGATTTTCTACTTCCAAGATAGATGTACTCTCTCTCCCTCTCTCTCTCTCTCCTCTCTCTCTCTCTCTCTCTCTCTCTCTCTCTCTCCTCTCTCTCTCTCTCTCCCTCTCTGTCTGTCTCTCTGTGCCTAGTCACACAAAGCATGGGTAAGAGAAAGGAAGAAAGAAACGTGAAACCTATGAAGGTAGGAAGAAGAAAAACAAGAAATGCTGACAGTCATGGCTGACGACATAGAATCCCAGCGTTTGTTCCCTGATCAGATGTCATGGTTGATTCGATAGGAGAAACATGAGAAGTATCATATATTTGATGACTGTGTCAGAGCAGAACGTTTGTTTTATCCCCTTGTGCTGTTCTCTCCCACAGAGGAAGAAGGAGAAAGAGGGACTGGGTGGGGAAAAGAAGAAGAAGCGGAAGCTGACCATCGGACCTGATGGAGACCGGATCGTCAAACGCAAGAAACTGATCAATCCAGAGAAGAAGTGAGTGCATGCGTCTAACACAGGGTCTCAGTGTATCAGGTGCACTGTCAACAGTCGTTTCTGTTTTGTTTTGTTTTGCTTTCAGTGTGACTCATTCTATCACCAGTCCCTAACTCATTCTATCACCAGTCCCTGCTAATTCTTGTGGATGCACAGTGTCGTTTCTGACAGTGCATTGTTAATATCATTTATTGCATCAGAAAGTATGTCTTTTCCCTATGATTTGTGATGTTCAGTGGGAACAGCAAGAGTCGTTGTGTTGTTTGCATGGTGTACACTGTCATGATGAGGTGCAGTGAAGCGTTTGTAGTTAGATGCTAAAAGGAGACCTGTTGGGCAGTTCATATCCTCTGTGTGTGTTATACTGATTGGAAACCCATCAGATGATGTGCATTGTCCTCTGTGTGTGTTATACTGATTGGAAACCCATCAGATGATGTGCATTGTCCTCTGTGTGGGATATTAAAGAGGTACCTGCCACATTACAACAATCCATTCTGTGTGCATTTAACCATAGAGGTACCTGCCACATTACAACAATCCATTCTGTGTGCATTTAACCATAGAGGTACCTGCCACATTACAACAATCCATTCTGTGTGCATTTAACCATAGAGGTACCTGCCACATTACAACAATCCATTCTGTGTGCATTTAACCATAGAGGTACCTGCCACATTACAACAATCCATTCTGTGTGCATTTAACCATAGAGGTACCTGCCACATTACAACAATCCATTCTGTGTGCATTTAACCATATAGGTACCTGCCACATTACAACAATCCATTCTGTGTGCATTTAACCATATAGGTACCTGCCACATTACAACAATCCATTCTGTGTGCATTTAACCATAGAGGTACCTGCCACATTACAACAATCCATTCTGTGTGCATTTAACCATATAGGTACCTGCCACATTACAACAAATCATTCTATGTGCATTTAACCATATAGGTACCTGCCAGATCACAACAAATCATTCTATGTGCATTTAACCATACAGGTACCTGTCAGATTGTACACTTTATCCTGTGTGCTTGGTACTATATGGAAACGTGTCAGGTAGTAAAAAGAAACATGTCAGATGATGAATAGAAAGATGTCATATGGTAAATAGAAACATTTCACATTATGAATAGAAACATTTTAGATTATAAATGAAAATCTGTCTTTTGATATGTAGGATGCTAAATAGTAACCAGTAAAATTAAAAAAGACATGCATCAGCTGATAAACAGAAACGTGTCAGATGATAAATAGAAACATTTCAGATTATGAATAGAAATATGTCAGGGGGTACATGTCTTTTGATGTATTAGGATGCTAAATAGTAACATGTAACATGAGAATTAGATACGCATCAACTGATGAATAGAAACGTCGGATGCTAGTAAGAAACAAGATGAATAGAAACATGTCAGAGGCTACGCAACATTCTGTCTGTAGGATGCTAAATAGCAGCACAAGTCAGACAGTACATATAAACATGTCAAGACAACGGATAGAAACGTATCAGATGTTACATATTATACTATGTATAGGACTTTGTGAGATTATAAATACCATGTTACATATTATACTATGTATAGGACTTTGTGAGATTATAAATACCAACGGGGATACAAACTAGCAACATGTTGGAGACTTAAAAACAACAACGTGTCAGACGGGGCACATCATCCTATGTTCCCTGTGCAGGAAGAAGACGTCGCCAACAGTGAAGGAGCTCCTCAAACATCAGACGGCGTACACAGCCACCCTAAGCACCGTCAACGGCAGTACAGACGACCACCCTGCACCACCCCTCCTCGCCACTCACCCACTGTTGACAAGCCCGATGTTGCTGACAGGACAGAGGGCCCTACTGCTGCTGCCCCAGTGGAGGGAGAGGAGAAAAAAACAGGGGAGTCGGAGATTCAGCTGCCATTGGACCTGCCTCCGGAGCTGGAGACGGCCATTGTGGACATTAAGAAGGTAGGGCCTAATCGGTAAAACTAGCACTTTTTCACAACCAGATATTCCTCAGGCTACCAGATTTTCCCAGGGTTCGTAGCGTTTGGGAAAGTTTGGGGAAAAAAGATGTTATTTTCCAGGCCCTGGAAAGTCTTTGAAAAATAAGAAAACATGAATATGGTTTGTGAAAGTTTGTGAATTTAGAGTTATGTCACCAATATAAGATATCCACTCCGAAAAAAATCGGGGACCATGAAATTTTAACATATAAAGAGGAAACAACTATAAAATATAATAAATGCGATCGGATGAACCACAGCGAATTGAGTAGCAGACGAACTCTCGATTTCAAGCGCAACGCAAGTTACTTCCCTTGGAATATCCGGGTCTCTCAGAGAAATCAAAATGCCGGGCCAGTGCGTTTTCAACGAGCTGTGGCTCGAAAATTCGACTTACAAACGATGGCTGCGGAAAAATGCTGGCAACAAGCGGTCTGCGTACTGTGCAGCGTGCAGAAAAAACATCGATATTGGATCGATGGGTGAAGGAGCCCTCATCAGCCATAACGGCGGTAAGTCAATACAGTGTTCATCGCACGGGATCACCGGTCACATTCTCTTGGTCACAGGAAGAAAAATGAGACGAAGACGGAAAATGATTTTTGGTGAACCTTTTGTTTCAGTAGTTAGCCAAGCTATCCAAACGCTCTCCCATCAGCCATACCTCAACCTACTTGGGTTTTTTTTTTGGTTTTTTTTTGTTTTTACGTTGTTCAGGTTGACGTTTTTGCCCTTTAAAATAAAAGAAAAGAAAAAAGAATGTGACCATGTGACCTGCGCTTTGAAGGAAACACTGTTTCAAATATTGCCAGAATTTGCAAAGTGGTGATTACCTCATGCTCTACTGCAACTACTACTAGTACTACTTTTTTCTGTTCTAATACTGCTTCTCCTAGAACTTCTGCTCTGATATTATTATACTACTACTAGTACTACTACGCTGTTTACTGTTTACTACCACCACTGCTACCCACTATTTTCATTCATACTATTTTTAATTATATTTTTAAAAGGTTGGGAACAATACTAATAGGAAATATTCATGTGAACTTACAATCATGTTATAATTAATACTAATGTGAAATGAAGATAGTATTTCTTTCCATATAGAGAGTACATAATTGTAAATGTAATAGTGATTTTTTAAAAAGTTAGGCCTAATACCATTAATAGCAATTGATATAAAACAGTGATACTGGTATTTATTTCACAATAACAAAAACATTCATTTTAATTAATATTTAACAGTATATTGACAGCATTTTATAATAACAATGATCAATCAATATTTACAATTTTTTTTAATTTCTGATACAGATATAGCAGTAACATCATACACTGTCTCTTTAAACAATGTTAAAGACATATAATTGTGACAATAATTAGGATGATAATGATAATAGTGATAATGATAGTGATGATTATAAAGATTTTGCCTACTAGTAATAATAGAATTGATATGATGATAAACAAGAACGATTTTTGGTGTCTTGATTAAAACTTTTATAAACACAAAAGAAAATTTGTATTTCAGGTGCAAAGCACAAGAAGAATGTGGCTTCCATTGACAAAGTGGTTGCACCCATTGGTGACTTCATGGGCATCCACAGCAAGAAGTCTTCCACAACCAGCTCCTCCTCTGTTGCACCAGTGACATCTTCAGAGGTTCCTGTCTCATCAGCTGCGACGCAGAAAGAAAAACAGTGTGGTAGTTTGGCATCCTACTTGTCTGGCACAGAAGTGTTGAAAGCCGAGGTGTTGTGGGCAATGAAGTGCATCACATCCCATTACAGTATGAAATCATGTGATGGCATGAAACAGCTGTTTCAAGCCATGTTTCCTGACAGCAACATTGCTGCAGCGTTTTCCTGTGGAGAAACAAAAGCAAGATACTTGTGTACTTTTGGTCTTGGGCCATATTTTTCGTCCGAGCTTACAAAACAAGTAAAGGCAGCAGAAAACTATGTGCTTCTTTTTGATGAAACGCTGAACCAGAATCTCCAGGAAAAACAGTTGGATGTGTATGTCAGATTCTGGGACCGTAATTGTGTTCTTACAAGATACTTTGACTCCAAATTCATTGGTGTGATAACGAGGAACTGTTCTATTAAAAGGTAATCTCCACTACAACACATTGGCTGCCTTTGGAATTGACAGTTGTTGTAAGTCTTGTGACATATAGGACAGAATCCATTGATTCATTTTTCAAACAACGGCAGTGCATTGTGGCTGAAAAAAAGGAATATAATAGTCTGCATTTTCTGTGGGTCATCACAAACAGACAATAATAAGGCTGAAGATTGGTGTGATAACAAGGAACTGTTCTATTAAAAGGTAATCTGTCTGTCTGTTGTGTTTGTGCTTATTTACATGTCCCTTTTATCTACCTAACTTCAGTTTTAGGGCTGCTTAAATAAAATAAAGGTCTTTGAAAAATCCAGAAAGTGGTTTTGAAAGTTTGGGAATTTTGGGATGCTCTTAGGCTATGAACCCTGTTGCCTGAACACAGTGAATCTAGAAATGATTGTATGGTGGATGTGAGTGAATTCAGTTTCCAGCTTCGATTCAAATGCTGGACTATGGAAGTTTGTTTTTTGGAGATATTTATCAAATGGAACTCAGATATTTAGCATCATGATGAGTTGATTCTGCTTTCATTAATTGAAACAGATAGTCCTGCTCATAGATAAAGAGAAGTGTTTGGGGTTTTTTTTTTATTTTTTTTTTTTTATTAAGTTCGAAAATGTAGTTGAGGCTTAAATATTTGTACATTGTGTGCCCTTTCTTTTTTTTTATAATTTGAACCGACTCAATCAATGGAAGGATCAGTGCAACCCATGTATGGCCTCAGTCCTCAGCTGGCCTGCAAACGTTGTGACTTGAGTGGGGCGGGGTCTGTAACCTGCAGCATGTCAACTAACATGTGGTACTAACAATCACACAGGTTATGGCATTAATAAACAAAAGAATGAAGGAAAGGACAACATGGAAGTGGGGGGAGGAGGAGGAGGGGGGATGATTATGAGTCTCAGAATAAAATGAGTCACAAGCATGCATTTCTGTACTAATTTATGTATAGAAATACATGGTTGTGGTTTCAGATGTATCGAAATGGAAATTCGTTATGAAGTGTCTTCAGTTTGCTTGTGTGTATCATCACTGTATGTACAGACAGTCGATGCGAGGTTGTAAGTAAATGTTTGGAGATTGGTTTTTAAGTGTCAGGAGTTGGTTAACTGTTCAGGTTTGATCCTTGCATTGTGGTTGTGGTTGTGAGGCGTGTACAGCCCTGCCGTGACCTGAGTGATGGGCTGGGTGTTGTAAGACTTGTAACCAGCATGACTGGACTTATGTGTGCAGGCGGCCAAAGACAGTAAGGAGGGCAAATGCAAGTTCTTCTCCCCCCATGTCAATAAGCTGCTGCTGGAGTGAGTTCCCTTGCTGTCTTCTCTTTCCTCATCTTCTGTGTCCTTTTGTAATGCACCAGAGAGAGTTCTTTTTTTATTTTCTGTGTCCTTTGTCTTCTTCTGGAGTGAGTACGTCTTTTATCTTTTGTATCCTTTGTCTTCTTCTGGAAAGAGTCCACCTGTTACCTTTTGTATTCTTTTGTCTTCTGCTGGAAAGAGTCCATATTCTTTTGTCTTCTGCTGTTCCCCGAAGATGGAGTGTGGCTGCCTTAAATTAATGACGGGATAAAAAATGGTCATACACACAAAACTCCACTCGCTTTGTTGGGTAGATGGGATTAATACTTGTCTGTCCATATTGGGAGTGTCCGCAGGAGTATCAGCCTGCATACGCAGAAGAAGAAGAAGTCTTCTGCTGGAAAGAGTCCACCTGTTACCTTTCGTATTCTTTTGTCTTCTGCTGGAAAGAGTCCACCTGTTACCTTTTGTATTCTTTTGTCTTCTGCTGGAAAGAATCCAGCTGTTACCTTTCTTAATCTTTTGTCTTCTGCTGGAAAGAGTCCACCTGTTACCTTTTGTATTCTTTTGTCTTCTGCTGGAAATAGCCCACCTGTTACCTTTTGTGTTCTTTTGTCTTCTGCTGGAAATAGCCCACCTGTTACCTTTTGTATTCTTTTGTCTTCTGCTGGAAAGAGTCCATCTGTTACCTTTCATATTCTTTTGTCTTCTACTGGAAAGAGTCCATCTGTTACCTTTCATATAAACAGCCCTGATGTGGCCCTTTGCGGTCAGCTGGGCTATAAGCAACATTATCTTATCTTATCCTACCTTTCATATTCTTTTGTCTTCTACTGGAAATAGCCACCTGTTACCTTTTGTATTCTTTTGTCTTCTGCTGGAAAGAATCTAGCTGTTACCTTTCATATTCTTTTGTCTTCTGCTGGAAATAGCCCACCTGTTACCTTTTGTATTCTTTTGTCTTCTTCTGAAAATAGCGCACCTGTTACCTTTTGTTTTCTTTTGTCTTCTGTAGGAATGAGTTCCTTGTCAACCTTCCATGTCCTTTGTCTTCTGCTGGAGTGAGTCCCCCTTGCTCATCTTCTCTTTGTCTTCTGTGTCCTTTGACATAAACTGGAGAGAGTCGCTTTTTTTTAACCTTCTTTTGTCCTTTTATTTCTATTGGAGTGAGTCCCCTGTTTACAGCCTGTGTCCTTATCTTCTGCTAGAATGAGATCCTCTGATGCCTTTCGTGTCTTTTGTTTTCTGCTGGAGTGAGTTCCCTTTTTTTTTACCTTCAGTGTCCTTTTGTCTTCTACTGGAGCGAGTCTCCCTTTTTGACCTTCAATGTTTTTTTTGTCTTCTTTGTCCATTGTGATCTGCTGGAACGAGTCCCTTTCTTTATCCTTTGTCTTCTACTGGAATGAGTTCCTTTATTTTCTGTGATCTTTCGTCTTCCACAGGAGCTTGTCCTTCTTTTACCTTTAGTGTCCTTTGTCTTTTCTGTCCATTGTCTTGTGCTGGAGTGAGCCCCTTTTTTGTTCTTTGACTTTTTTTTTTTACTGGAGTATACGCCCCTTCTGTGGATCTTTTCTATTTTTTATCTTCTTTATCCTTTGTTGTTGTTTTTCTCGTGTGATTGTTTGATTCTTCTTGTCTTCCAGTGAGTCTCTCTTCTACCTTCTTTAAAAACGTTTCGCATTTTTCAAGAGAAAGTTGCATAAGACTCGCAGTAATACGAGTACAGTGACCCTCCATCTCTCTCTTCTCTGCCTCACAGGGTCACACACACTCACACACACACACACACACACACACACACACACACACACACACACACACACAGACGTGTGCGTGCACACACACACACACACACACACACACACACACACACACACACACACACTATGTATGTCATACAGTTTAAAGTAACTGCTTGCATTGATTTAGTTTTAATGAATAAAGCCTCACTAACTGTGCATCAGATAAAGGGAGTTTAATCATGCTTCATGCGACTGGCCTCCCTGCTGTCTTGCCTCATACTTAACCTGAGTGATTCACTGAAATTAGCGGATAGCATTTCTCTCTCTCTGGCTAAGGAGGCATGCATGCTCAACCTCAGATTGCCATGAATTATCTGTTGGTCTAGAAATGTATGGATGTGTGGTGTTTTTTGGGCAGACCTGATTATGAGACTCTATTGTTTAAACACTATGAGTGCTTTGTGTTTCTGGAAAACAGCACATGGAGAAGAAAGGAAAAATGACTAGATGGACCTGACTGGAGAGCTGGTGCCATGTTGACAGCATTGAACTGGCATCACAACAGCACCTCGGATTGTATGAATTGTCTGTTGGTCTATAGATGTGTGGATGTGTTATTTTATTTGGCAGACCTGATAATGAGACTTCAGTTTCTAAACACTCTGTGCATTTAGCGTTTTTAGAAAATAGCACATGGAAAAGACCTGCTCCTACCCAGAGTTGAGTTTGCTACGGGCTCATTTGGGAAGACTGGGACCACACAGTCGAGTTTCATCCACTTAATGGATGCGTCTCTGAGAGTGTTGCTCAAATTTCCTGACCAACACTGCAGGTGTCTGTATCTCTTGGGCCTGGTTGACGCCAGGATATATTATGAAAGGAAGTGTAGAGTACAGCCCTGTCACGCAGTCTCAGACCGAAATGGAAATCCGTAGTGTCATCTTAATCATCCTCATTCTGGTCGATAAGCATTAAAAAAAAAAGAAGAAAAAAAAATGCAAATGGACCTGACTTTAGGGCTGGTGCGTGTTGGCAGCATTGAACTGGCGTCGCGACAACTGCCCCGGGCAAGCGGCCCCTGATCTACGCCCACCTGGCAGACCACCTGCCCTGCGGGAAGGAGACGCTGATCAAACGCGCCAAGAAACTGCGGGAGAACCAGCAGGACGACCAGCTGAAGGCCCCCATCCAGCGCCTGAAGGAAGGTCAGAGATCAAGGGGCGTGGGCTTGCCTGGTTGGGGGCAAGTGGGGGGTGGGGATGGGGACTGTGGTGATTCTCCACCTGGTCATTAGTATACATCATGACAGAATGAAGGTGGTAATTCTCCACCTTGACATTAGTGTGCTTTATTGATAGAATGAAGGTGGTGATTCTCCACCTGGTCATTAGTATACGTCATGAAAGAATGATGGTGGTAATTCTCCACCGGGTCATTAGTATGCTTTAATGATAGAATGAAGGTGGTAATTCTCCGCTGGGTCATTAGTGTGCTTTATTGATAGAATGAAGGTGGTAATTCTCCACCTGGTCATTAGTATGCTTTAATAGAATGAAGGTGGTAATTCTCCACCGGGTCATTAGTGTGCTTTAATGATAGAATGAAGGTGGTAATTCTCCACCTGGTCATTAGTATGCTTTAATGATAGAATGAAGGTGGTAATTCTCCACCAGGTCATTAGTGTGCTTTATTGATAGAATGAAGGTGATAATTCTCCACGGGTCATTAGTATGTTTTAATGATAGAATGAAGGTGGTAATTCTCCACCGGGTCATTAGTGTGCTTTATTGATAGAATGAAGGTGGTAATTTTCCCGAAGATGGAGTATGGCTGACTTAATGGCGGGATAAAAAAGGGTCATACACACAAAACTCCACTGCCTGGCTATACAGGGAGTGTCCGCAGGAGTATCAGCCTGCGTACGCAGAAAGAAAGAAGGAAAGGTGGTAATTCTCCACCGGGTCATTGGTGTGCTTTAATGATAGAATGAAGGTGGTAATTCTCCACCGGGTCATTAGTGTGCTTTATTGATAGAATGAAGGTGGTAATTCTCCACCTGGCCATTAGTGTGCTTTATTGATAGAATGAAGGTGGTAATTCTCCACAGGGTCATTAGTGTGCTTTATTAATAGAATGAAGGTGGTAATTCTCCACCTGGCCATTAGTGTGCTTTATTGATAGAATGAAGGTGGTAATTCTCCACCGGGTCATTAGTGTGCTTTATTGATAGAATGAAGGTGGTAATTCTCCACCTGGCCATTAGTGTGCTTTATTGATAGAATGAAGGTGGTAATTCTCCACCTGGCCATTAGTATGCTTTAATGATAGAATGAAGGTGGTAATTCTCCACTGGGTCATTAGTGTGCTTTAATGATAGAACGAAGGTGGTAATTCTCAACCTTGACATTAGTGTACATCATGACAGAATGAAGGAGGTAATTCTCCACCTTGACATAGTATACATCATGACAGAATGAAGGAGGTAATTCTCCACCTTGACATAGTATACATCATGACAGAATGATGGTGGTAATTCTCCACCTTGACATTAGTGTACCGTAAAGTTCGGTCTATTGAGCGCACCTGTATATAAGCCGCACCCACTAAATTTTTAAAAATCTGAACTTTTTTCACAAATAAGCCGCACCAGTTTATAAGCCGCAGATATATACAACACAGTCCGATGTGCCGCAGGCGGCAGCTGGCCGAGCGTTGAGTTTACAGTGTCGAAAATCACCACATACAATGTGTTCACTGCATTCATTGGCGTTTAAATAGGTCAGAATACAAGAGCATGTTTCCAGCTTTTCTTCAGTCTTTTTTTTTTTTTTTTTTTTTTTAGTACGATGTGTTTTAAATCAATTAGAATCGAAGTTTTTATGAGGCTTCTTACAAGTGTTGTCTTTCCAACATCATTGCTTTAAAAAAAAAAATACCGAAAAAAACAACGCATTAACGATGCACTTGAAAGGCAATTCTCTCCTGCATCCATTGGTGTATCAAGCTAAGCGACTGGTTGAGTACTCGAAAGCGCAAACCAATCAAAGCGAAGGTACCAAATGCAAACCTTCACTCCCTGTCCACGATTTCAACAATGGCGGATCGAAGCCAAGGTCTGACAATGAGTTGAATGCGCTAATCGTTTTTGAATTGCAAGACGCACTTGGTAAGATAACGCATATAATAACAAACCAGAACATTAATGAAACGATTCAATTGTTTTATTTCGCTTAATACCGTGCCAGTGCTGAGTTATTTTGTTCGTAATTCAGCTAGTGTTAGTCAAGATTAAACAGGTCGGAAACGGCCAACACATTGCGCCGTTCAAAGCGATCGTATTTTTGTAGAAGATAAACTGATGAAAAAAGATATCAGTAATGGGCTTTACTTATGTCGATTCCCGTATTTCTGAACGGGTTACTGATTCCATTACACGATTACACAGAAAATCGTAGTTAAAAGCATAATAAAAATTCATGAACAGTAAACACGATATGGTGAGTTACAGAGAAGCTAAGAATAGACGAGGGTGTGATGCTTCTGAAATCGGAAAAATCCGCAAATAAGCCGCATCGTTGTTTAAGCCGCAGGGTTTAAAGCTGGGGAAAAAAGTCGCGGCTTATAGTCCGAACTTTACGGTACATCATGATAGAATGAAGGAGGTAATTCTCCACCTTGACAGTGTACATCATGATAGAATGAAGGAGGTAATTCTCCACCTTGACAGTATACATCATGATAGAATGAAGGTGGTAATTCTCCACCTTGACATTAGTGTACATCATGATAGAATGAAGGAGGTAATTCTCCACCTTGACATTAGTGTACATCATGACAGAATGAAGGAGGTAATTCTCCACCTTGACAGTATACATCATGATAGAATGAAGGAGGTAATTCTCCACCTTGACAGTATACATCATGATAGAATGAAGGTGGTAATTCTCCACCTTGACATTAGTGTACATCATGATAGAATGAAGGAGGTAATTCTCCACCTTGACAGTATACATCATGATAGAATGAAGGTGGTAATTCTCCACCTTGTCTTTAGTATGTTTTAAGGACAAGGAATGAACAGACTGATCGTGGGGAAAGCAAGTATAGGCAAATAATTCCTCTATCATTATGACAGTGAGTTGATAAAGATGTCATGAGGAAAAGGATGAGTGGGAATGAAGACAAGGCATTAACCCTCTTCAGTTTGCACTTACCTGAGCTTAGTTACGCCAAAAACCATCGGCAAGATAAGTAACTCCGTAATTTGAACATGGTTACCCATTTAAAAATTAATATAAAAGAAAGGAAAGGAAATAATGAAATGAAAATCATTTTAAAAATTCCTACGAATATATATGTTGCTATATCATAAGTTTGAAGAATGTCACATGAGCCATTTACTCGGGGAAAAAAATCTTCTTCAGAACTTTCTTCCGAATCGTCGCTTATCATATCTGGAACCTCATCCCAGTCAAAATCTAGGTCACTGTAAGCTTCATCACCCAGCACTTTCACCAAGTCTTATGCCGTAAATCCCACAAATCACAGTATCGTCATTACTAAATCTCATAATAGAACGGCAGAAATCAAGGTTAGCCATGGTGAAAAACAGCATTTCAACCACAAAACTTTAAAAATTCATAACTCGAGAACTACGGCACGTATCGACTCGCGTTTTTTTTTGCAAACGGAAGTAAATGGCTACAGGAAGAAGGAAGTCACGTTCTCACAAGACTTTCTTTTCTATGAGAAACATGGCAGCGCCCATTGTTGCCACGTGTTTTTCCGGGCGCTGGCAGGCGCTCAGCCTTTTGGCAGTGTGATTTCCGGTCGAGCGCTAGCGGGTGCATGCTTGTCAAGAAGGTTAACCTTTTGGCTACCGCTCCGCCTTTACCTGTCGATGTGCCATACTCCACTTAATCACCAGTCCACCCTTTGAAAGAGGACCCTACATTTCGTTCCCATTCAAGGTATTTGGGAGTCTTTGAGTATTAAGACAATAGTGTTTTCTGAACTGGCCACCATTGTGAATCTGCTACAAAATGCCTTTAAAAGAGTTTCTTAGAAAACAATATATTTCATCTTGTGTCAAGTGTGACCGTGAGACACGGTGATGGGTAACTGTCGATTTTAACATAGTTGTTGACAATTTATTGCAGCCCAAGAACCACTGAATAGATAACTGATAATTATAAAGCCATGAAGGGTATGCGGACACACTTGCTCTCGCCTCAGATTTTAGTGGTGTGGTGTGAGAGGACCAGTTGGCAAGGTGATTTCAGATGGATTCTACACTTACTAGAAAAGGTTTAGTGACCTCCAAAGTCAGTAGAAATCACAACTATCACAAAAACCAGCACACTTACAGCAATCTACACTGACTGCTAGGTAGGCTTTTTTTTTTTTTTTGTACCTGTGTCGGCACTGACTCGGATTTATGCTTGTTTCTTTGTTTCCCTGCAGAAATTGACAAAGTGATGCCGGCACTGCAGGAGCAACATGACAAAGAGGTGGCCAAAGCCAGGTAGGTAGCCAGTGTGTTTTATAACCCTCTGCCAGTCACACAGAATGTGATGTCACTCTCACCATGTGACTCCCTGCCCACCACATAGTCACCATGTACATGTGACCCCATGTCCACCACATAGTCTGTCATCACTCTGACCATGTACATGTGACCCCCTCCCCACCATATTGTCTTTCATCATTCTGACCATGTACATGTGACCCCCTCCCCACCATATTGTCTTTCATCATTCTGGCCATGAACATGTGACCCCATGCTCATGTAGTCTGTGTCATCACTCTCACCATGTGTACATGTGACCCCCTGCCCACCATATAGTCTGTCATCATTCTCACCATGTACATGTGACCCTTTGCCCACCACATAGTCTGTCATCATTCTCACCATGTACATGTGACCCCTTGCCCACCACATAGTCTGTCATCATTCTCACCATGTACATGTGACCCCTTGCCCACCACATAGTCTGTCATCATTCTCACCATGTACATGTGACCCCTTGCCCACCACATAGTCTGTCATCATTCTCACCATGTACATGTGACCCCTTGCCCACCACATAGTCTGTCATCATTCTCACCATGTGTACATGTGACCCTTGCCCACCACATAGTCTGTCATCATTCTCACCATGTACATGTGACCCCCTGCCCATCATATAGTCTGTCATCATTCTCACCATGTACATGTGACCCCCTGCCCATCATATAGTCCGTCATCATTCTCACCATGTACATGTGACCCCCTGCCATTCATATAGTCTGTCATCATTCTCACCATGTACATGTGACCCCCTGCCCATCATATAGTCTGTCATCATTCTTACCATGTACATGTGACCCCCTGCCATTCATATAGTCTGTCATTCTTGCCATGTACATGTGACCCCCTGCCATTCATATAGTCTGTCATCATTCTCACCATGTACATGTGACCCCCTGCCATTCATATAGTCTGTCATTGCTCTCACCATGTACATGTGACCCCCTGCCATTCATATAGTCTCTGTCATTGCTCTCACCATGTACATGTGACCTCCTGCCATTCATATAGTCTCTGTCATTGCTCTCGCCATGTACATGTGAGAGGGACTGAAGAGCTGGAATTCCTAGAAGGTGGGGACAGAGTTTGCACTGATTCCCTGGTATCCCCATGAAGACATGTTGTGTTTTATAGACCATGTTACACTTTGCATGTGATTTGGACACTGTGATACCCTTTTGGTGTCTTTTGAATACAATATTATTTGGGGGAGTATTTTGGATAACCTGTTACACTTGGGGTGTATTTTGTGCATCTTGTCACACCGAGTCGTATTTTGTATGCCATGTGACCATTTGGGTGTATCTTGTTCACCGTGTTACACTTTAGGTGTATTTTGTACACCATGTTAACCTTCGGGTGTACTTTGTTCAGAATATTATTGTTCACCATGTTACACTTTAGGTGTATTTTGCACACCATGTTAACCTTCGGGTGTACTTTGTTCAGAATATTACTCTTTGGGTATATTTTGTACCCACTATCTTACACTTAAGACAGACGGTGTAGGCCATTTATGAATCAAGCAGAGTTTTATAAACCATATTACACTTTAGATGTGTTTTGGACACCTGTTTATGAATAAGACTATAATTCTAATTTCCCATGATTAAAGCTACAATTAGATTTCAGTATTGATGAGAGAAAATGATCTCTCTGCATTACAAGAGGAGAGCATGATTGTGAATAGCCATAGATCATATCCAAACTGTCATTGTTATTATTTTATTCTAATGACCCAAAATAAAACGTAATTGCAGGTTGACAACAAGTGTTTCGATTCAGTGTACAAGTTGTTGGGAACAAAAAGGTTTCCCCGAATAAGTTCTCTAATGAAAGTTTCTAATATTTGATGATTGTGAATAGCCATAGATCATATCCAAACTGTCATTGTTATCATTTTATTCTAATGACCCAAAATAAGAAACATAACTGCAGGTCTGCCCTTGACAACAATTGTTCCGATTCAGTATACAAGTTGTTGGGAACAAAAAAGTTTCCCGAATAATTTCTGTAGTGAAAGTTTCTGATATTTGATGATTGTGAATAGCCATAGATCATATCCAAACTGTCATTGTTATCATTTTATTCTAATGACCCAAAATAAGAAACGTAATTGCAGGTTGACAACAAGTGTTCCAATTCAGTGTACAAGTTGTTGGGAACAAAAAAGTTTCCCCGAATAATTTCTGTAATGAAAGTTTCTGATATTTGATGATTGTGAATAGCCATAGATCATATCCAAACTGTCATTGTTATCATTTTATTCTAATGACCCAAAATAAGAAACATAACTGCAGGTCTGCCCTTGCCAACAAGTGTTCCAATTCAGTGTACAAGTTGTTGGGAACAAAAAAGTTTCCCTGAATAATTTCTGTAGTGAAAGTTTCTGATATTTGATGTGAAGAACATCTGTGTCCTAGCATCAGGTTTAGGGTGTTCAGGTCTGCTGTTCTGCTGACGACTGAATAAGTGAGATGATGTTGATGGCAGGCTGGAAAACAAGGAGAAGCGTGAGGGAGGGGAGGGTCAGAAGGAGGAAGGGGGGGTCAACACGGAGAGCGACGACGATGAAAAGAATGTCGCATCAGGTGTCACCCCTGAAACACAGAGTCGTAAAGGAAACCGAGATCCACGCAAAAAGTTCAAGTGGACACCTCAGATCAGGTAAGTACATGGCAGTGATTATGTAGAGGGCAGGAACGTTGTTGCATTAGTTTTAAAGCTCAGAATGAGTGTATCTTCTCCTATTTCCTTTTTTAGAGTACTTCTTCCTACAGTTCCTAATTTGAGAGAGTAATGGTTCATCAACTCCATTGTTAGTGAGGACAGAAACTGTCAGGGTGGTTACCATCTTTTTTTCCCTATGGTATAAGATGCTTAGAAATCTACACACATGCACGCACACGCGCATGCACACACACACACACAACACACACACACACACACACACACACACACACACACACACACACACACACAACACACACTCACACACACACTCACACACTCGCACACAAACACTCACAAATGCATGGGCATGCATGCAGATTGCACATGCACACACACACGCACACGCACACACACACACTCTGTCTCTGTTTTTTTCACAGTCTGTGCTGTTGGTGTATTTCAGATCGTTCCTGTGTGACATAGTGAGGATCAAGATGCACATGTTTGACACGTACAAGTTCCGGAACCAGACTGCGGAGGAATACCTGAAGACCTTCCTGGACAATGAGGTCAAGGTACTGTGGCCTCAGGGCTGGATCCAGACCAGGTGAGCACCCTACCTGCACCATGCTACTCAGACAGACACGGAGACTGCTCCCCTGTGGGGATACCGGGGGATCTTTTGTACAAATAGTTCCCCCTCCTTCTGGACATTCTGTGATAGTAACATCCACTTTTCCTTTCGCTCTCAGTAACTCTGTCTCCTTCTTTTGCTGTCCTGTCGTCTACTGTCCTTTCTGTCTACTGTCCTTTCTGTCTACTGTCCTTTCTGTCTACCTTATCTTTTATCTGTCTTTCTCCACAACCTCTTCCCACAAATTTATGCACACAACGAAGTCGGAGTGAACTGACTATACTCTCGAGTATAGTGTGAGTATCCCAACAGGGTAAAACGAGTTCACATGCTACCAGATACTGGAGCGCTGAAAAAGAAGACAGAGACTGCAGTCTGCTCACATAGCATTGGACACTAAGAAAAACGCTCAAAACAAGTTTTGAAAAGAAAAAGTTATTGGTTGTGCAAGACAATCCAGACAAACAGATTGCAGGACATGTTTGTCTGGATTGCCTTCCGGAAACCAATAACTTGTCTTTTTAGAATTTTTAGAATTTGTTTCAATTTCCGCCTTCAGTCACCTTGCTTGAAGGTAGCTCTGAACAAAGCTCATGACACCCCTGGAATACCTTTAAAACCTTAAACCCTTTTCAAGGCCTTGTGTCCCTTAGCATCTCCTTGAAAACAAAGTAATTACTAACGAAAATATGTTCATGATTGAAAAAAAGTTTATGTTGAAAAATTGTTTAATTTGAAAGAAAGAAACTGACATTGTCAAAACTGCTTGGTGATGCTTCAGAATGATGAGCTGTCTGTGTGGAGCAGGGAGAGATAATTCATCTTCTCCCTCTGAAAATGCTTGCCCAGAATGGTGTGTCTGTAACTAAACAGTTTTGGATGTTGATGGGCGATGATGCATGAGGGAAAACAGTGTTCTTTCAGCGGTCAGAGGCTGACTGAAAGGGCACATGCTGATTAGGACACTGAGGACAAAGATGACAAACAGGTTTGCCACTGCCCTTAGCTATGAACGATGTGGGTGGGGCTTTTTCGTGTGTGTATTTTCGTTTTTCTTAAATGTCCCATCTTCTGTGCCACCTCAGTGGCATTCCATCCACGCTGCTCATTCCGAACCCCCCCCCCTGTCCACAGCTAGCCCATCCCATTATAGCCCCAGCACCAGCAATCCACAGGGAGCAATCGATGTCAAGTTGTCAAAAGGATGAGCAGTGTGTTGATTTATGGATAATGACAGGAAATAAACAAGCCAGAGCATGTGCGCTGAAGAGGCAGAATGGAAAGCGACCAGACTTATTGCTATTCAGTCTGTTGGCCATAGGGAGTAAGCATGTTGGTAGCCAACATTCTCTGCCACATGTTCCAGTGCCTACACTGATGCAAAGCCTTTTCACCTTAAGTTCAAGCACAGGCCGACTGAGCTCAGGCTGTTTAACAATCTGTGAATTTGTTTTCCAAAGACGACACATCATTAGTTTACAGTTTTGCCCGAGGACAGTTCATTAAATATTGGTCTTCTTTTTTTTCTAATTTTTTCTTTCTTTAAAGTAGTTTTGCCCTCAGCCAACATCCTGAAAGGTTTTATTGTGTTTGCTCAAGGCTGATGTGTTAAAAATCATAGTTTCCTGTACCGATAGCCAGATCTTTTTGTATCATGTTGCCCCTGGCCAATGTGTGAGAAGTTTCTGATTGTTTTGCCTTGGGCCAATGCGTCAAAGGCTCTGCGGACACAACATCACAGGATAGATTGGTAAAAGGACCAGATGTTTTGATCAGACAAACAAAAAACACTGCTTTTCCAGAGCGGTAGTCCTTATAGTCAAAGCTTCAGTAGGGGGGAGACTAGGGTATACACCTGGAAACATTTTTTTATTTGTTTTTACATAAGTTTTTATCCATTGGTGCATTGACCCATTTGAAGAAAATATTACACCAGAAAATGAGACAGCCATGTGATAAAATCTGAAAATTCTGACGTAAAATTATCAGAGATTTTCATGTTAATGTGAAGAAAGTGTCGCAAAAGATTAAACAAAGGTTAAAAAAAAAAAAAAAAAAAATATAAAAAAAAAGTTAAAAATGGGAGAAAAAGGGAAATGGTAAAAAGTCTGACCTTGGTTGTGTGTGTGTTTTTATCAGTCTTTTGGCATTGCTTCATCCTGTCATTCATTTCTTGGAATGAACAGCCAACAATGGATTCAGGCCAACTGAGTTTTTATGACGGTTTATTGGTCATGTTTAGCAATGACATCAGGTCTTTGTTTATACTTACCTTATTTTGTAGTTGTGGTAGAATCAGTAGAATACCTTTAGTAGTTTTAGCAGTGTGGTGTGTGCCTCTTGCTGTGTGTGTGTGTGTTGTGTTGTGTGTGTGTGTGTGTGTGTGTGTGTGTGTGTGGTGTGTGCGTGCGTGCGTGTGTGTGTTTCCAGGATGCTGTTCAAAGAAACACGCTCTGTTCACGGCAACTGGACCAACCCGTAAGTTGATCATGTCTGTTGGTGATGGTCAGTTTATTTAGACACGCGTTTCCTATACATGTCAAGAGACTGTCATGATTACTTGTGTCATCTACTTCTGAATGTGTCATGCTTTCACATTTCATGATGTATGAAGTGAGTTACCTGTGTATGTTAGTGAATGGTGCATGTCCGTGAATAGTGTGCATGTGTCGATGAGCGTTGTGCATGTATCAATGAACGAATGATGTGTACATGTCAGTGAATGATGTGTATATGCCAGTGAACTGTGAGTATTTGTCGTGAATGATGTGTTCATGATAGTGAATATCAAATTTGTATTGTCAGTGAATTATGTGTATATATGTGATGTGCTGTGAACAATGTGTCCTTGTCAGTGAATGATGTGTCTAATTGTGCGCACTTGTCAAATCGGCTGATACTGTATGAGTTGTCTTTGTTGCAGAGCCAAACCAAAACGTCAGGTCCTGGGGGGAAGATCCGCAGCCTCCCCTACCCCCACCTCTGCTCTGTCAACCAGCATGAGTGTTGCTGAGAGTGCCACCTCTCCCAGTGCCCCCCCAGCCCCTCCCGCAGGGTCCGGGGACCCAGAGGTGATAGAGGTCAGCGACATCGATGAGCCCCTCCCTGCAGCAGCCAAAGACAGGGTCAGGGCCACGGCGGTCGGCCCAGATGAAGTTCCCCGCACACAGGGCGGCAGCAATCTGAAATTTTCCCCCAATACCATGGAGGCTGTCGCTGCGGCAACTGCCGCCGCTGTCGCTGCTGCCATGTCACCGAAATCAGAAACCCTGCCTTCCCTGGGGGAGCGTCGGCCACACCTCATGTCCGAGATGCTGAAAAGACCCGGAAATACTGACTCCTCCCCTGCCATACCCCGCCCTCCCGCTTCCGTTCCCAAGACTCCTCCTGCCAGTGACTCAGGGGTCTCACCGTTCATGGCCGAGTTCAACCGTTACCTCAGCAACAGCAATTCCATGCCTCCCACCTCTTCTCCTCCAGACAAGGCCCCTCCATTTCCCCTCCCATCCCGCCTTCTGGTCAGCTGCAGTCGAGGATGGTGTCGTCTTCCACGGGGCGCGCTGAGGATGGCAAGGCAGGCCACACACTACCCACGCGCTGGAAGGTGGAGGAGGGCGTGGGGACGGACCGACCTAGGAAACCAACCCCGGATGTCCCACCAGCTGTCCGACCTCCCAACGCCCACAGTGGCCACAAGGGGCCAACTGCGGAACTGTCTCCCTATGCACACTACAAGCTGATGACCTCAGTGCTGGCAGGGAGTGAGGTCAACCCTGACTTTCCCGCCTCCCCGCCCATGAAGACCAAGGGGGAGGCTGTGCGTGACCAGATCCTAGCCAAGATCCAGGCAGAGATGGATGCTGCCAAAGCCAGAGGCGCTGCCGGTGGTCCCTCTGCTGCCGCGGTCCCTGGCAGCCAACAGCGGCAAGCCCCACCTCCACGCAAAACCTCCCGACACAGCCCCCCGCATCCTGTGTTTCCCTCTCCTCCCAGTGAGCTTGGGAATGGTGGCGGTGGTATTTCCAGGCAGCTCCCTCGACGCATCCATCCCCCAAGCCGCCAGGAATCAGTAATGCGTCTGTGTTAAGACAACCATCCCCTGCTATGCCTCCCTACATCCCCCAAACACTCTGCAGTGAATGCTACACCTGCGTCAAGGCCACCCCATCCAGTGTCAAGGCCGTCGCCTTCGGTGTCAAGGTCATCTCCAGTAGCCCGGCAGTCGCCCAAGGTGGTGACCCGCCCGTCGCCCAGTCAAGGGACGCAGCCAGCCATCTCTGTTGGCAGGCAGTCTCCAAAGACGGTGAGCCGAGCGTTGCCAGGTAACCTGACCCGATCGGCGGTGGTAGCGGTGAAAAGACATCCCCTGGGGCGGGGGTTGGAGCGACCCGGAGCATCACAGGGGCTGCCCCTAGCCAGCCCCTCATGTCCTCCTTCCACTCCCAGCATTCCTCTCCCACCCCCCTCCCCCCACAGAGGCCCCCACCTCCTTCACCAACTCTGCCTCTCTGCCCTCAGTTTGTGTCCGTCCCTCTCCCTGCCTGCTCAGAAGAAACCTTCCCATGCTCCCCCACCACCATCCTCTGCCGGCACTGGTAACCCACCTCAACCTGCCCAGCGTGTCACAACCTCTTTGGCACTGAACAGAGTTACGCAAGATCAGGGTCAGAACGTCAGTGTGACTGCAGGTCAAGGTCAGTTGAATTCCCAGGCCAGGGTGACAGCAGGCCAGGGCGCGCTTAAGAAATCGTTGCCAGTAGCGTCCGTGCCTGTCCAGAGACACCTGGCGCCTTCCCAGACTCCACAAGGCGGCCACAGGGGGGCGTCACTGCCTCAGGGCACACAGAACCTACCCAGGGGTGCCCCTGGTGGAATCACGTCCAGAGGTCAGGGGGTCGGGCCTTCCCCAGGTCCTCCCAAAGTCCGACCTGCAGCAGCAGCTGTGGACACGCACAACAGGTACACAGCTTTATTTTTCCGTCCTGCGTGAGACACTTGTGAAAGGGTAAACAAACAAGGCTTACACATTTCTAATCCAACATTTTTGTCGCTGTAGTCCAAGCAGAGGCATGTATCAAACTTGTGTACTAGTTAACTAGGGAAAATTAAATACCCAGAAAGTGAAGACGTTATTTTTGCACAATTTTGCGTGTGTTGTCATTGTTTTAATATTGCCTGACCACTTGCGTACAAGCTTTCATGCGTATCTACATTATCTACAGGAAAATAAACTTAGTCGAGTTTGGTATTAAAAGAATTGTCGGAAATTTACCAATTCAGTCAACTCAAAGCGCAGGTATATTGCATTTTTCATGACAACCACTAAGTTATCAAAGCAATGATGGCCGCTCAACAATGCCGAACACATTACTGCCAGACCGGCTATGCACAGATGACATTCAGTTCGCAGAGTACAGCGCGGTTGGCTGGCTGCTGTGGGGAGCGGCCTGCAGAAAACACCCCTTTCCCTGACCTGCATTCACGGCTTGGCCTCTGCAGCTGTGGGCGAGCTGTAAACTCCCCTGCCTCTCAAAACTAAGTAACTTGCTCTGAACAGCCATGGGTAGAGTGCATTGTGGGAATGCATGCGTGTGGGCGATGCGGTTTATTCATGTGCCCATCGTAGTGATGCTGTGAGCACCAGCTGTGGGGAGATAGATGGGGATTCTGTAGACATGATTTTTATTCCAGGCCAAAGTCCTTGGTCAGGTTGGTGTCACTTGCAAAAGACTCGAGAGACAAAAGCCTATTGTCTGATTTTGAAGCCTGTGATATCAAACTGGTTTTGAAGCAAGTTAAAACAATTTGTGTGTATGTTGTTAGATGAAACTAATTTTCAAGCCTGATATTACCGATTTTGAAGCCAGTCATAAACTGATTTTGAAGCCAGTCATAACAAACTGATTTTGAAGCCAGTCATAACAAACTGATTTTAAAGCCTGCCCTATAAACTGATTTTGAAGCTTGCTACAATTTTATCAAGTTTTTGCAACTGTTTATAGCGAATGGTTTTGAAGCCTACTGCATCAAACTTTTAAGCCTGCTTTAACAAACATTTGACTACAGGCCCCTTTAACTCTAACCTAAACTTAAAGACAAACTGAAGCCTTTATTATCAAATTATTTATATATCTTATTTATCAAACTGATTTTGAAGCTGGTTAATTCTTTTGCGACTGCATAACAAAATTATTTCCTTTGGGAATAATTTTTTTTAATGTTATTTTACACCTATTAGTACATAGGCTAGAACACCAAGGCTACATCAAAATGTTATGCTCTGCATAGTTATGCGGGGATTGTCTTCAGTTGTGACAAGCTCCTAGCATAACATCAGTCTCAAACCCCCCGAAGTCGGAGTGTGGCTGCCCACATGGCAGGGTAATCAAAAACAGTCACACATGTAATGTTCTCATCCCCAGCTGATGCATTTGTACCATAGTGTTCAAGTACTTTGGCTGTTTGGATGATCCATCATGGAGTCTTTTAGCCAGGGTACGACAACAACAACAACAACACACTATTAGTACAAATATAAAACCCTGTGGTGCCAGTGGAAAGGGTCAAACATGAATATTTCTCTCAGTGTGTTTTTAAATGCCTCAGGCTTAATATCAAAATGCTGCTATTGTTTTTTTATGAAATTTTCACGGCTTAACTCAGAAATGTCAGACACTCCTTGTTTCGAGCTCTTCATGTCAAAAATAAATCTTCATGTGAAGAAAAAAAAAAAAAATTTCATTTCCTGTCACTGGAAACTGATCATGAATCGTAATTGCATCCATTAATTGGTTGTTGGAAAAACAAGTCCTTTTTTCTTCAGACATTACCAATACATGGCATAGCTGATGGGAACAGCTGCTTAAGCATCACCTACCCAAGGCACATCATGATCCTGTTCATGGATGCAATTAATTCATGATCAGTTCCAGTGACTGCTGATGGAAAAAAAAGTTTTCAAATGAAGATGTTGTTTTTGCCGAGAAAAAGTTAAACTCATGCTGAAGCCTGTTGTATGACAAGCTGATTTCAAATCCATTGTACTCAAGTTTGAAGCTTGAAATGTTATTTTAAGCAGAGTTTGTAGCCAAGTATTCTATTAGAGTATACAGGATGGTCCTAAGGGGGAAAAATGTTTTTTTTGTGGTTGGAGTACACACATTTGAAGCTGACTTCTACGAACACGATGCTGAAGTGCTGTATTGTTGATGTGTTGGATGCTTTACTTTATGATGTGTAATTGCTGTGTTGTTAGTCTGTGTTACTGTTAGAACTTAGATACTTTCCTGTGTGATCCTGAATTTCTGTGTTGTTGTACATGTAGGATACTTTACTGTCTGATGCAGAAGTGCGTTGTTATGTGTTGGATACTTTAGTGTATAGTGTAGAATTGCTGTGGTGTTGGTTTGTGTTGGAGACTACAGGGAAGAATTGTCAGATTGGTATGTGATGGATGCTCTGTGATGCAAACTGTGTAATGTTATGCTGTCAGTGTCTGCTGGATAGTTTATTGTATAACTATAACCGTAGAATGACTGTGTTGATGTGTGTTGTATGATGCAGAATTGCTGTGTAGCTGATTTGTGTCATATACTACTCAGTATTCTGTGTCATGCAGTATGTTAAACATAAGCAAGTACAAGCATTTTAGGAAGGCAGATCTTGTGTACATAGAATTTCATGAAGATAGTTTCCAAGGACAGAGATGTATTCATGTGTGCTTGTGCAATTAGGCCACATTTTCAATGCACAGATCATTGCTAATGATTAGATATATCGCTCTGCCCTGGAAGCAACCCGCATGAAAATTAATTCTACACAAACTTCATCTTTGTAAGTACGTCTTTGTGTTTCAAATTTCATTTCTTGTACTTATAGTTTCCCCAAAAACTACAGGATCTCAGAAACGTCAGTTTGGTTGACCGCTCTGTTACCTTTCCTCTTTCCTTCTTCCTGTCGAGTTGTGTGCTGAGCTGTCCAGTGGCTGACCAAATTCCAGTACAGTAGCCTGAATTGGTGCTGCTGTAAACTGGGCTTTCTTTCTTCTGCGTTAGCGGCTCGCAGTTTGTCGTTGTTTGGCATCATTGTAACCCAGCTTGGTGGCAGTGTGTGCATTAGTACCTTTTTATTTGCTTAAAGTTTGGTGAATGTGAAAACTGTGCTGTACAAGTTACAACTGATTTTTTTTGTCTGAATTGATAGGTGCTGTCTGTGATGTTTTTCCTGTGGTTCAGTAGAAGTGTGTCAATAACACAGTGGAACAGCAGTGCTTATTGTGCGCATTATGAAAGAGTGAATGCTGTGTGTCTGTGTGCAAGAGTAGGGAGGTAAAGGGAAAGTGAGGGGGGTGGGCAGGAGAGGCCAGTGGAGGAGGCTTACATGCTTGCTTGCCACATGCCAAAAGAGTTTGACAAAAGACACCAGAAACAGATCAAAAATAAAGGTGCTGGCTCTTGCTCTTCTCTCTCTCTCTCTGTCGCTCTCTCTCCCTCTCTCTCTCTCTCTCTCTCTGCACACACACACACACACACACACACACACACACACACACACACACACACACACACACACACACACTGCATACAGGCATTTTTTTTAACAAGATACTTAGTGTCTTTTGATGCAGGTATTTGTATGGATGAAAACTGCTCGCAATTGATTTACATCAGATCACTCCTCAGTTGTATTGATGCCATCCTTGAGGCAATAAACAACACACAGTTTTTCAGCTCCACACAGCAGTAACTCCAGGGCATGCTGTTGATATGCAGGTCACATGTTTAGTTTGTGACGACAGTGAATAGTGCAGCATCCATTCTCAGAAAATTGAATTTCATTCAGTTGTATAGATGTTTTGTACTATCTGTGTAGAACAAAGCAGAAGGATGGAATTAGTTTTTTTTAGATGTTTTTTTCCTTTTTTTTTCATGTTGTACAAAATATCTGAGTAGTGACCAGCAGCTGTGGCGAAGTGGTTAACATTGTGGATTCCCAGCTTGGAGGTCGTGGGTTTGAATCTTTGATTCCCATCAGAGTCATGTGGGATTTTTCTGCCCTGACCGGCTCCTACCCAGAGTTGAGTTTGCTACAGGCTCAATTGGGAAGATTTGAACCACTCGGTCGAATTTCATCCACTAAATGAATGCGTGTCAGAGAGTGTTGCTCTAATTTCCTGACCAACACTGCAAGTGTCTGTCTGTATCTTTTGAGCCTATTATGAAAGTAAGTGTAGAGTACAGTCCAGTCATGCAGTCTCAGACTAGGAATGGAAATCCGTGGCATCATCATCCTCATTCCCATCGATCAGCATTTAAAAAAAGAAAACATGTCTGAATAGTGAACACAGCCACACTCCACACCTGGGAGTATTTGGGTGACTGGATATTGGTCACTTAAACTTCTTTCATGAATCTCACCACTCATGAGTTTTGCTCTGACAGCTTTGGTCTGAATCTGATGCATGACTGCCGGTGTAGCTCTTCTGGCAAGTGTCTCTGGCGCTGCGTCCCAGTCCTTCATTACAGCACTTTGTCAAGAAGGTGCATGGTATGTCAACAGGGCATGATAGTGATCCCTACTTCTCCCTACACACAAGATATTGCATCTCCTCAGATCTGAAGGTGGCATACTGTTTCTTCATCGAGGATCCCTATGGTGTGTTGGCTATTTTACTGTCTGATGCAGCATTGCTGTGTTTGTGTGTAGTGAAAATTTTACAGAATGATGGAGATTTGTTGTGTTGGCGTTTTTTTTATGCTTCTCTGTATGATGCACAATTATTGTATAGTTGATGTGTCGTGTGACTGAACAATGCAGAATTGTAGTGTTGTTGATGTGTGTTGTGTAGCATTAACAGAATTGATGTGTTGTTGACGTGTGTTGGGTAGCATGCCTGAACAGTAGCAAGTATGGTGTTGTTATTGGAGTATGGTAGGTACCTTGATGGTGCGGTACACAAATGGTGTTTGGTTGCAGACCGGGTAGTGCTCAGCGATCACAGGGGTATAAGGCAGCAACATCTCTCTCACCGGTCAGTGCCTTTACCACTTTGCTTTTTTCTTCGTTTTCTTCCTCATACTGTTACCACTCTTCCTTCGCATCTGGGTTTGGATGGCTTCTCAACTGGGAGTGAATGTTGATTGATTTTCTTTTTGTGACAGTACCAGTGGAAAAACGTTTCTGCCCAGATATTATTCCCTAACCAGTCAACTTAACTTCCATCTTTCTGTTCTTCCTGCATGTATGCTGCCAGTGTCAACATACTGACAGATTTGCCGCCTTAACTGGAGAGGTTTTGGTTCTAAAAGAGAGAAAGGAAAAAAAAAAAAAAAACCAGGACAAAGTGCAAAGTGATATTAGATAAGAAGATGCTGCGCAATGCTTTCCAGCCACCAACATTTGACTGTGTGTGAGCTTCACACAGCCCCAGGCACAGTCTTGTGCACACACATACACACACATACACAGACACACATACACACACACACACATACACACACACACATACACACACACACAGACACACATACACACACACACACACAAACACACATACACACACACGTACACACACACACACATACACACACACATATACACACACACACACACACAGACCACACACACACACACACACACACACACACACACACACACACACACACATACACACACACACATACACACATGCATACACACACACACATACACACACACATACCACACACACACTACACACACACACACACACAGACACACATACACACACACACACATACACACACATACACACACACACACACATACACACACATACACATACATACACACACACACACACACACACACCACACACACACACACACACACACACACACACAGACACACATATACACACACACACATGCATACACACACACACCATATACACACAACACACACACACACACACATACACACACACACACACACACAACACACACCACACACACACACACCCCACCAACACACACACACACACCACACACACCACACACACACAATACACAACACACACACACACACACACACACCACACACACACACACCACACACCTACCTTCCCTGCTACCTGTTTACCTGCTTAGCTAGCGGGTTGTTGAAAACTTGGAGATAGATTTCAGTACTCCCACCTTCCCTCTCCCCTGGACTGCTGAATAAAGGTTCACTTTTTTGTTTTGTTTTTGTTTTTCCCCTTAAAGTTGTTCCGTCTGTTAATATCTACAGTGATTTCCAAATAAAATGGCACACCCCTGCATGTTAGGGAGTGTTTCCATTCTGGTCCTTCCTCTGAGTAACCTGTTTCTGTTCTGGTCCTTTCCACCGAGTAACCTGTTTCTATTCTGGTCCTTTCCACCGAGTAACCTGTTTCTATTCTGGTCCTTTCCACCGAGTAACCTGTTTCTATTCTGGTCCTTTCCACCGAGTAACCTGTTTCTATTCTGGTCCTTTCCACGAGTAACCTGTTTCTATTCTGGTCCTTTCCACCGAGTAACCTGTTTCTATTCTGGTCCTTTCCACCGAGTAACCTGTTTCTATTCTGTTCCTTTCCACTGAGCAACCTGTTTCTATTCTGTTCCTTTCCACTGAGCAACCTCCCCTGAGGGGAAAGTCCAGGCAGCCCAGCTGTACGAGTCATGAGGTTCAGCTCAATTCCTTAACAGACTGAAAAAAAGAATTTTTTTTTAAAAAAGGCATACACACATATCTTTAAAACAGGTCATGAGGTTAAAGAAAGGTTTCTAATATAACCCTATGATTATGCGTCATGATCGATAAGTAAATGGTATGACTCACAGACTGACTAAAATGGTGGTCCCAACCTGTTCTGCTCTTCCCTCCCCCTTTTCTACAGTGTTAACCATGGGACTGCTGGCAGTGGAGGAGGGTGACGGATGAAACCTGGAACTCAGTGCCCGTGTGTGTGTGTGTGTGTGTGTGTGTGTGTGTGTGTGTGTGTGTGTGTGTGTGTGTGTGTGCTGCAGTCTGTCGCTCTTATCCTTCAAAACAACTCTTACCAACATTTCTTTTCAAGCTGTCTTTTTTTTTTTTCTTGATGCCCAGTCTTTGTATGCCATTTTGTGGTACTGGTGGTTGTGCACAGCCCTGATATGGCCCTTAGCGGTCGGCTGGGCTATAAGCAACATTATCTTATCCTGGTGGTTGTGCAGTGTATGTATGAGAGCAGGTGTGAGTGTGTGTGTGTGTGTGTGTGTGTGTGAGAGAGAGAGAGAGAGAGAGAGAGAGAGAGAAGGTGTGTGAGAGAGAGAGAGAGAGAGAGAGAAGGTGTGTGTGTGTATGTGTGTGTGTTTACAAGTCTCTGTGTGTGTTTGGGGGGGGGGGGGTATGATCGAATGAGTAAGAGGGCATATATGTGTATCACGTTTCAGCGTAAGCTTGATCATGTGTGTGACCGAGTATGCGTGGGGAGCAGGGAAGAGAGCAGGGGTGAGATGCTGTATACATATGAGCTCCTTGTAATTGTCAAGTGTTTTGGGAAGTGCTGTAAAGCATGTCCTCTCATTATCATTATTAGTATGTGGGATGTGTAGGAAGCAGTATGAAAATGTATTGGTTTTTTTATCATATGGGTTGTGTGCAGGCCAACCAAGGCAGCAAGGCGGCCAGCAGCACACCACATTCCAGGCCAGCCCCACAAGCCCCAGGGATCCCCACCAATTCCCTGCGACTACAGCAACCAGCAGGTGGCGTATCTCCCTGTCCTGTGTCATTGCCATGGTGGATGCTGTAGGGTGGGCGGTTTCTGCCTGGTTTCATCAACTCATTCCACTCTGCCAGTTCTTTTTGCCTGGCATTCCCCGGAAACGGCGACTTTTTTTTTAATGAGGCAGGAAAAGAAGGGGCTAAAGAAAAAGAGAAAAGATTCATGAGAAGTTTGGAATTTTGCACAATATATTAAATAGGCATTAATGTCATTCACAAGTCCTCTTCTGAAAAGAAAAGAAACACGGACAGAGAGAAAACTATGCCGTTTACAGTCAACAGGAAAGCACTGGCAAGGGGCCTGTGTAGTTTATCCTGGATCGATGTTTAAATGTTTGCAAGTCATAATGTGTGAATGATAGGCCAAAGCATTAAACTTCAGAACCACACCATTGAGAGAAAGAATGGGTGAAAGAGGCGGGATGATGGCCTGATTGTGTGTTGTGTGCAGCAGCAGTAAAGGGCGTGGCCAGCAAAGCCTCTGTGACTCACTCAGGGACATCGACAACACTTCCTCAACCAGCCAGCCTCACCCCTCAGACCGTGGGTGAGTGGAGACCTCTCTGTCTTTTTTCTTTGCATCTCTCTGGCTGTCGGTGAGTGGAAACCTCTCTGTCATGTTTGCTGACATGTCTGAGGTTGTTGGTGAGTGGAAACCTCTGCTGTCAGTGAGTGGAAACCTCTCTGTCATGTTTGCTGGCATGTCTGAGGTTGTCGGTGAGTGGAAACCTCTCCGTCTTGTTTGTTTGCATTTTCTCAGACTGTCGGTGAGAGGAAATCTTTCTTGTTTGTTAAACATCTCCGCTGTTGGTGAGTGGAAACCTCCCTGTCTTGTTTCCTTGTCTTGTCTGTGATAAATTCTCCAGCTGTGGGTAAGTGGAAACTTCTTAATCATGTTTGATAGCATTTCTCAGGTTGTCGGTGACCAGAAATCGCCCTGTCTTGTTTGTTTGCATCTCTCGGAATGTTGGTGAACAGAAATTCTTCTGTCTTGTTGTTTGCATCTCTCAGAATGTTGGTGAACAGAAATTCTTCTGTCTTGTTTAAGTTGTTACATCTCTCAGAATGTTGGTGAACAGAAATTCTTCTGCCTTGTTACATCTCTCAGAATGTTGGTGAACAGAAATTCCTCTGTCTTGTTACAACTCTCAGAATGTTGGTGAACAGAAATTCTTTTGCCTTGTTACATCTCTCAGAATGTTGGTGAACAGAAATTCTTCTATCTTGTTTGCTTGCATCTCCCAGAAAGTTGGTGAACAGACATTCTTCTGTCATGTTTGTTCACATCTCCCAGACTGTCATTGACTAGAAATCTCTGTCACTTTGTTAACACTTCTCAGGCACTCTGTGAGTAGAAATCTCTTCATATGGTTTGCTAACATCTTTTAGGCAGTCTGAAAGTGGAAAGCTCTTTGTATTGTTTGTTAGCATTTCTCAGGCTGTTCACATGTAGAAATCTCTCAACGAGTGGAAATTTCCATGTCTTCTTTGATAGAATTTCTCAGGCCATTGGTGAGTGGAAATCTGCATCTGTTTTGTGTTAGTCTTTCAGTGAGTGGAAAGCTGTCTTGTTTGTGAGAATTTCTCAGGATATCGGTGATTGGAAACCATTTCTTAGGCTGTCTGCGTGTGGAAATTGCTCTGTTTTGCTTGTTGACATCTCTTAAGGTTGTGGGCAAGTAGAAAGTTCTAAATTGTGACCCGTTTTCACGAAATGAGTCTTAACTCGCAGGCAGCGAAAAGCGTAGGGGCCCGGAAAAGGTGTGATAGGTCGAATTTGTCAATTTTTACTTTTAATCAAAAATGGAATGTTTAATCTTTAAACTACACATACGTGTAATCGGCACTTTATAATTCAATCGGAAAATGTATTTAAAATGCGTTTTAAGCCGATAACCCATAGCGATGATCCTTGGTAAACGCTAAAAGCAGACATGATTTTGATCAACATTCGTGTAGAGCACCCTCGAAAGGGCCCCAGCATGTTGTACATCGTTGGAAAGGTCATGAACTCTACTTTCTTTGTCTCACATTCACTGCGTGAAAATCAGCCAATACAAAACACTGTTTCGAAATCTTTGGCATAAACAAAAAGCGAAGTAGGTCGAGCCGATAGACCAATGAGGGATCGCGTTACGAACCTTTCATGGTAACCGCAGGGACATCGCGCTTAGGGGTTGGCTGACCGATCTTTGTTTACGCCTTTCACCGCGAACAGCATGGCTTCGAAAACCACGATTTGCAAAGATGACTGTCTTTTTTGCTCAGTGCTGGTCAGTCTTCAACTCTACCAGCAGTAGATCAAGATGAATTGGGCAAACTGGTGACCGAATATTTCGCTGCAAGTGATTATGAAGACGAAGACACGCTTGACAGTGACGATGACTGCGAAACTTCGCCGGTCGATTCCGTGGAGCTTGACCCAACACAAGATGAAGTTGACAAACCACTCGTCCACGTACAAGAAGTAAGAGAAGGTGCAGAGTGTAATATGGATGTCGACAATGGCGTGCCAGCTATGCTACAAAGAGCACAGACACGCTCATGTAAGGTGAATAGACATGGGTGTGTACAGATTAAATTTAATAAAATTTATTTTTCTAACACGGCTTGCTTTTTGTGTCAGAGAAAAGGCTATATAAAAACTTAGATAACAAGACAACTACAACATATTTTCACACCAATGTTTGTGTGCTATTGTGGCATGATGTGTTTTACCATGGTACAAAATTTGGTAAAGATTGGTGAAGTAGAAATACATGCTGCTAAGGTAAAACTTCACTGAAGTGGTGACAATTTTCAAACTTGATTTTCTCAAAATGGCCGTTTGCTATGTTACACACTTCAAACACCCATAACTTCCTTATTTTTAGGAGTAGAATGATAAATTTCATATGAAAAGAAAGGTAATAATCTGGACATTTTGAAAATTACAATATCCTAAAATCTGTTAATTTCACCTTAAGACTCCTTTTGTGAAAACAGGTCACAATTTTGGTTGTGAGCATTTTTCAGCTGCTGCTGGCGATTAGAGAGCTCCATGTTAGCATTTCTTAGGTTGTTGCTTTGTTGAGAACTCTTTGTCAGGATTTCTCTCAAGCTGCTGATGAGTGGAAGGAAAGCTGTTTGATTTGTATGTCAGCACTTGTCAAGCTTTCAGTGACCAGAAAGATCTTTGTCACCTTTGTTGTATTTTTCAGGTTGTTGGGAAGGGAAAAGATTTCAGACTTAAATGTTAGCGTTTCTGTCATGCTTGCAGAGTGGAAAGATTTCAGACTTAAATGTTAGCGTTTCTGTCATGCTTGCAGAGTGGAAAGATTTCAGACTTAAATGTTAGCGTTTCTGTCATGCTTGCAGAGTGGAAAGATTTTCGTGAGCATTTCTCAGGTTGTCAATGAGTGGAAAACTGTTAGCATTTCTCAGGCTGTTGGTGAGTGGAGAGCTCTTTGCCTTGTATGTTAGCATTTCTCAGGCTGTTGGTGAGTGGAAAGCTCTTTGCCTTGTATGTTAGCATTTCTCAGGCTGTTGTTGAGTGGAAAGCTCTTTGTCTTGTATGTTAGCATTTCTCAGGCTGTTGGTGAGTGGAGAGCTCTTTGTCTTGTATGTTAGCATTTCTCAGGCTGTTGGTGAGTGGAGAGCTCTTTGTCTTGTATGTTAGCATTTCTCTGGCTGTAGGTGAGTGGAAAGCTCTTTGTCTTTGTCATGCTTCCCGGAGTCGTGCCACACACGCACGCACCACCGCCAAAGCAAACTCCACAAACACGCGCAATCACTCCTTTCACCCAAGGCGCATTAACCTTTACCAGCCGAGTCATCAAATAGTCAGAGATGGGATTTTTCCGCCGATTGGCGGATTTCCGTCTTTTTGATGGCCCCAGGGGTCGTTTTGAGATCAGTGTAAATCCGTTGAGAAAATTGGGGGGGGGGGGGGTAGGATTGTGATGAAGTTAATGTACGGCGAGAGGTCGATCGATATTGTGTTCTCAATTGATCTGTTCGCAAATGGATGTTTCCGGTTTCTGCTTGGGCCGGTCGAGACTGCTGTCTTTGTTTTCATTCTGCGGTTGACCGAAACCATCAAAGCGGAAGTTGATGTTTGAGAACGCGGCAAACTGTTTGCGAATTTTTTTCCTGACGCCGTTTTCTTTCGGTGTGACGAGAGTAGCCTAGCGAAAACCAGAATGTTTCGTCAGATAGCAGAAAGCGAGAAAGTTCTTGCGAAGCAAGTCGATGCTTCAGTTAAAAACAAATGGACTTGGAAGTGGTTGGAGGAGGAAGTGAGCGCAAAAGTGATGCTGACCAGTTCCAAAGGCGCCGTCAGCCACAGTGGGATTCTCAGACTGAAAGACTGCATGAGGAAAATCACCTATCCAGGACAAGCAGTCTGCACATGGTGTAATGACGCGATCAAGTATGGCTCACGGGGCAAGGCAGCATTGATCAACCACGTTCTTGCAAGACTGACTGAATTATCCACAAAAATAAAGGCTGCCTCTGACAGTTGCACAAGACCAGCGAAGAAGTCAAGAGTGTAAAATAGTTTAGTTTACGGTCGGTGACTTTCACCTTACTTTTTTTTTTTTTTTTTTTTTTTTTTTTTTTTGCTTTAGGCTGCAGTACAGATTTGCTCATCAGCTCTTTTGACATTCTTCAACTCGATCCAAACTGTTTTTTGAAAGGTTAAAATTCATGTTCATCATTCATCTGAATCATGGTCTCCCATTCTGTTCATTGACTGTTGGTGATAGTACTTCAGACTTATGGTATTTTGAAGGACAACTATAAGAAATTATTTCATTGGTGTTGAGGTAAACTTTTTTAATAAGTATTTTGAAGGATGGCTATTACTATTAGAAATTAAACTGCTCGCTGAAATGTGGTGATGTGAAGGACAGCAATGAGAAACTGACTTGCAACTGCTGGAAAATTGTGTGACTATTAGCAACTGGAAAATCACCAATCCTGTGTCAATGGTCTTTCCTGACAGACATCAATGGCGAAGGTGAGAAAGTCTTTTTTTTTGTAGGATCAAGGTTATTAATACTTTTGAATACTTTGGTGTCTCAGATGCTGATTTTTGCAGGTTAAATTCTAAAAAAATCTTCAGCTTCAGGGGGCTTCACCCCTGACCCCACCAGGGGCCTTGCCCTGGACCCACTGGGGGCCTTCAGCGGCCCCCGGACCCCGCCACTTTTTTTCTCCTTTTTCACATTATGAGAATCCCATCTCTGAATAGTGGAGGACAGGATTTCTTTCCCTTGAGCCAAGTCATCCAAGTCTGGATGACGGACAGACAGTTCAGTCAGTTCATTCTGCCGTGTCTTTCCACTATCAGATGACGGGAACATGAAAAATTCCTACACTTTCCATACAATGACCCAAGGGAAATAAGCTCTGTAACTAGTTTTGGGGGATGTTGGAGCGAGTTGTAGACCATACTTTCAGTGGCCTATTGTGCATTTGGCTGACCCCAGGAGCTTTGAAACAAAGAAAATGCGTGGCACCGGCGCGCGGCACGTATTTCCTGTGCCAGAAAAAATGTCGGTCAGGCGAAGGGGTGGTAGCGATTTCTCGCTCAATGAAGCGCTTGAAATCATATTACAAAGTGGATCTGGTGATAAGGGGAGTGATAGAGAGATAGAAAACTTTGAAAGAGAAGAGGAAAGTGAATTGTTTGAAGATGCAGCCATCCTTCATCTTCTGATTTGGTGTTGTAAAAGAACGGAATATAATGCAAACAAAGCATTTTTTCTACTTGTCAGACATGTTTTTCAACGCACAGTCGTGTGAACACATCGAAAGTAAATGATTTGAAGTTACTATGTTCGATTAGTTGAGTGTTCGTTCTTTCCTGTGACACCTAACACAAGACTGTCAGTTGTTGTCTAGCTACCGTAAAAATAAATTAAAAAGTGGCCAAATATGTGCGTCCGCAGGGAATGAGTGCTATGCGCGAGCGTGCGGCAGCAGGGAATCGTGCCGTCCGTGCCGCTCTCGGCTGGATAGTGTTAAATAAATACACAACACTGAAAAGTTGGTTTTTACCTTCCCCTCCTCTTGCGGGAGAACAAATATAATTAGTACACACAATTCTCAATCCTCAAATTAACTTATCCACACTTCCTCTCCAATCGGGAGGCAAACACAAAATAAAACACGAACACATCTCCTTCATCAAGGAGGTAACACCTGGTACTGTTTCCCCTTCAGTAAAAACATTCATAAAACATTGGGGTTATTTCACTATTCTGTATTCATCATCACCGTATTTATTATTTATACTATCAAATCACGATTCATACCAGTTGAGATTTTATAACAGAGTCATAACATCATGGGGGAATGCACCAGAGTCATTCTTCATCCACATGGGGAAATACACCAGAGTCATTCTTCATTCACATGGGGAAATATGCCAGAGTCATTCTTCATCAACATGAACCCTCCTCCATAGGAAGGATACTGCAGGCAAGGTCTGCCACCCGTCCCAGGCTGGGGTCAGGTCCGGCACCTCCGCCACCTTCAATCTCCCCACCCGTGGCCCGGCGTGAGACACTCACAGGAACCTGTCAACACACTCAGAACCACGTGCAGTTCTACAATAACTAAGGAGACTCACTTCAACATGAAGATGTAAACAGTAACCTTTTCTTATAAGTTTTACTTTAAATATTACTTTTCCTTTTTTTCCCCGTTCTTTTATACGGAAATGTTACAGGTGTAACCACACTGGTTCTTATTCTTTTCTTTTCTTTTGAATATAAATGTTTTCTTCAATTTTCCCCCAAAGATTTCACTTCTCTCCAGTTGAACATTAATGACAAAAATACCTCAATGATGCATCAGCCTTGCGTCGGTCTTCAATCGCTGTACACAAACAGACCATGCGACTCCCCCGGCTGGCGTAGAGCAAGTGATTATAAAATTTTCTAGTTAAGTTAAATAACGCACGCAGCGCTCCCAAGCAGTACTCACCCGGGCCACTATCCAACAAAAAGGTGCTGTACAATCACATGATCTTTTTTCTCTCAATACCCCAATACGCTGACGTTCAGTCTTAAAACACTAAACAACATGTGCACACGACACCTTCACACATCCTGTGCACATGACAGTCTTGTACGTTAGCATTTCTCTGGCTGTTGGTGAGTGGAAAGCTCTGTATCTTGTTCGTTAGCATTTCTCCAGTCGTTAGTGAGTGGGGAAAGCAGTCGTTAGTGAGTGGAAAGCTCATTGTCTTGTACGTTAGCATTTCTCTGGCTGTTGGTGAGTGGAAAGTTCTGTATCTTGTTCATTAGCATTTCTCTGGCTGTTGGTGAGGGGAAAGCTCTTTGTCTTGTACGATAGCATTTATAGGCTGCCAGTGATTGGAAATCTCGTTGTCACGTTGTTTGCATTTTCTGTGCGGAACGCTGTGGCGATCATCCACTGTCGGATGCTACAGTGGAATGCATTTTCTGGGTCAAAGGAGGTGTAGGATCATATTTTCTTTATAGTGCTTCTTTTGGAAGATTCAACATTTTTTTTTATGAGGGAGGAGGTTGGGGAGAGGGGAGGGGCTTCAGATGAGTAAAGATTGTTACAGCTAGGAACCTGGCCTGGGTGAAGGTCATGTCTTGTACATTAACATTTCTCTGGCTGTTGGTGAGTGGAAAGCTCTTTGTCTTGTACGTTAGCATTTCTCTGGCTGTTGGTGAGTGGAAAGCTCTTTGTCTTGTACGTTAGCATTTCCCAGGCTGTTGAGTGGTCTGACATGCCAAGACCTAACACATGGTGGAATGGAGCCCTCGGCTTGTATCCCAGACTGACAGCTTTAGGACAAGACTCTCTCTCTCTCTCTCTCTCTCTCTCTCTCTCTCTCTCTCTCTCTCTCTTTTCTCTCTCTCTCTCTCTCTCTCTCTCCCCTCCCTCTCTCCTCTCTCTCTCTCTCTCTCCTCTCTCTCTCTCTGTCTGTCTTTCTTTTTTTCTCTCTGTTTCAGTGTTTGTTGGCTTGGCCACCTGTGTCTGGTCTCAAAGAAATGTTCTGTAACTTGATGCCAAAAAGAAAGAAAAAAATGATTAAAAAAAACAAACTACTGAAAAGGGGGGTGTGGGTGATATCTGAGAACATTGCTTGTTTTGGGGATGAAGCTGTTTTCCAGGGGAGGAGGGTGGGTGTGAGGTTAAAAAGCAGGTGAGGGGAGATTCACCAGCACGTCAGAGCTGATGACCAGGAGATCGTCTAGCCCCCACAGTCAGGACATGTCCTGGTTTGCCACCAGCAGCAGTGCAACCTCTTTCTCATGCCTTCCTCCTACCTGTCCATGCAAATATTCATGCCAGGCTATCCTGCATGGTGTGGAACGCTGCTGTATTTCCAGATCCACGAAAGACAAGAAAAATTGGTGGCAGAGTAATGGAGCTAAGCATACCACCATAACCGATCAGGCCGACGGAGTGATCATCTGTTGAGAGTTCATGTCTTGATGTCATTTTTCTCTTTTTTCCATGGTTGTACCCCCCCTACGCACGCACACACACGCCCGCATGCATACACTCACCAACCACCACTCAACACATGCACACACACCACCCCCACACCAACCATTCTTTTGAGTTGGTTTTTTTTTTTTTTTTTTTTTTTTGGTACGGGGATCCTTAAGTAAAACTGAATCTGTTAGAGTCATGAATGAACTCAAAAAGGACGTCACTCATGTCGCCAAACCTGTTATGGGGGTGGTTAGTCTTGTTTCCCCCCTTTTTTTGAGATTTATGATATGGAAATTTTCCCATGCCAAACGGGAGTAATGAAATTTGTTTGGACAGGAGAGTTAATTGTAAACGTACTTTTAGCAGTAAAATTTTTTTTTCCATTTTCTGCGGGGGGGGGGGGTTTACGTTTTGTTTCTGTTGTTTAGAACAGATTTGTCTTGGTGGTTTTTTTGCTTTTGGGCAATTTATATTTGGGTTGGGGGGGGGGAAGATGTCCCCACACCCTTTTACCCTTTTGTGCAGAAAGGCAAAAAAGCTGTGCTTGGATAGATGTCACATTTGGGGTGTTAGGTTGGAAAAAAGGGGGGGGGGGGGGGGGGGGGTTTTATTTAGTGGGTGGCCTCTCCCGTTGAGGAATGAGGGGTTTTTATGGTCGGCAGCGAGGAAAGTCATAAGTTTTGAAAACTTTCCAGGCAAAAAAGAAAGTCATGGGGGGAAAAAAATTTAGTTAAAAAGTCAGGGAAAAGTCATGGAATTTATTCATTGTGGCAGACCTTTTTGTCTCAGTCTGTGGACTGACACAGATGAAAAACTTGTCTGTTTCATCTCACATGGTTTACGTCCGGATCGGATATACCACCTTCGAAGCTTATGTGAAATCCCATATTCAAGGGCATTAATTCCAGGTTCAAATTCATTCTGTGGATTCCCCCCACCCCCTTCCACCCATTGTTTAGCACCTGCTGGTTCTGTAAAATGACTGTGCTGCTTGTAAACAATGGAGATCTGAAAGAGAATTTAAAAAAATTCTGCTGGAAAATTCAGGGAAAAGTCATTGAAGTTACAATTCGGAAATCAGTATGAATCCCTTGGTATGATGATGACACCTGCTGTTGTGTGCCCATAACCCATGGGGCTGTGGAACTGGCTGATGGCATCTGTCACTTGCCTGTCTAATCTCCTGTGTGTGTATGCTATGCACAAAGGACAGCAGGGTGTCAGAAGTATGATCTGTGAGGTTGACCATGGACTGGGAGAAGGGATCAGTATCCCCTACCGCACCCTCCACATACTGCTGGGATTGGAACCTACCACCTCTGGACGGAGATTCCATTGTAGCCCCCACAGGGCTGTCCAAATTAACACTGACCTATGAATAGCTGATGATGTGGTCAGTGGGTAGGGATGATTGATGGTGGTGTCGTGTCTGTCTGTCTGTCTGTTCGGTGGCAAGCAGTGTCCAGCGGATTGTTTAACCACCGCCCCACCTTTCGTCCGCTCCACTCTCTCTCTGCACCGCGACCGAAAGGTATACTTGGCCTTGACCTTTTGGTCTGTGACGCACTGCATGCTGATTGAGTTTATGAGCACGTTCTTTCTTCTTTTTTTTTTTTCTGCTAAAACATCTAATGGTTGATACCTGTTGGTGATTGCATTGTGGGTGTGTCTCCTGTTTCTGTCTTTCTGAGTTTTATAGTGTAGTTATACTTATGTTATTTCCTTTTTACGTTGTGTTTTATCCCATGTCAAGAAAAAATTATTGTGCGTTTTTTGCATATTTTGTTTTTTGAATTTTGTTTTGTTTCAAGTTGGCAAGACTAACATTCAGAGATGTTTTATAGTGAAAAGAAGGGGTGTGTTTGATAATTTTTATTTAGTTGGTTGGCTGATCTGGATTTAATCATGTGATGACACATTAGGCATTGGTGTGTTTATGTTGTTGGGTTTGTTTGGGGTTTTTTGTGTTTATTTGACAAGATAGATCTACTTTTGGAAGAATGACTGGAAAGATTCACAGTTGATGTTCCTTCGAAAGCTGATTTTAAATCACTGAGAGAGAGAAACATATAAAGAAAAAAAATCATTACAATTGTGTAATACCACTGGTTGGATTGAAACAAGTTGTTTGGTGTATTCCTCAGCTTTCCATTCATGATCTGTGTGTACATCAATTGCAGCTGTGTGTGGTGTGTTTACACTAGCTGGTCTTTCCATTCATGAACTGTGTGTACATCTATCGCAGGTGTGTGTGGTGTGCTTACAGTAGCTGGTCTTTCATTCATGATCCATGTGTACATCTATCACAGGTGTATGGTGTGTTTACACTAGCTGGTCTTTCCATTCATGATCCATGTGTACATCTATCACAGGTGTGTGGTGTGTTTACACTAGCTGGTCTTTCCATTCATGATCCATGTGTACATCTATCACAGGTGTATGGTGTGTTTACACTAGCTGGTCTTTCCATTCATGATCCATGTGTACATCTATCACAGGTGTATGGTGTGTTTACACTAGCTGGTCTTTCCATTCATGATCCATGTGTACATCTATCGCAGGTGTGTGGTGTGTTTACACTAGCTGGTCTTTCCATTCATGATCCATGTGTACATCTGTCGCAGGTGTGTGGTGTGTTTACACTAGCTGGTCTTTCCATTCATGATCCATGTGTACATCTATCGCAGGTGTATGGTGTGTTTACACAAGCTGGTCTTTCCATTCATGATCCATGTGTACATCTATCGCAGGTGTGTCCAGCCTGATGTGGCCCTCTGCGGTCGGCTGGGCTGTAAGCAACATTATCTTATCTTATCGCAGGTGTATGGTGTATTTACACTAGCTGGTTTGAAACGAGATGTTCAGTGTATTTCTCAGCTTTCCATTCATGCTGTCGCAAGTGCTTGGTGTTTTGGAATAATGTTACAAAATTACTGTCTCTCGAGGGTGATGTCCGTGTACTAGACATGATTCTGGAGAGAACAATTGCATTTTAGTGTGAACGACAGGCAGAACACATGTGGAGAGCTGGGTGTTCTCCCTTTCCCACCCTTGCCTCCCCATCCCCTGGATGTACATAGACTTTTTAGTGCTCAATGTTTCTGCGATGTTTTTCTGCTTGTTCCCCCCCCCCCCCCTTCAGTTGTACACTCTGTGTGTGTGTGGATGTGTAAGTGTGTGTGTGTGTATGTATTTGTGTATATGTTTGTGTATGTGTAAGTGTGTTTGTGTGTGTGTGATCTGTTTCCAAGCCAAAGTCGTTAGTTCTGAATCACACAGCAGTTTGGAAAAGATGTTGAGAGTTGATATCGATGAAGTGGAGACTTTGGCTTCATTAGGTTCTGTTAACATTTATGATACATAATGTTTCCAGATTCTTATAAAACCGAAAATCACAGATTCATCCATGTCAGGTCTCAAACAGCTTTTTTGAGCTGTTGCACAGTTCAGAGGCAGTGACTTCATAAAAGTGTGTGTGTTTGTGCGTGTGTGTCACACACACACACACACACACACACACACACACACACACACACACACACACACACACACAGTGACACACACACAAAGGGAGCATCAACACAATCAGCCATGCCTCACCGATGAGTCAGAGTCAGTGGACAAAGGTCCCTGAATGTTCAGTATGAATGGTTCTTTTTTCGTCATGACGTTGATAGGCCCCATATGCTGCTGGTGAAGAATTTTATGTTTATTATATAACAGCCTTATTTTTCATTTCCATTTTCCCTCTGTCACAACCTTGTCCACTCCCTGTCAGTGTGTGAACTGCTTGCTGTGTGTTCTGTGCTGTAAAGAAGACCAGACGTAGGTACCATCCCTGTCAGTGTGTGAACTGCTTGCTGTGTGTTCTGTGCTGTCAGCTGTGTGTAAAGAACACCACACATAGGTACCATCCCTGTCAGTGTGTGAACTGCTTGCTGTGTGTTCTGTGCTGTCAGCTGTGCTGTAAGAACACCACACATAGGTACCATCCCTGTCAGTGTGTGAACTGCTTGCTGTGTGTTCTGTGCTGTCAGCTGTACTGTAAAGAAGACCAGACGTAGGTACCATCTCTGTCAGTGTGTGAACTGCTTGCTGTGTGTTCTGTGCTGTCAGCTGTACTGTAAAGAAGACCAGACGTAGGTACCATCTCTGTCAGTGTGTGAACTGCTTGCTGTGTGTTCTGTGCTGTAAAGAAGACCACACATAGGTACCATCTCTGTCAGTGTGTGAACTGCTTGCTGTGTGTTCTGTGCTGTAAAGAAGACCACACATAGGTACCATCTCTGTCAGTGTGTAAACTGCTTGCTGTGTGTTCTGTGCTGTAAAGAACACCACACATAGGTACCATCTCTGTCAGTGTGTGAACTGCTTGCTGTGTGTTCTGTGCTGTAAAGAACACCACACATAGGTACCATCTCTGTCAGTGTGTGAACTGCTTGCTGTGTGTTCTGTGCTGTAAAGAACACCACACATAGGTACCATCTCTGTCAGTGTGTGAACTGCTTGCTGTGTGTTCTGTGCTGTAAAGAACACCACACATAGGTACCATCTCTGTCAGTGTGTGAACTGCTTGCTGTGTGTTCTGTGCTGTAAAGAAGACCACACATAGGTACCATCTCTGTCAGTGTGTGAACTGCTTGCTGTGTGTTCTGTGCTGTAAAGAACACCACACATAGGTACCATCTCTGTCAGTGTGTGAACTGCTTGCTGTGTGTTCTGTGCTGTAAAGAAGACCACACATAGGTACCATCTCTGTCAGTGTGTGAACTGCTTGCTGTGTGTTCTGTGCTGTAAAGAACACCACACATAGGTACCATCTCTGTCAGTGTGTGAACTGCTTGCTGTGTGTTCTGTGCTGTAAAGAACACCACACATAGGTACCATCTCTGTCAGTGTGTGAACTGCTTGCTGTGTGTTCTGTGCTGTCAGCTGTGCTGTGAAGAAGACCAGACGTAGGTACCATCCCTGTCAGTGTGTGAACTGCTTGCTGTGTGTTCTGCTCTGTCAGCTGTACTGTAAAGAAGACCAGACGTAGGTACCATCCCTGTCAGTGTGTGAACTGCTTGCTGTGTGTTCTGTGCTGTCAGCTGTGCTGTGAAGAAGACCAGACGTAGGTACCATCCCTGTCAGTGTGTGAACTGCTTGCTGTGTGTTCTGTGCTGTCAGCTGTACTGTAAAGAAGACCAGACGTAGGTACCATCCCTGTCAGTGTGTGAACTGCTTGCTGTGTGTTCTGTGCTGTCACCTGTGCTGTAAAGAAGACCAGACGTAGGTACCATCTCTGTCAGTGTGTAAACTGCTTGCTGTGTGTTCTGTGCTGTAAAGAAGACCAGACGTAGGTACCATCTCTGTCAGTGTGTGAACTGCTTGCTGTGTGTTCTGTGCTGTAAAGAAGACCACACATAGGTACCATCTCTGTCAGTGTGTGAACTGCTTGCTGTGTGTTCTGTGCTGTAAAGAAGACCAGACGTAGGTACCATCTCTGTCAGTGTGTGAACTGCTTGCTGTGTGTTCTGTGCTGTAAAGAAGACCACACATAGGTACCATCTCTGTCAGTGTATAAACTGCTTGCTGTGTGTTCTGTGCTGTAAAGAACACCACACATAGGTACCATCTCTGTCAGTGTGTGAACTGCTTGCTGTGTGTTCTGTGCTGTAAAGAACACCACAACATAGGTACCATCTCTGTCAGTGTATAAACTGCTTGCTGTGTGTTCTGTGCTGTAAAGAACACCACACATAGGTACCATCTCTGTCAGTGTGTGAACTGCTTGCTGTGTGTGTTCTGTGCTGTAAAGAAGACCACACATAGGTACCATCTCTGTCAATGTGTGAACTGCTTGCTGTGTGTTCTGTGCTGTAAAGAAGACCACACATAGGTACCATCTCTGTCAGTGTGTGAACTGCTTGCTGTGTGTTCTGTGCTGTAAAGAAGACCACACATAGGTACCATCTCTGTCAGTGTGTGAACTGCTTGCTGTGTGTTCTGTGCTGTAAAGAAGACCACACATAGGTACCATCTCTGTCAGTGTGTGAACTGCTTGCTGTGTGTTCTGTGCTGTAAAGAACACCACACATAGGTACCATCTCTGTCAGTGTGTGAACTGCTTGCTGTGTGTTCTGTGCTGTAAAGAACACCACACATAGGTACCATCTCTGTCAGTGTGTGAACTGCTTGCTGTGTGTTCTGTGCTGTAAGGAACACCACACATAGGTACCATCTCTGTCAGTGTGTGAACTGCTTGCTGTGTGTTCTGTGCTGTAAAGAACACCACACATAGGTACCATCTCTGTCAGTGTGTGAACTGCTTGCTGTGTGTTCTGTGCTGTAAAGAACACCACACATAGGTACCATCTCTGTCAGTGTGTGAACTGCTTGCTGTGTGTTCTGTGCTGTAAAGAACACCACACATAGGTACCATCTCTGTCAGTGTGTGAACTGCTTGCTGTGTGTTCTGTGCTGTAAAGAACACCACACATAGGTACCATCTCTGTCAGTGTGTGAACTGCTTGCTGTGTGTTCTGTGCTGTAAAGAACACCACACATAGGTACCATCTCTGTCAGTGTGTGAACTGCTTGCTGTGTGTTCTGTGCTGTAAAGAAGACCAGACGTAGGTACCATCCCTGTCAGTGTGTGATCTGCTTGCTGTGTGTTCTGTGCTGTAAAGAAGACCAGACGTAGGTACCATCCCTGTCAGTGTGTGATCTGCTTGCTGTGTGTTCTGTGCTGTAAAGAAGACCAGACGTAGGTACCATCCCTGTCAGTGTGTGATCTGCTTGCTGTGTGTTCTGTGCTGTAAAGAAGACCAGACGTAGGTACCATCCCTGTCAGTGTGTGATCTGCTTGCTGTGTGTTCTGTGCTATCACCTGTGCTGTAAAGAAGACCAGACGTAGGTACCATATCTGTCAGTGTATAAACTGCTTGCTGTGTGTTCTGTGCTCTAAAGAACACCACACATAGGTACCATCTCTGTCAGTGTGTGAACTGCTTGCTGTGTGTTCTGTGCTGTAAAGAACACCAGACGTAGGTACCATCTCTGTCAGTGTGTGATCTGCTTGCTGTGTGTTCTGTGCTGTAAAGAAAACCAGACGTAGGTACCATCCCTCTCAGTGTGTGAACTGCTTGCTGTGTGTTCTGTGCTGTAAAGAAGACCAGACGTAGGTACCATCCCTGTCAGTGTGTGAACTGCTTGCTGTGTGTTCTGTGCTATCACCTGTGCTGTAAAGAAGACCAGACGTAGGTACCATCCCTGTCAGTGTGTGAACTGCTTGCTGTGTGTTCTGTGCTGTAAAGAAGACCAGACGTAGGTACCATCCCTGTGAGTGTGTGAACTGCTTGCTGTGTGTTCTGTGCTGTAAAGAAGGGCAGACATATGCATGGGTGGGAGACCGCCGTATTTTTACGGAGCTTCCATAAAACCAAAATTTTTTTTTTTTTTTTTTTTTTTTTTCCCCTTACAACGCGATTTTTGGCTTTGCGACATACGCGAATAACGATTTCCGGCATTTTACGGCACACTTCCGTCCTCATCCTAGCTGCGAGTCGACGTGCGATTGAACGTGAAAATGGCGTTTCTTGAGGTTAGTGAGACTACTAGAGCTCGCGAAATCGATGCAGAGCTGAAAAAGAACAAGTGGAGAAATGAATGGCTAGATGAAACAGACAAAAAGGATCGCCCGTTCCGTATGTGGCTTCGAAAATGCGTGGAACCTGGCGCTGCATGGTGCAATCTGTGTGGAAAGAAAATCGTCTACAAGTCGAACGGGAAGAAGTCTATTGCAAGCCATGGTAGCGAGACTGTCCATGTGGAGAGGCTAAAAGCCTTGAAACATGCATCAACACTTCCAGCTGCATCCCCTGTGCTTGCTCCTCTGTCAAAAGTGGACTCCTTGGTTGATGCCAAGATCCGGACTTGTGCGGTTTTGGCCGAGCATTGCCTACCGCTGTCTTTGGCTCCAGAGCTTGTCGCCTTCTGTCAGAAACTTGCAGCAGACACCCCAAGCCTCAAACGACTGGCCATGTGCAGGAAAACAGCCACGTACACGATGACTCACGGAGTTACGGTTGCCTTTCGAGAGAACTTGTTCCAGAAGCTGAGAAAGACTCATTTTTCCCTTAACATCGATGAGGCTACCAACAACGCAAACAGCAAAGTTGTCAATGTGCTTGTCCGGTACTTTGATGATGTGAAAGGTGCTGTCATCACCCAGCTACTCGGCAGTTTTTCAGAAAACATAGCCACATCACAAAACATCTTCGCAGGACTGATGTCTGTGCTCCAGCCAGCTGAGTCAGAGAACGATCCAACCAAGAGCCTACCCTTGAGAATATTGTCAGCTGTTTGATGGATAATTGCAATGTGATGCGCGGAAAAAAACTGGTGTGGAGACTCTGCTTCGGGATAAACAACCTCACACTCCTCGATGTGCTGGAGACACTGTCCACATAGTGTCAAATGCTGTCAAGGAGTTCTGCAAGCCATTCCAGTCACAAATCCACGAGTTCTTTGGCAAAAACCAAGACACTGAAGAGAGTTCAGAAAATGCTGTATGTATGTAAATATGGATTGTCAATGTATATATTATATCAGATTTTAGCTAAGCCCTATGGGTGTGGATAGGTGTGGACAAAAATGGACTGGCTTTTAAATATAATTCATTTTGATAGGTAACGTCTTCAAGCTTGCTTTCTTGGGTGGACTGTCTTCAAACTCCTTAGGATACTCACTCTGCTGCTTTTGCTTCACCCGAGTTCTCCAAAGTGCGTTGCTGGGGCCTATAGTATAGACTGTCTGTTATCACTAAACTCCCTTGTATGCTCACGCTACTGTTTTTTTTGCTCAACCTGAACTTTGTAAGTGTACTGCTGGGGCCGTTAGGACTGCCTTACTCCATTGGATACTGTTTTTGCTGAACCTGCTGTTCAAGTGTTGCCATACCTGTACTCTCCATATGAATGGTGAGTAGGGTACTTTATGATTAATCTATTTTTTTTGTATTTAGTTGTTTTATCTTTCTTTTTTTTCTTTTTTTTCAACTATACGAGAAGTATGCATTCTTATGTGTTCACACACACACCCCTGCAAAGAACTCAGATAACTGTAAACATCTCCCAGGAAATGCCCCAAACACACCTTGAAATTGTGGATTTTCGTCAGCGGGTGGGGGCCCCAGACCCCCCACCGGGGCTTTGCCCCTGGACCCAACCAGGGCCTGGGCGACCCCTGCCCCATATTTTTTTTTTCAGTAAAACCAAAAATTTTCACTCCCACCCATGCATATGTACCATCTCTGTCAGTGTGTGAACTGCTTGCTGTGTGTTCTGTGCTGTGAAGAACACCACACATAGGTACCATCTCTGTCAGTGTGTGAACTGCTTGCTGTGTGTTCTGTGCTGTAAAGAACACCACACATAGGTACCATCTCTGTCAGTGTGTGAACTGCTTGCTGTGTGTTCTGTGCTGTAAAGAACACCACACATAGGTACCATCTCTGTCAGTGTGTGAACTGCTTGCTGTGTGTTCTGTGCTGTAAAGAACACCAGACGTAGTACCATCTCTGTCAGTGTGTGATCTGCTTGCTGTGTGTTCTGTGCTGTAAAGAACACCAGACGTAGGTACCATCCCTCTCAGTGTGTGAACTGCTTGCTGTGTGTTCTGTGCTGTAAAAAAGACCAGACGTAGGTACCATCCCTGTCAGTGTGTGAACTGCTTGCTGTGTGTTCTGTGCTATCACCTGTGCTGTAAAGAAGACCAGACGTAGGTACCATCCCTGTCAGTGTGTGAACTGCTTGCTGTGTGTTCTGTGCTATCACCTGTGCTGTAAAGAACACCAGACGTAGGTACCATCCCTGTCAGTGTGTGAACTGCTTGCTGTGTGTTCTGTGCTGTAAAGAACACCAGACGTAGGTACCATCCCTGTCAGTGTGTGATCGCTTGCTGTGTGTTCTGTGCTGTCAGCTGTGCTGTAAAGAAGACCACACATAGGTACCATCTCTGTCAGTGTGTAAACTGCTTGCTGTGTGTTCTGTGCTGTGAAGAAGACCACACATAGGTACCATCTCTGTCATGTGTGTAAACCGCTTGCTGTGTTCTGTGCTGTCAGCTGTGCTGTAAAGAAGACCACACATAGGTACCATCTCTGTCAGTGTGTAAACTGCTTGCTGTGTGTTCTGTGCTGTGAAGAAGACCACACATAGGTACCATCTCTGTCAGTGTGTAAACTGCTTGCTGTGTGTTCCAGATCCCCCCAAACCTCCCCCTGGCCTCAGCCAGTGAAGAACCACCCAGGGTGAACGACGACAACGCACAGAGGAGCTGGCTGACGCCTTCAGCACTGTGGCAGCAAAGAGAGTTAACCGCTCCGCTGTGGTGGACAGTGCTGCCCTCTACCTCCTCCTGCTGTGCCCCTCCCCCCCCCCTCCCCCATCATCGTCCCTCTCCTGTCCCTGAGGGGGTGAACATTGTGCCATTGTGAATACAAGGACTGAAAAAGACATCTTCATGTGTCTGGGTTGACAAAGGAAAATTCTGCTGGACTGACTTTATTTTAGCTAGTAGTTGACTTTCTCTTCTTCCCCTAAAGCCCTGTGTCAATCAGTTAAGGCAGAATCATACACATGCTGTCTTTCCTAAACTCTTTTTCACTTACCCATACATAATGTGCATGTACACTTGCTTAGTGAGAAATACACACATAGATACATATGATGTTTGTTGCTGATAAAAGGGAATGTTGAAGAAATGTGCAGGTTGTGAGCCAGGGGACATGATCAGAGAGGTCTGCATCTCCATAGAATGACCACAGTGACAGTGTGCAGAGTTGTGTGGAATGTTTGATGTAAAAGCATGCTGGATTACAACAAGAGAGCAAGCTTGTCCATCTGCAGAACTCTGTGGATGATACTGTGCCGCAGGTTGGGTCATTATGGATGTGTTTTTGTAGCAGTTATGTGCTGGAGGGCCTTGTGTACAGTTTGCAGTTCACACTTGGGTTACCTATATACTTAGGGGTACAGTGTGCACCGTTTGAGATTTGAAAAGAAAAAGAAAAAAAAAGACAAGAAAAACACCAGTTACATCACATTGCAAAGAATTCCACCTGATCCCAATGTGGAGGCATGCAGTAGCCACATGCCCTGTGAAAGCCTGTGTCTGTTCTCTTTGTGGGCTTTTGTTTGGGGTGTCACAATCAGGGAATCTGTTTTCAAATAGCGGTGCTTTAAACAACTCTGATATTAATACAACAGTAATCAAGCTGACGAGAGATGAAGAGAAGGAAATGGGACTGGCCTGGTCAAACACTACCTGAGGCTCCTACCAACATCACCAGACAGGCTCAAGAATGGAACCCACAGTGGAAATGGAAGGTGGGATGACCTCCACAGACTTGGTGCCAGTGCATGGATCTTGAAATGAAGACGGCGGGAATGACACGGTCAAGAGGTCAGTCCAGAACCGAGTCGGCTGGAGGGTGTTGCAAGCCCTGTGTGTTCCCCAGGGAATGCAAACAGTTCAGAAGAAGAATCATGCTCAAGTGCCAGTCACTTCAGCTTTTAACGAAGAAACTTTTCAGTTAAGACGCTGCCAAGACGAAAAGCACCTGTGTTCAGGATCAGTGTGTTAGTGTGAGATGACCAGTGTTGTAACAGCCAGTGTTGGGTTCACAGGTCACAGCCCTGGTCAGTGTCTGTGTCAAGACAGGCTGAGGCAGCAGCAACCAGCATGTGTCTTAGTTCTGGCTCTGGCCACAGTGTCCTGGCTTGTTCAGACATACAGCTTGTCCATGATGTATCCCGAAGTCAATAGACTTCTCTTTTATTTTACACCAGATTGGGCAAAAGACGAGTTTGACGGCGCTTTATGATCTATGGGTGATGATTAGTGATCAGTGACCATGTGCACACCTTTATAGTATACGGTGCACCCAAAGTATGCTCACTTTATCATCTTACAGCCACACACCACCACCCCACCCACCACCTCTCTTTTCCCCCTACCCCAGCCCCTCTTCCCCATCCTCATTCCTCCCCATCCTTCTTCCCCCACATTCGCTACCTCCCCCCCCCACCCCCCCTGTCCTCCCTCTTCCCCGATTCCCTTCTCCTCTCCCCCTCACATCCCCTTTCCCCCATATTCCCACCGTTTTGCCTAAGACATACATTGAATCCATGGAAGACCAAGAAAAAAGTGTCAAGAGCAAGGGACATAGTGTTTAGATCTTCAGTCTAATAGCTGTGTTCCCAGCTGAACAATAACCACAGTGTTTCTAAACCTCTATCAACTCCATCAGCAAGCCATACTTTGACTTGCTTCGAATGCTGACGTCACTTTGCTTTCTAGCACAAAAGTGATTGGCTTTTGATGTGTCGGTATGCTGATGCTGAATTTGTAGAGAAAACCTGACAAAAACAGTGGATGTCCCTATCCAACAACAAAGCCAAAACTGGATACATACCAAGAGACAGACGGATATAGCACATTTTGTGTTATTAGAGGAGTAGGTGACAGCTAAACACTGTGACTGAATGATCTGTTGAGGACAGACTGCTGCATACTGCAATCAAATCAACTCGCTGTATGATCCAAGGTGATAGCTCATAGAGAGTCCAAGTACACTCACTGTATGATCCAAGGTGATAGCTACATATAGAGTCAAGTACACTCACTGTATGATCCAAGGTGATAGCTACAATATAGAATCCAAGTACACTCACTGTATGGTCCAAGGTGATAGCTACATATAGAATCCAAGTACACTCACTGTATGGTCCAAGGTGATAGCTACGTATAGAATCCAAGTACACTCACTGTATGGTCCAAGGTGATAGCTACATAGAGAGTTCAAGTACACTCACTGTATGATCCAAGGTGATAGCTACATAGAGAGTCCAAGTACACTCACTTTATGATCCAAGGTGATAGCTGCATAGAGAGTCCAAGTACACTCACTGTATGATCTATAGGTCATAGACAACTATGCACTGACCAAATAACACATGTGATCTATAGTTGATAGACAGCTACACAGTGATTGCATACATACATTTTATGATCAATAGATGATTGCTGCATACACTGACCACGTTCACACATTTTATATATGATTGCAGGTGATAAGACAGCTAATACACTGACCACATTCAACATTTTATATATGATCTATAGGTGATAAGACAGTGCATACATGACTGTGCACATTTTATGATCTATAGGTGATATAACAGCTACATTACAGTGACCCTTTAGACATTGCTGAAAACTAAAGTTCCACTTTATCAACAACAACTCCCCCTCCTTCCACACCCAAAACAAACAGAAGCAAGAAAAGAAAGAGACAAAGACCGCAGAAAACGTTCAAGAAAATGTTTGGGTTTGGGTTTTTTTTCAGCCGAAATGTAACTTTTCTCGTCCAGTCCGTCTCCCCATGAGAACATGGTTGAGCAAAGCAGCGTTTGTTGTCAAACATGAGCTGCTGTGTGCGTTTCACAATCAGATGGTAGACACTCAGAATTTTGAGACAATGTGTTTAAATGAGCACGGCGTGTGTGTGTAGAATCTTTTTAGAGTTGATTTTAACAAGGTGACAGCCTTGGTATGGTGTTTTGCAGTCACCTGGGCTATATATGCAAAATGAATTGAACTGAATTAAGACGGAAAGAAGCGGCCTGTGAACACAATCAGGGGCTTTACGGTCCCTGGATTCCAGCTTCAGATTTTTGGATTTCATCAGGTACACTCGTGGAGGAGAACTCATGACAAGGCCATACACTAATGCACATGTATCTGTACTTGATGTTCTTATATAGCACTGATACTTGGTCTAAGCATTTTACAATCCATGCTCTAGTTTACTTCATGAACTGCCTACCCGGGTAGAGCAGACTGGAAAACTGCCTGCTGGCACTATGTTCTGTCGTTTCCTATGTCACTGAGGTGAATATCGGTCACCCTGTTTATGACTCATTTCTGTCGATTTCTCATGGAGGGTGTATGCTGGGTGTATACATGTCATCCATACCAGCAGCTAAACTTGCCTTCTCATCCAAAAGTGGGTAGTGTAAACTGTAATATTGCATGTGTCAAAATGTTATGCTCACGTTCACATAAGGAACCTCTGTTTTATACACTCTTCTGAAGGATGTTTGGGAAATGGAATCGGAACCAATATCAACTGTGAGGGAGAAGCCCTTCTGTACTGACATGGCCTGGCAGAGATTTGAACCAGCATCCCAGGATAAACAGGATCAAGTCTCCGTCACTTTACCAACTGAGCTCTGCCTCCCCAAAGTGCAGCATCAGTTCAACATACATATCTGCGCCCAGGTCAAGGGAAACGGGTCTGGGGGTGGAAAAGTATAGGAGTTTTGTGGAGATAGTTCAGTATGAACACTGGTCTGCTGTAGGAGACGGATTGTTACATCTGCTGTACCAGACAGGATGTAAAACCCTACTGTATGAGGTGGATCATGATCATGATGGCTGCTGTATGAGGTGGATCGTAAGGTCTGCTTTAAGACATAGATTGTTCAGTCTGTTCTAACCAAATTATGTGGCATACTGTCTGAGACAGATCATATGAGTGCTATAAAAGCTAGACTGTCAGGCGTGTTGCGATAGTTGTTGTCTGTAAAAGGTGTAGTTAAAATAGATGTATAACAGATCGTTAGGTTGTTGTATGTGAAAAAATTGGTTTGTAGTTCAACATAGATGGATCATAAACAGATTATTAGTTTTGTTGTATTGGTTGAAGATCAAGAGGCCTTATTGTGCTGTACATGATAGATCATGAGCTGTTGTATGGAGAGAGATCATGAGACCTGCTGTGTGAAATAAAGTATTCAGTCTGTTGTGTTGGGTAGATTGCGAGATCACTGCACAAGATAGATCATGAGAGCCGGCTATAGAGAGAGGTTTGTTAGAGCTACTGTACAAGATAGATTGTTAGACCTAATGTGCTTTGAAGTGTTTTGAATAAGCTGTAAAACTGATTTCCAGATGTCCTTTGTCCAAACTTTCACTTTTGAATACATTATTGCATAATAGTGCTGATTAGATATTTATATACAAACCAGGAGAGCTTTATATGGTTACTCCCCTTTTTTGCATGAACCCAGCCAGTGCCTTGAGTATGTTTAGTGATCCTCCACAGACCTGGGGATGCTGAGTTATGTAGAACCTGGTGATCTTGGATCGTAAACTGAAGTATCGCACAATTCAGAGCAAAGACAACGCCCAGAATGTGGCCTCTTCAGTCAACTGGGCTATAGGTATCATGACATGAACAAAGACAAGAACTGTCTGGATGCCAGTGTGTTCAACGGCCTGTACTGACTGAAACATTGATCAATATTATACCAGTGTGACCTCAGAACAGGTTCTCAAGCCCAAGGAGCCAAGGGGCTCTTAAACTGGGAAGCTGACATAGCCTGACACTTTTTTTTTTTCTTTTAAAGATAGCTGGACATGGTGCTCAGAAACGGCACATGTCTGGCTGTGAAACTGATGCAGGCACTGGGTGTGTTGATGACAGACGGCGCCAGAAGCCAACCAGTGCTGTTTCACCTGGCAGATTAACTGGGCGGGGTGCCAGTGCTCTGTTGGGTGTGACAGCCTGTTCATCTTGTGTAAAAGCTCCACCACTCAGGGACATTTTTCAGGTTACCACCTGGACAGCTGGAAGCATAAGTTGAATTTGCCTGCTCCAATGTTAGGCACAATCAGCAAATGTTTAAATTCATCCCGTAGGTCTGCAAATGATGTGGCTTACAAGTTCACAAGACTATTGACATGACGAAAATTACATCAGCATTCAGCATGCTGTTTGTATGCGACAAGAAAATATTCGCTGATTGTGACACCTCTCTCCCTCAGTTCCTCCTGTTCCCACCCCACCCTTTGAATAATATAGTATGTAATGTATGGGAAAGACTGACAGGTGACAGTGGTGATGAAGTGATGGGTGAACAGCATTGAAATGATGAAGTTAACAGCTCATCTGTGATGCCTCTTGGTCCAGACCAAAGAACTCTGTCATGCTGCGGTCAGAGTTCACAGTTGATGTTTCTTTTACAGATATAATCTGTCATCCTGGTAGTCCTTAGGTCAGTGTAATTTACATCTATGCATACTGCGATTTGGACCCTGTATTTTGTTTGCCAGTTCTACTTACTGCTCTTCAGCTGGTGTGAGTGTGTGTGTTGAAGAATGTATGTCAGATGGGGCAAAGCTAAGCATGATGAAATTGTGAAATGTCTGGCTGTTAAGCTGTTCTTCATGAAACACGGCTTCAATACTCCCCAAGTGAAGCTGAAGAGAGATCTGTTGCTGATTGACATGGTCTTTTGGAGGATAAGGTCACCTCTGCTGCTTTTGTGTCCTGACCTGTCCCGTCCTATTTTCTGTTTGTCCAGCAGTTCGTTTCTCTGTCCTGTTCTGATAGACATGTTGTCGGCCATCTTTGTACCCTGCCCTGTCAGCTATGTGTGTGTGTGAGAGTGTGCGCATGCACAGTACCAGCTGTCTTTGTGTTTTGTAATATCTAGCACAGTGGTGTTTGCCATTCGTGGCTTCTCCGGTCTCCTATCTGTGGATGCCCTGTCAGTTAAACGTTTTTGTCCCATCAGCTTTGTTTGTGTTACCTGTCAGTTGCAGTTTTGGTGTGTCAGCCATCTTTGATCGCCATGTCGGGTACATATTTTGTCATGTCAGCGACCTTTATGTACCCAACTAATTACATTTTTGTCATATGTGTCATCTCTGTGTGCCCCATCAATTACATTCGTTGTGTCGCCCATCTTGGCTTGCCCCGTATATTTTTGTCTTATTTGCCATCTTTGTATGTTCTGCCAGTTACATTTTTATCATGTCAGCCATCTTTCTTGGCTCCATCAGTTACAGTTTTGTCAGCCATCTTTGTGTGCCCTGTCAGAGTATTGTATTGTCAGCCATCTTTGTGTGCCCTGTCAGTTATGGTTTTGTCTTGTCAGCCATCTTTGTGCACCCTGTCGGTTACAGTTTTGTCTTGTCAGCCATCTTTGTGTGCCCTGTCAGTTACAGTTTTGTCTTGTCCGCCATCTTTGTGTGCCCTGTCAGTTTTGTCAGCCATCTCTGTGTGCCCTGTCAGTTACAGTTTTGTATTGTCAGCCATCTCTGTGTGCCCTGTCAGTTTTGTCAGCCATCTCTGTGTGCCCTGACAGTTACCAGTTATCGACATGTTTGTGTGCCCTGACAGTTACCAGTTATCGACATGTTTGTGTGCCTGACAGTTACCAGTTATCGACATGTTTGTGTGCCCTGACAGTTTACCAGTTATCGACATGTTTGTGTGCCCTGACAGTTACCAGTTATCGACATGTTTGTGTGCCCTGACAGTTACCAGTTATTATCGACAACATATGTTTGTGTGCCCTGACAGTTACCAGTTATCGACATGTTTGTGTGCCCTGACAGTTACCAGTTATCGACATGTTTGTGTGCCCTGACAGTTACCAGTTATCGACATGTTTGTGTGCCCTGACAGTTACCAGTTATCGACATGTTTGTGTGCCCTGACAGTTACCAGTTATCGACATGTTTGTGTGCCCTGACAGTTACCAGTTATCGACATGTTTGTGTGCCCTGACAGTTACCAGTTATCGACATGTTTGTGTGCCCTGACAGTTACCAGTTATCGACATGTTTGTGTGCCCTGACAGTTACCAGTTATCGACATGTTTGTGTGCCCTGACAGTTACCAGTTATCGACATGTTTGTGTGCCCTGACAGTTACCAGTTATCGACATGTTTGTGTGCCCTGACAGTTACCAGTTATCGACATGTTTGTGTGCCCTGACAGTTACCAGTTATCGACATGTTTGTGTGCCCTGACAGTTACCAGTTATCGACATGTTTGTGTGCCCTGACAGTTACCAGTTATCGACATGTTTGTCGGGTCATCCATGTTGCCGTGCGGCCAGTAACTTTCTTTGTGTTGCCTCTGCTGGTTTGCCCCACTTGGTGCATGGGACCTGTGCATGCATCTTTATTGCAAACTGACAGCCCTGATGTGGCCCTTTGCGGTCGGCTGGGCTATAAGCAACATTACCTTACCTTACCTTATTGCAAATTGAGTGATGTTTCGTACGCTTGCATGTGCGTAATATGTGAAGTTTCCGTACAATTCCATCAGTCGATTTACTGCTTAGAAATGGCATGTTTTATCAACTTGGGATGGACCGCGATGGTGGTGATGTGATTGTGTGTGTGAAAGACTAGAAAATCTTTAACATGCGTGCGAGTCAAAGATGACATTCATACAAATTTGCATAGTATGTGTGTCCCATGATCTGGATAGAAATGTGTGTGTGTGTGCGCGCGCACGCATCAATGCCTGCCACAGTATGCCTAGCTTGCTATGAATGTCAGCGGAGTGCAAGATGAGAGAGCTGCATGTATGGAGCGTGCCATAGCTGTGTGTGATGTCCACCTTCCAGTTGTCAATCGTAATAACCAGATGTGTGTGTTTGTGCACCAGATCTAGCCTCTGGTAGATTCGGACAAATGGATGTAGATGTGTCAGATTTTTAAATCCAGAAGAATATATACAACACCTGTGCTGCTTATGTGATATTTGTGTGGGTGTAAAAATGAACTGGATGACTTGCACAATTGTTCTGTCATTGACAGCAGTCTCTATTGACAACATGTCGTTTATGATCATTGTTATATCACAGGTAATGGTGTGTTACGTCACTAAATGAAATCGCACGGGCTTTGAGCACAAAGGTTTTGAGAATGATGTTTCAGGTTCACTCCATTTTATTAACAGAGATTTTCTTTTTCAGGAAAGCTTTTTTTTGGGTGGGGGTTTTTACTTTTAAAAAAATAAGATTCTAGCATTATTGAAGTATTTTGAACTTTATCAATTATGCGTACATTTTTAATTTGATACTGTACAGTGTAGGATTTTTTTTTTTGGTTTCTTTTCTTGTTTTTAAAACCCCCTTTGGGTGCTGCGGAATGTTGATAATGCAGTCCGGTCCATTGCAGGGGTGGGTGATGTTGTGGATTATGTGTGCATCGACGCCCTGGGTTAGGCACATGCATTTCTGGTCCCCGTGAACCTGCAGTCAGGAGCACAGTGTGAGTGAGGAGGGTGTGCGATGGTGTGAAGAAAGGCTGGGGTGCAGTGGATGGCGTTGAGGGCAGAAGTGAGTACTTGTCGTGTGAACAAGTGGCAAAATGATGTTAACTGTATTAACAGCAGTATTTGAAAATGTTTAGGTGGTGTTTTTTTTTTCCAACACATTTTACAGCCAAGAGGAAGGACTACATTGTGAGGCTGTAGGTTCAAGACTACTGTGTCGGATGAAAGGTACTGTACATCACTGGACTCACTGTATGGGTAGGTGTTTAGGCAGGCTGGCAGGTGTAGATAAGTTGTAGTTCAGCTATGTGGTCGGATGAAGGTAGTTCTGGCCAAAGCTTCCGTATCGCAGTGGTTAGGCTGCAGGTTGTAAGGTTCTGCAGAGGTTCAAGGGTACTGGGTCGGAGTGAAGGTACTGTCGGACTCACTGTATGCAGATGGTAAGTTGTTGGCTGCAGGTTGTAAGATTGTAGGTTCAAGGCTACGGGTCGGATGAAAGGTACTGTCTGACCAGTCACTGCGTATTGCAGTGTTTAGGACTGCAGTTTGTGAGGTGGTAGTTCAAATTCCTTCAAAAGTATTTACCTGGGGAATCGTTCCCACACTCCTCTCCCTCCCCTCCACATCCTCCAGGGTTCCTGCCAGAACTGAGTGGCGCTGTGGGCGTGGACGGGAAGACTGGAAGTGGAACCCCACTGTCGAGTTTCATCCACTGTAATGTGAGAGACTTTAAAAAGTTACTCAGATTTCCTGACCAACACTGCAGATGTTGGTTATCTCTCAGACCTTGTGTATGTTGGGGTGCCTTACAGAAGTAAGCACAGACTACGGCCGTGGGCGTCTAGTCTGAGAATGGAATGGAGCGCTGTATATTACTTGATCATCATTGAAAAAAAAATAAGTCTGCAGTTTCCAGAGCTGTAGCCCATCATGCCCTCAGCTGGGATGTCTTCTCTGTGTTCAGGCCTGTGGGGTGAGACCACATCCAGGTTGTGAATGCAAGCTGAAGGGGTAGTATTGTCGGACTGATGGTGTCATGCCATCTGGATGGCCGACGTTTACCCACTCTGGCTCCATGATTATGCCATTGTAGTTGTTAATTTATCCGGGGGGGGGGGGGGGGGGGTGGGGGGGGGGGTCAGGGTTTTTTTGTTGTTTTTTGTCAGATGTTCCACTTTTTCCTACTTGGTATCGATTTTTTTTTCTCAGGACTGGCATCTGCACGTCATCTATCTCGATAGTTACTGCTGTTACAATGTCTGTAGGAAATCAGTATATATAGATTTGAATGAAATGTGCGCTATTGCTGTGTTGTATCTAGCTGTGTTGTATCTAGCTGTGTATGTGGGGGTGCAGGTGGGGAGTGGTGTGTGTAGGGCATGTATTATATATGAAGTTGACCATCCGGCAGCATACTCGAGGCGAGGGCATTAGGTGCAGTATTTCTGCAGCGTATCCCAATGTAATCATTGTTTAGCCCACAGCTGTTGGTTTTCTTTCTCAGGAGGTTGGCCAGTACGTGGTTCACCCATCTTTAATCTGCACTATTCAATGCCCATGTCCGTCTGCTTTGTGATGACAGCCAATCCTCTGTAGTGTAGAACTCCTTGCAGACAGTTACAGTATCGTCATCAAAATATCCACCAAAATGTGTACTACTAATTTTTTTAAATAAATGTATGCATTGTGTGTATGAAGAACATGGAAAAATGAGAGTAGATGATGAGTATGTGCATGTGTGTGGTATGGCACTTGTAAAACTTCTGATTTCACCTCGGTAAAATACACGTTGATGAGTAAAGCAAAGACTAGACTGTGGTGTGATAGTGTTGGAAGAGGTGGAGAAGAATGTGATGAATTTTAAAGGCAGCTGTGGTGTGATAGTGTTGGAAGAGGTGGAGAAGAATGTGATGAATTGTAAAGGCGGCTTTGAATGGAAACAAGGCCGTTGGGAAGGAGACAGCCTCATTTTATTCAACGCCCATCATGCGCCAAATTTGATAATATAAGTGATTGCTCGTTTTCATTTCATTGTCCTAAATGTTGTTTATCTTGCCATCTTGTCATGCAGTCTCGGACCAAAATGGAAATCTGTAGCATTATCTTCATCATCATCATCCTCACCGATCAGCATAAAAAAATGCCTCAAATTCTGTGGCTCTCATGATGCGACCTCAGTGTGGTTTGATTCCATTGGGGTCACCAGTATTGGCAAATTCATAGGGATAGTCGGACGGACGTGGTGGCGCCATCCGGAGGAAAGCTCACTCGTACCAGCTCACGACAAAGCAATTATTGTCATCAGTAGGGGGCTTAATAGGTGGTGTCCTGCGTTATGTTGGATCAGGACAAGTAGAGTGATTCGGCAGCAGTGCAATGTCTCCTCTGGTGGGTTGCCTCTTGATGACTCAACATTGACTGCTCCCTGTGGATTGCCTGTGGGGGTCGGGCCAGGCTGTGGCTGTGGACGAGGATTTGGAATAAGCGGCATGGGTGAAAACAATGGTACTGCGTGGCACAAAAGATGGGACAGCAAAAAGAAAAAAAAAGAACAGAAAAAGAAAGGCCAACTGTGAGGAAAACCGATTTTGTTTTCATCCCGAGTTAGTGTTTAAGATAAATGAATTCCGACATGTCAGTTAGATATGAAGGAGAGGATGTGTGTGTATAAACGCTTCATAGGTCCACCAGTACCATAACACATGAAAACATCTTTTCCCCTCAGGAACTATGGAAGTTTCTTATCGACATTTTAGAGATATCTTTCAAAAATGTCATATACTCAAGAATGAAATTTGTGTGTATCTGTGCATCTAAAGGAAAAGACCAAATCTGCTGCGTCCTTTGAACTGTACACTTCCCATGAAGAGCAGGTCCCAGCTGAACCGTACTTTACAGACAGGTATTTGGATACTACAGAGCATAGAGTATTGGTCCAGATGTACCTGTATCGTCTGTTAAAGTATAAACGCTTGATGACTGATGACCTGGTCCACCAGGACCCACAACATCCAATCTGGGATAAACACAGCAAAAACACTTGGTAAAGCTTATGTAAAATGTGTGGGTACTGAGGGGCCTGCGCTGTGGCGACTGTGTAGTCATGAGAGACTTCTGGGGAAGGTGAAAGCAGGCTTCCTTGATCTGTGTCCCTATAGCATGACACTCTCCTCCACCCCCATCCTCCCCACACACACTCTCTCTCTCTTCCTCTTTCTCTCTCCGTCTTTCTCACCCTCCTCCTCCTCATTCTTTGAACGATGGGGCTCTTTCAGTTTATATCATAACTCCACTTTTGGAAAATTCTGTGTTTGACTCTTTTCTCATTTCCATCTTATCACTTCACTTCTCTCTTTAGATCTTCCTTTGCTGTCTTGTGCTATGTTTATACCGTCACAGCTGTTTTAACATTCTGTAGGAAAGCGTTATCCTTTTCTTTGTCTCTTGTTACAGTTTACAGGCGTTCTCATCGTACCACAGTAATCAGCTGACAAGTTCCTCTCATCACATGTAAACCTGCTCATATACACATGGAAACACACAGAATGAAACATTCTTTATTTATCAGTTTATTCATTCAGGGTGTTTAGCCCTTGAATGAATAATGTATTGTTTTCCCTTTGGTGAACATCATAATTTATGCAGACTGAGACAGGAAGAAGAGGAAGAGAAACAAACTTGTCTTTTCGAACGCTGATGTATTGACTGATATGCCCGGCAAGGCTCACCGCCATTGTAGCTAATCAATGTAATCATTCTTTAGCATGTGAAGGAAAGGAGTGGTCATTCTTTACTATGTGAAGGAGAGGAGTGATCATTCTTCACTATGTGAAGGAGAGGAGTGGTCATTCTTTACTATGTGAAGGAGAGGAGTCATCATCCTTTACTATGGGAAGGAGAAAGGAGAGGAGTGATCATTCTTTAACCCTCTTATACTCGCAACGGGAGAATCTGGGACTGAACGTCGGGCGCCTGTTCTTCCCGTACCGGGACGTACCAGGACCTCTCTGTGGGGAATTTTCCATCACGTGTGTAGACACACACAGTCGCAGACAGTAACTAGGAAGACTCGGGCATGGCCCAATCATGTGTTGGCACTATTTTTGGGTGATGGAACTGTGTGTGTTCATTGAGAATAGGCACAGAACGCAGCGAGTAACTTTGTGAATGGAAACTGACCGACATTCACAATGGCGGCTTTCGCGTCTGCTACGAACGACAACGAGATGGTCGACCACTCGCAAGAGGATTAGATGAAATTATTGTAGAAGTGGAGACATTTGAAAGAAAAATGGAGAATGAAAGTGATATAGAAGTAGGTAGTATATTGAAGAAGACGGTGAAGTGCAAAGCGACCCGGAATACAATGTTCCACTGGCAGCGCTTCAGACAAAATGGCGGCCCGCGACACACGGCATGGCAGGGGTGCATCAGTTTCAGGAACCCACTGGGCCGACTCACTCGTTACCCGACACTGCTACACCACTTGTTTTTTCGTTTTGTTTGTTCCTCTTTGTTTTTTAAGACTGCTACTGATGAGAGAAACAGGTATACAAGACAAAAACAAGCTGCAAAGGGCGCACCTGACCCTCTTTTAGAGTATTGTGTGTGACATGTGACAAGTTTTGTATGACATTGGTGGGACAACCAGTGGGACCTGTACTGCCAGGCAGCAAATGGTTCACATCAGGTAGGCCTCAGGTTTCATCTTACACTAACAGCCTGCATCAGCATGGTGACTGCGCATGCTTGCATGCTGTAAACTTGATTGTCATCATAAAATGTCACGTGTCTGGTGACAATTTGGTGACAGTGACACGACCTGTATCTCTAAGACAGACAAAATAGAGTTCAAAGTGAAGTGCATGCTCTTCTGAAACTGTCTGCCAATTTCTTTCTCCTAGCGGTTCACATACATTCCCCATAAGTTAATAATCCACATACCCATTTTTAGGCTGAAACCTGTAAAAGAATCTGAAATCTAGGGGAAGTTTGCAGTCAGAGAAACTGAGTACAAGAGGGTTAATATGTGAAGGAAAGGAGTGATCATTCTGTACTATGTGATTACTGAAGGAGAGGAGTGATCATTCTTTATATGAAGGAAAGGTGTGATCATTCTTTACTATGTGAAGGCGAAGAGAGATCATTCTTTATCATGTGAAGGAGAGAAGTGATCATTCTTTACTATGTGAAGGAGAGGAGCAATCATTCTGTATTATGTGAAGGAGAGGAGCAATCATTCTGTATTATGTGAAGGAGAGGAGTGATCATTCTGTATTATGTGAAGGAGAGGAGTGTTCATTCTTTACTATGTGAAGGAGAGGAGTGATGATTCTTTACCATGTGAAGGAGAGATAATTCTCCACTATGTGAAGGAGAGGAGTGATCACTCTTTACTATGTGAAGGAGAGGAGTGATCATTCTTTGCTATGTGAAGGAGAGGAGTTATCATTCTTCTTGACTTGACTTGACTTGATCCCTTAGACGTTGGTCCGTGGGGCACCCCTGAAGCAGTGACAACCATCATTCTTTACCATGTGACGGAGAGGATAGATCATTCTTTACTATGTTAAGGATAGATCATTCTTTACTATGTGAAGGAGAGGACTGATCACTCTTTACCATATGAAGGAGAGGAGAAATCATTATGTGAAGAAGATAGATAATTCTTTACTATGTGACGGAGAGGATAGATCATTCTTTACCATGTGATTGAGAGGAGTGATCGTTCTTTACTATGTGAAGGAGAGGAGTGACCACTCTTCTTCTTCCTAAAATACTGGTTCACTCAAAAACGAGTAGGTCACCAGCACTCTTTACTATGTGAAGGAGAGGCGTGATCGTTCTTTACTACGTGAAGGAGAGGAGTGATCATTCTTTACTATGTGAAGGAGAGGAGTGACCATTCTTAACTATGTGAAGGAGAGGAGAAATCATATGAAGGAGAGAGAAGATCATTCCTTACTATGTGAAGGAGAGAACTGATCATTCTTTACCACGTGGAGCAAACCGAGACCAGTGTGGACTGCAAGCTGCAGTGCTTTTTCTTCTTTTGACATCGAGCAGCGATAGAATTCCGTCAGCGATGACAAAGTTTTAAGCAGCTTAACAGCGTAGAGTCAGCTGGCATTGGATATGTTGCCTTCTAGAACTGCTGATGCTAAACGAGTCGAATCAACCCCCCACAGAAAGGGATCTGGACCATGTCAAGGCAGTGCTCCACATCCACACTGCCGTAGATGAAAGATGAATTCCCCAGTCCGGGGATGAAACCACCAACCTCCTGCATGCAGCATAGACACTCAGGGAATGCAAAGGGACCCATGGCAACATAAGAAAAACCCTCTGTTAATCTAGCGATGTATATTTTAATCAAAACCTGCTTCCTAGGTCACCTACAACCCAGACACATGATAAAATCAGAACATTTCTTGCACTGAATTTTTTTAATGAACATCTGTGTCTGTCAAAGACCAAGTAAGCTATCTGTCAGCCGATGTCGATGTCTGTGCAACAAAAGCGGGAGAAACAATCATCAGGGAAGAAACCATCGATGGCATCGTTTAATTCACACCTATCCAGTGATGCAGGTCGAGAAAGGCCCATACCTCAAAGAGTGGTCATCCGATAGGGCAGTGCATTGAGAATGGGTTGTGGACAACCCGTATAGTCGGATAGGTACAAACTCTTTAAGACTGACGAGTGTTGGTCTTGCACGACCTGCGTCATCTGAAGGGCGGGGAGAGTAAACAGTAAAAACACACAGTAAATCCAATGTAAATTGTACGGGTTGTAGGCAACCCGTATCGTCGGGGGGTGTAGTCAAAAGGGACTATCGATAAAGGTTGATAGAGACTTGCTATAGCACTGCACTCTCCATATGGTGAGGAGACAAATTTGACAGATAACTCTGATGAAGTCATGATAAAGGTAGACAACCAATCATTACAAGAAATATTGCCTGGAAAATTCGTTCAGAATCACAAGGAAAATAGTTTTAATTGGAGAGGAAGTGGGAGAGGGGCGACGGGAATATTTTACCACAGTCCAGGAAATTCCTTCCAGATCAATAGTCACAAGCTCTCCTTGAACTTCATTCTGAACTTCATTCAACGCCTGCCTACCTTGCGCTGAAGAGTGAAGAGATCGAAGCTGAGTACCAAATTCGTTCATTTTCGTTATGTTATTTGTTTGTGTCTTGCCTGAAGAAGACCTAAGAGGTCGAAACGCGTCACGTTTTGTCTTGTGACTCGTTTGTCCACGTTTCTCTTGGTGGTTCGCTAACATTTATTTAAGATTCATTCTGACAGAAAAATAGATGAACCAAAATTTCTCCGGAACATTGACACAAATTTCTGTTGATTTATATATCATCCCCCACCCCCCTTTCCGAAGACAAATCAAAACACAAATCGACACAATTTTCCGGAACAGTTTGAAAAATGTGTTTTGGAGAAGCTTCTCATCGGCTCACTGAGTCAGGACCTCTGAGTGTCTGTAGATGAGTAGGTCAGGTAGTGAGGAGGGAGGCAGGAAAGGGGGGGGGGGGGGATGTGGGGGGAGGTGCCATCTCCGCCATGTCTCCAGGCATGCTGTCAGGTCGGCCAGGGGCGGCAAGGTGCTGGCACAGCAGGATCAGGCTGAGCGAGGATGGAACTTCACCCACATGGTGTCCGCAGGACCCATGCGGACATGGTTGGAAATTTGGGCGGGAAACTGAAAACAGACACGGGAGGTATTCTCTGTCTGTCTGTCTGTCTGTCTGTCTGTCTCTCTCTCTCTCTCTCTCTCTCTGTCTCTCTCTCTCTCCTCTCTCTCCTCTCTCTCTCTCTCTCTCCTCTCTCTCTCTCTTTTCAACATTACTAACGAAGTATCAGACACCTCAGAGCCTTCACAATGTCAGTGGAATACACGTCTGCACATCTGCATTAGATGGCGCATATACACTGGTTTGCCTGTGCCCTGTTTTCTCCCAACATTCCCTCCCCCCAACATTTACACACTTCCATCCTCCACACACACACACACCCCCACCACCACCACCACACCCCCACCACACCACACCCAAAAACACCACACCAACCCACACCAAACACCCCACCACCACCACACCAAACAACACCAAAACCACACACATCCACACACACCACACCACACCTTAACAGCCCACCACACACACACCACACACACACACACACACACACACACACACACACTCACAAATACAAAAACCACACAAACGAATACACCACAAAGAACACACACACACACACACACACACACACCACACACACACACACACCACACACAAACCATGAGAGTAGAAGAAAGCTTACAGACTCAGACCTTCGTCTCCATCATTTTACCCAACCACCCACCCACCCCTTCTCCTCATTTACCCAACCACCCACACACCCCTTCCCTTTATTAACCCAACAACCACCCCCCCTTCTCATCATTTACCCCAACCACCCACCCCACCTTTTCATTTACCCAAACCACCCACCCACCCCCTTTTCTCATTTACCCCAAACCCACAAACCCCTTCTCCTCATTTACCACAAACCCCCCACCCACCCACTCCTCACTTTACCCCAAACCACCCACCCACCCTTCTCATCATTACCCCAACCCCCCCACCCACCCCTTCTCATCATTTACCCCAAACCACCCACCCCCTTTTCCTCATTTACCCCAAAACCCACCCACCCCTTCTCCTCATTTACCCCAAACCACACCCACCCCTTCTCATATTTACCCCAAACCCACCCCCTTCTCATTTACCCCAAACACCCACCCCCCCCTTCTCTTCATTTTCCAAACCACCCACCACCCCCTTTCCCCCTCATTTACCCCAAACCACCCACCTTTCCTTTAACCCAAACCACATACCCACCCCTTCTCTCATTTACCCAAAAACCCCCCACCCACCCCTTTCCCCATTTACCCCCAAACCCCCCCCCTTTCATATTTACCCCAAACACACCACCCCCTTTTCCCTTTTTCCCCCAAACCACCCCCCACCCCTTCTTCCCCAAACCACCCACCCACCCTCTCTCAATTTTTCCCCCAAACCCCCCACCCCTTTCATCATTTACCCCAAACACCCCACCCTCTCCTCATTTTTCCCCCAAAAACCCCCCCCTTCCTCCTCATTTACCCCCAAACCACCCACCCCGCCTTCATCATTTACCCCAACCACCCCACACCCTCTCCTCATTTACCCCCAAACCCCACCCCTTCTAAACATTTCCCAAAACCCGCCACCCCTTCTCCTCATTTACCCCAAACCCCCCCACACCCTTTCATCATTTACCCCAAACCACCCAACCACCCCTTCTCTTCATTTACCCCAAACCCACCCACCCTTCTCTTCATTTACCCCCAAACCACCCCCCACTTCTCATTTACCCAAACTACCCACCCACCCCCTTTTCCTCATTTACCCCAAAACCCCCCACCCTTCTCATTTACCCCAAAACCCCCCCCCCATTCCTCATTTACCTAAACCCCACCACCCTTCTATTTACCCCAAAACCACCCCCCCCTTCTCATTTACCCCAAACCACCACCACCCCTTCTCCATTTACCCAAACCACCCACCCACCCTTCTCCCATTTACCCAAACCACCCACCCACCACCTTTCTAAATTTACCCCCAAAACCCCCCACCCACCCCTTTCCTCATTTACCCCAAACCACCCACCCCCCCTTTTCCTCATTTACCCCCAAACCACCCCCCACCCCTTCTCCTCATTTACCCCAAACCACCCCCCCACCCTTTCCTCATTTACCCCAAAACCCACCCCCCCACCTTCCTCATTTACCCCAAACCACCCCCCACCCCTTCTCCTCATTTACCCCAAACCACCCACCCAACCCCTTCTCCTCATTTACCCCAAACCACCCCACCCCCCCTTTTCCTCATTTACCCCCAAACCACCCCCCACCCACTTCCCTCATTACCCCAAACCACCCACCCACCCCTTCTCACATTTACCCCAAAACACCCACCTCTTCTCCTCATTTACCCAAACCACCCCCCCCCCACCCCTTCTCCTCCATTTAAACCCCCAAAACCACCCACCCACCCCTTCTCCTCATTTACCCCCCAAAACCCCCCCCCCACCCTTTTCTCATTTTCCCCAAACCACCCCCCCCCCACTCCTTCTTATCATTTACCCCAAACCACCCACCCACCCCTTCTCCCCATTTACCCCAAACCACCCACCCACCCCCTCTCCTCATTTCCTCAAACCACCACCCAAACCCCTTCTCTTCATTTACCCCAAAACCACCCACCCTTCCCCTCATTTAACCCCAAACCACCCACCCACCCCTTCTCATTTTCCCCAAACACCCCCCCCCACCCCTTCTCTCATTTACCCCAAACCACCCACCCACCCCTTCTCCTCATTTACCCCAAAACCCCCCACCCACCCTTCTCCTCATTTACCCCAAACCCACCCACCCTTCTTATCATTTACCCCAACCCACCCACCCACCCCTTCTCAAATTTTCCCCAAACCACCCACCCACTCCTTCTCATCATTTACCCAAACCACCCACCCACTCCTTCTCATCATTTACCCCAAACCACCCACCCCCCACCCTTTCATCATTTACCCCAAACCCACCCACCCCTCCTCATCATTTTTCCCCAAACACCCACCCACCCTTCTCATCATTTACCCCAAACCCCCACCCACTCCTTCTCATCATTTACCCCAAACACCCACCCACCCCTTCTCCATTTACCCCAAACCACCCACCACCCCTTCTCCCCATTTACCCCAAACCACCCACCCATCCTTTTCCTATTTACCCCAAACCACCCACCCACATCCTTTCCCTATTTTCCCCAAACCACCCACCCACCCCCTTCTCCTAATTACCCAAACCACCCACCCCCCTTCTCATCATTTACCCCAACCACCCACCCACCCTTCTCATCATTTACCCCAAACCACCACCCACCTCCTCTCATTTACCCCAAACCACCCACCCACCCCTTCTCCTCATTTAACCCCCCAAACCCCCCACCCCCCCTTCTCATCATTTACCCCCAAACACCCACACACCCTTCTCTCATTTACCCAAACCACCAACCCCCTCCTTCTCATCATTTTCCCCAAACCCCCACCCCTTCTCTCATTTACCCCAAAACCCACCCACTCCTTCTCATCATTTACCCCAAACCACCCCACCCCCCTTTCATCTTTCCCCCAAACCACCCACCCACCCCTTCTCCTCATTTACCACAACCACCCCCCCACCCCTTCTCATCATTACCCCAAACCACCCCCCCATCCTTCTCATCGTTTACCCCAAACCCCCCACCCACCCTTTCTCCTCATTTACCCCAAACCACCCACCCCCCCTTCTCCTCATTTACCCAAAACCCCACCCACCCACCCTTCTCCTCATTTACCCCCAAACCACCCACCCCTTTTCCTCATTTACCCCAAACCACCCACCCACCCCTTCTCCCCATTTACCCAACCACCCACCCACTCCCCACATTTACCCCAAACCACCCCACCACCCCTTCTCTAATTACCCCCAACCACCCACCCAACCCCTTCTCCTCATTTACCCCAAACACCCAACCCCTCCTTCCATCATTTACCCCAAACCACCCCACCCCCCTCCCTCCCATTTACCCAAACCACCCACCCACTTTCTCATCATTTACCCAAACCCAAACCCCACCCCGTCTCCTCATTTACCCCAAACCACCCCCCCCATCATTTTACCCCAAACCACCCACCCCCCCCTTTCATCATTTAACCCCAAACCCACCCCCCCCTTCTCATTTATTTACCCCAAAACATCCCCCACCCCCCTTCTCATCATTTACCCTAAACCTCCCACCCCCCCCTTCTATCATTTACCCCAAACCACCCACCCCTTTCTCATCATTTACCCCAAACCCCCCACCCCTTCTTCTCATTCCCCCAAACCACCCACCCCTTCTCATCATTCACCCAAACCCCCCACCCCCCCCTTCTCATCATTTACCCCAAACCACCCACCCCTTCTCATCATTTACCCCCAAAAACCCACCCCTTCTATCATTTTCCTAAACCACCCACCCCCTTTTATCATTTACCCCAAACCACCCCCCCCACCCTTCTCATCATTTACCCAAACACCCACCCATTCTATCATTTACCCAAACCACACCTTCTCCTTCAATTTCCCAAAACCACCCACCCCTTTTCATCAAATTTTACCCCCCACCCACCCTTACATAAACCCAAACCACCCACCACCCCTTCTCATCATTTAAACCCCCAAAACCCCACCTTTATCATTTACCCCAAACCACCCACCCCCTTCTCATCATTTACCCCAAACCACCACCCCCCTTTTCATCATTTACCCCAACCCCCACCCCCCTTCTCACATTACCCCCAAAACCCCCCACCCACCCTTACATTACCCCAAACCACCCACCCCTTTCATTTTACCCAAACCACCCACCCCTTCTATCATTTTCCCAAACCACCCCCCACCCCTTCATCATTTACCCAAACCACCCCCCACCCCTTCTCCTCATTTACCCCAAACCACCCACCCCCCCCCTTCTCCTCATTTACCCCAAACCCCCACCACCCCTTCTCCCATTTACCCAAACCACCCCACCCCCTTCCATAATACCCAAACCACCCCCCCTCTCTCATTAACCCCAAACCACCCCCCTTCTCATCATTACCCCCCAAACCACCCCACCCCTTCTCATCATTAAACCCCCAAACCACCCACCCCTCTCATCATTTACCCCAAACCACCCACCCCTCTTCTCATTACCCCAAAACCCACCCCCCTTCTCATCATTTACCCCAAACCACCCACCCCTTCTCACATTTTCCCCAAACCAACCCACCCCCCTTATCATTTACCCCCAAACCCCACCCCTTTCTATCATTTACCCCAACACCCCCCTCTCCCATTACCCAAACCACCCACCCACCCCTTCCATATTTACCCCCAAAACCCCCCACCCACCCCTTCTCATCATTTACCCCAAAACCCCACCCACCACCCCTTTATCATTTTCCCCCAAAACCCCCCACCCCTTCTCATCATTTACCCCAAAACCAAAACCCCCCCCCCTTCTACATTTACCCCAAACCCCCACCCCACTATATTTCCCCACCCCCACCCCCCTCATAACATTACCCCAAAACCCCCCCCACTTCCCCCAACTTCTATCATTTTCCCCAACCACCCACTCCCCCTCTATCATTACCCCAAACCACCCCCCTTCTCATCATTTCCCCAAACCACCCACCCCTTCTTATCATTTTTCCCTAAACACCCACCCCTTCTCATTTACCCCAAACCACCCACCCACCCCTTTTCATCATTTACCCCAAACCACCCCCACCCCTTCTCATCATTTACCCCAAACCCCCACCCACCCCTTCTCATCATTTACCCCAAACCACCCACCCCTTCTTATCATTTACCCCTAAACCACCCACCCCTTCTTATCATTTACCCCAAACCACCCACCCTTCTATCATTTACCCCAAAACCACCCACCCCTTCTTATCATTTTACCCCAAACCAGCCACCACCCTTTCTCCTCATTTACCCCAAACCACCCACCCACCCCTTCTCTCATTTTCCCAAACCACCCCACCCCTTCTTATCATTTACCCCAAACCACCCACCCACCCCTTCATCATTACCCCAAACCACCCACCACCTCTCTCATTTACCCCAAACCACCCACCCACCCCTCTCTCTCATTTACCCAAACCACCACCCACCCCTTCTCATCATTTACCCCAAACCACCCACCCCCTTCTCATCTATACCCCAAACCACCCACTCCTCTCTCATCTTTACCCAATCCCCCACCCCTTCTCTTCTTTACCCCAAACCACCCCTTTCTTATCATTTACCCCAAACACCCATCCCCTTCTCATCTTTACCCCATCCACCACCCACCTTCTCATTTTCCCAAACCACCCACCCACCCTTTTCTCATCATTTACCCCACACCCCCCCCCTCTCTCATCATTTACCCCAACCACCCACCCCTTCTCATTTACCCAAACCAGTCCACCACCCTTCTCCTCTTTACCCCAAACCAGCCTCCACCCTCTCATCATTTACCCCAACCACCACTTCCGCCTTCTCAACCTACTCATGACTCCCTCTCACTCTCTCTCTCTCTCTCTCTCTCCTCTCTCTCTCTCTCCTTCTCTCTCTCTTTCTCTCTCATCTCTTTCTCTCTCTCGTCTCTTTCTCTCTCGCTTTACCTCTCTCCTCTCTCTCTTCTCTCTCTCTCTCTCTCTCTCTCTCTCTCTCATCTCTGTCTCACTCTCTCTCACACTCTTTCTTTATTCTCTTTCTCCTTTTTCTACTGTCTCTCTCTTTCTCTCTCTCTCTTTCTTTTCTGTCCTCCTCTCTCTCTTCTCTCTCTCTTCTCTCTCTCTCTCTCTCTCTCTCTCTCTCACCGTCACTCGTTGTCAGTCTCTCTCCCTCTCTTTTCCTCTTCTCTCTCATCTCTCTCTTTCTTCTTCCCTCTCTCTTCTCTCTCACGTCTCTGTCTGTCAGCTCCTCTCCCTCTTCTCTCTTCTCTCTCTCTATCTCTCTCTTCCTCTCCTTCCTCTCTCTCTCCTCTCTCTCCTCTCTCTCTTCTCTCTCTCTCTCTTCTCTCATTCTCTCATCAGCATCACAGCTGGCCACACTTACCACGGACTTGTCACAAAGAAAGGGAGAGAACTTGTGCACAATGGCGGCGACCACCATCTTAACCTCCATCTGCGACATACGCATGCCGATGCAGTTCCTGGACCCATGCCGAACGGCAGGAAGCAGAACAGGTGACGGTCTGCCTTGGCTTCCGGTCTGTGTCTGTGGACAGAACGGGGTAGGAGGGTTTGGAGGGGGAGATCGCAGACTTCAGCTCGGTAAGGTAATATTGCTTAGAGACCAGCCGACCGCAAAGGACCATATCAGAGCTGTCACCGCGTTGAAGTCAACTCACAAGTCATGATCTAAAAATAAAAATAAAAACTCATTCACACAACCCTTTAAAACACGGCTTCCAAAAAACATATCGGAAATTTTGTTTAAAATCTTTCCTCTGTTAAATCTTAGATGAAAAATATGTTAATCTCCCTCAGAAATTCAAAGATCACGTCAGGTGAGACATCTGTGAACAAGATTTTCACGGGAGTCTGTTCTAAAGTGTTTAATGTCTCACATCATGCAAGTCCCGACACTCCAAAAGAATATGTTTCACTGTGAAGTCTCAGCGTGTCTGTATGTTCCACCAGGATCATGAACATTACACCCTCTGAGGGCATTGGACAGAGATTTGTGGCGAGATAGAGTTAGATGTTAGAGCTGGAAGGGATGGGACAAAGAGAGGGTTGATGTAGGGTGGGGTTTAGAGTTAAGAGGATGTAGGGTGTGGTAGACTTGGAGGGATGGTCAGAGAGAGGGTGTGGTAGAGTTGAGAGGGATGTGACAGAGAGAGGGTATGGTAGAGTTGGGAGGGATGTAGGTGTGGTAGGCTTGGAGGATGGGACAGGAGAGAGGTGTTGGTAGAGTTGGGAGGATGCAGGGTGTGTAGACTTGGGAGGGATGGACAGAGAGAGGGTGTGGTAGAGTTGGGAGGGATGTAGGGTGTGGTAGAGGTGGAGGGATGGGACAGAGAGAGGGTATGGTAGAGCTGAGAGGGATGTAAGGTGCGGTAGAGTTGGGAGGGATGCGACAGAGAGAGGTGTGGTTGAGTTGGGAGGGATGTAGGGTGTGGTAGAGTTGGGAGGGATGCGACAGAGAGAGGGTGTGGTTGAGTTGGGAGGGATGTAGGGTGTGGTAGAGTTGGGAGGGATGGACAGAGAGAGGGTGTGATAGAGCTGAGAGAGATGGGACAGAGAGAAGGGTGTGGTAGAGTTGTGAGGAATGGGACAGAGAGAGGGTGTGGTAGAGTTGGGAGGGATGAAACAGAGAGAGGACGTGGTAGAGTTGTGAGGAATGGGACAGAGAGAGGGTGTGGTAGAGTTGGGAGGGATGAAACAGAGAGAGGGTGTGGTAGAGTTGGGAGGGATGAAACAGAGAGAGGGTGTGGTAGAGTTAGGAAGGATGGGACACAGAGAGAGGGTGTGGTAGAGTTTAGGAAGGATGGGACACAGAGAGAGGGTGTGGTAGAGCTAGAAGGGATGGGACACAGAGAGAGGGTGTGGTAGAGTTAGGAAGGATGGACACAGAGAGAGGGTGTGGTAGAGTTAGGAAGGATGGGACACAGAGAGAGGGTGTGGTAGAGTTAGGAAGGATGGGACACAGAGAGAGGGTGTGGTAGAGTTAGGAAGGATGGGACACAGAGAGAGGGTGTGGTAGAGTTAGGAAGGATGGGACACAGAGAGAGGGTGTGGTAGAGTTAGGAAGGATGGGACACAGAGAGAGGGTGTGGTAGAGTTAGGAAGGATGGGACACAGAGAGAGGGTGTGGTAGAGTTAGGAAGGATGGGACACAGAGAGAGGGTGTGGTAGAGTTAGGAAGGATGGGACACAGAGAGAGGGTGTGGTAGAGTTAGGAAGGATGGGACACAGAGAGAGGGTGTGGTAGAGTTAGGAGGATGGGACACAGAGAGAGGGTGTGGTAGAATTAGGGGAGATGGGAGAGAGAGAGGGGTGTGGTAGAGTTAATAGTGGCACAGACAATGTTAGGTAGGTACCCAAGGTCTGACCCAAGTTCTGACTAGCGTTGGGCTAATGCACAGGTGAGACATCTGCTAAGTCGATTCATGAGACCCTCGTCACAAATCCTTTCATCTTGATCATTAAGTCATGTATGCCCAGGCTGTAAAATCGTGTGCAGAATGGTCTCGCAGCTTAGCAGTTGTGGCCTAGCGTATATGAACTAATCCACACGCAGAGACACCTTCGGGGCCGGAATAGCTCAGTGGTAGAGCGCCGGACTCGTAACCCTGGGTTCTGGGTTTCGAATCTCCGCCGAGCCGTTTCGGTACAGGGGATTTTTCCTTTCCCTCGGAGTTAACATTGGTTCTGACTCCATTTCCCACGCAGTCCTTCGAATGAGACTATAAACCGAGGTTCCGTGTGTGAACGCATGCATAACATCTTAAACACACGTGAAATCCCATCACCAACTTTCGGAAGAGAAGGGCAGTTTGGCCGGTGGTATGGATGACACGTTACACATAGCATGCACCTTCCCCGAAGTTGGAGTATGGCTGCCTTAATGGCGGGATTAAAAAACGGTCATGCACACAAAACTCCACTCCCTTTGTTGGGTAGATGGGTTTTAATACTTGCCTGTCTATACAGGGAGTGTCCGCAGGAATATCAGCCTGCGTACGCAGAAGAAACTGAAACCTGATACAGACGGCCATTCGGTTTGTTATCACACCTTACCCTCCCTTTCTCCCCTCCTCCCGCTTTCTCCAGTGCCTTCAGGCTTCCAGCGACACTGACCTTTCGGGGTCGAAGGTGAGGGGTCAGGCCAGTGGGCGGGGTCAGTGTGAAGGCTGTAGACGGGGATGGTGATGAGCATTCCCTTGGGCACGTGCAGCCCTTTGACCTGCGTGTCCTTTTCACACTCTCTGTCCAGCCTGCACATGCCAAGGTCAACGGGGAGGGGGGGGGGGGGGTGTCAAGTGACCTGTCGAGGAGAACTCTTTGGGTCTTCTATTTACGAGAGAGAGAGAGAGAGAGAGAGAGTGTGTGTGTGTGTGTGTGTGTGTGTGTGCGTGCGTGCGTGCGTGCGTCGTGTGTGTGTGTGTGCGCGCGCGCGTGTGCGTGTGAGACAGAGAGACAGACAGACAGAGCAACACAAAGAGAAAGTTTATCAGCAAATGCTTTTTATTGTAGAAGATTGAATTAAAGTTTTCATTTTCAGATACATTTATTTCAAATATTTATAACAACAACAACAACACACACACACACACACACACACGCACACACACACGCACGCACACACACATATCACATACACACACACACACACACACACACACACACACACACACACACACACACACACACACCAAACACGTGAAACAGCTGAGATCCATGCGACCTACATGATGCCAGGCGGGTAGAGGCGGAGGGATTCGTTGAGACACATGTCCAAATACGGCATGTCGGTCACGGGCGCGTAATCCACCTCGTCCTGTTGCCATTGGAAACCAGACTTCACTCATTTGTGTCCCATCGTCATCACAACTCACGGATGAACAGACAGACACAGACAGACAGACACAGACAGACAGAGATAGAGAGACAGACGGACAGACAGAAAGGTTCAGCGACAGAGAGAGAGAGAGAGAGAGAGAGAGAGAGAGAGAGAGGAGAGAGAGAGGAAAGAGAGAGAGAGAGAGAGAGAGAGAGAGAGAGAGAGAGAGAGAGGAATAGAATAATACTCATAACATGCATGCAGTCCATATACTTGGACTCTCTCTCTCTCTCCTCTCTCTCTCTTCTCTCTCTCTCTCTCTCTCTCTCTCTCTCTCTCTCTGACAACACCAAGAGACAAGCAAGGAAAATGTACAGATAACAGTGACAACGATGCACAGAAGGTAGAGGACTTAGATGACCAAGGCGACGAGACAATCTCGCTGAACAACATGACCTCACTTGAAGAAATGCACACGTCGTGGTAGACAACACGACAGACACAGTGGAAATCATACAGGACAGTCAACAGACAGACAGCTTTCAACAACAGACTGCTAGTGACACTGGCGCTGGCGCCCATTTCAAACCAGGACAAGACAAAGTCAGTAAGCAGACAGCTGACAATAGAAAAACAGCTGACAAAAGGAATTATGTTTCCTCAAAATCAGCACAGGCTGGACAACATACTGCAGCACACAACGGAACCGAGAATAACCACACAGCGAAAAATGAGGTAGGGACACCAGGTACTACACGTAACACACGGTCTACTCAACAAAGAAGTCATCCATGCACAGGTAGAACTGGCAATCGACAAACTACACTTTACGAAACCACAGACAGGCAAAAAAGGAAAAGAATAGGGACTCGGCCAGGCCCATGTTGACAAAAGGCTGAAGTTTGTAACGCATAATATCGAAGGAATTTCACAGGTTTTCAACTCGGAACTGAAGGCTTATCTTTGCAATTTTGATTTTTGTTTACTGGTTGAAACATTTGCCACAAACTTTCCATCCTATGTTTTTCCTGATTATGATGTTTTTGTAATACCTGGGGTTCGGTTGTCTGGAGGAGTGACTGCACGTTTGTCTGGTGGTCTTGCACTACTCGTGAAGAAAGAGCTGTCAAATTATGTTGAACAAGTACATGTGGAATATGACAATATTATTGTTGTGAAAATGGCAGGGGAGCTCTTTACTTTTGATGATACTGTTGTTCTGGTTGGTGTTTATTTACCACCCAGTTCATCTGACTATTATAGAGACACAGAAATCACAAATGGTGTTACTATCTTGGAACATTGCATAATGGACCTCATTGAAACACATGGCAACTGTCCTTTCTTGATGATGGGGGACTTTAATGCACGCACTGGCGGTGAAAATGCATGTGAAAACAGTGAAGACTTAGGTGTGGACCCATCACGTGACATTGATGATGACGATGATGATGATGATGATGCTAGTCGAACATCAAAAGACAGAGTCTGTAATGACCTCGGAAAGCAATTGATTAACTTGTGTAAATGCTTTGATTTGTGCATACTAAACGGTACTCTACAAAAGGATGCTTCTTTTGGCAATTACACTTATATTTCTCCAACCGGATGTAGCATTGTCGATTACTTCATAACTTCTCATGTATTACTAAAATTATGCACATATTTGAATGTCACACCACGCATTGAATCTAAGCATATGCCTGTTGAACTCTGTATTGGGCATACTGACGATGACGGTTTACAGGGTATGGCCCCAATCCTATTAAAATTGAAAAGTTGAAATGGGACACGGGAAAAGTAAATGATTTTTTATGCAAAGTGTCTGACGAAGAATTCAAAAATACGTTAGAAAAAGCAACACGTCTAATTGATGTTGACGTTAACGAAGCAATTAATTGCTTTAACGAGGCATTGCATGATGCAAGTTCATGTATGGAAACAATTATTGTTATTGGCAAAAATAAAAAAGCAGCTTGGTTTGACTCAGACTGTAAAGATTCAAAGCGCGAGCTCCGCCGGATTTACGCAAACTGTATATAACCTTAAGCCAAAGCCTGATAAAGCAAGATCGAGGAGTACAGAAAACAGACAAATTAGAACACACAGAGATATAGAAGCAATGCTGAATCTGAAGAGGAGCAAACAATTAGAGAGCACTATAATCAAAAACGTAGGGAGTACAAAGAACTGCTATGGACAAAGCATAAGGCTCACCGTGATAAAGTTGTTAAGTCCCTGAACGAAAACATAGGAAATCCCAAGGAATTCTGGAGCAAAGTGAAATCTTTTAACACGAACATGCCATCAGGCTGCTCGATCAGCAAAGAGGAGTGGTTCAGACATTTTTCTGGTGTGTTTCATTCTGATTCATATGAGGATAACTAAAATAATACTTGTGATCAGTCAGAAACTGTTATTATTGGTGAAGATGGAAATCGTAACATAGATACTCTTGAAAATGACATTACAGAGGGTGAAGTTTTTGCAGCTATACGTGCCCTTAAAAATGCCAAAGCAGCTGGCCCTGATCGTTTAATTGGAGTTTTCAAAATGCAGCTCTTATCATTGTACCTTTTCTGATAATTTTGTTTAACAAACTGTTCTCATCGGTATGTATCCATCCAGTGGTCAGAAGCTATTATTCAACCACTTCATAAAAAAGGGGTTCTCCTGATAATTATAGGGCATATCCCTTCTCAATGTTTGTGGTAAAATTTATGGTCACCCTTTTAAATCAAAGACTGAATAAATGGGTTGAAGAAAATAACGTCATAAATGAAAGTCAAGCGGGTTTTAGAAAGAAATACAGTAGAAAGAAACTCGTGGAGAGCGTGGCCGCAGAGAGTCCTCAGAAGAGAAGCCCCCTTCAAGCAAGTGTTTCGGCCCTTATCTCCTTACACTCTAGGGGGGTTGGGCCACACCCGGTTCATGACTCCGGATGTCCCTCTGCCTGCCCCCCCCCCCCCCCCCTTTTTTTTCCCCCATCTTGGGATGAGCCATGGCTGGGATTCGAACCCATGACCCTCTGGACATGCTCATTTCTACTTAATGACTCGCGCTTTAACCACTGAGCCACAGGGACACCTGATATTTGTAGGGAAATTAAGCTTATGAAGTTCACTTTTGTTCCTCCTTGACCCGATCCAGCTTGAACACCTCTCTGCCGCTTCTGCCATTGCTTTCAGGGCTCTGGTTTTTCCTTCCCTGCAACTTTAGAGCTGTTCATGAGGCTGTATGCAGACTTCTACAAATCCCCTAGCTCCAATTTCTGCAGTGAGGACTTTGACCTGATAGCCTTTCTCTCCTCAGGCTGTTTGCCAGATCAGCATACTTTTCAGTCGTGTAGATTTGAGCTGCCTCCATTCTGTTTCTCATATGGCACCGTGAGCTCGATCATGATCAGCTGCTTGGTTGACTTAGAGTGGACTACTATGTCTGGTCTCATGCCACTCTTGCTGATGATCTCTGGGTGACTCTTCCATTCTGGGAGGTCTGCAGTGCACTCCCAGTCATCTGCCCCATCCAGCAGACTCTGCCTGCATGTTCGAGTGGCACTGTTGTTCTTGGCCATGATTTGCTGCTCCTGCCGTGAAGAATGTTGCGGGTGCTTTTGGAGTCCTGATTCGCCCTTTGTGGTGTTGGTACTAGCCCAGACTACTTGTACAATCTCTTTGAGCACTTGTTTGTGCCTCCATGTGTACCTTCCTTGAGCCAGGGCTACTTTACATGAGCTTAGAACATGCTCCACTGTTTGTTTTTCATGGCAGAGGGGGCATGCAGGATCGTCTGTTTTCCCCACTTCACCAGGTTTGCATTTGAGGGCAGAAGGTCATATGCAGATCTGAGAATGAAGCTGATCCTGAGAGGGCCATGTGCCAAATGTCATTCCAAGTTAGACTTCTTTGGAGTGCATTCTCCCACGTTGTCCATTGCCCTTGTGGCTCTGCTGGACTGCTTTTTGGAGTCTTTTTTGGTCTTCTTCTTTTCTCATCTCCTGAATCATCATGTCTCTTTTGGCTTTTCCTTTGGCCTTTGACCACCATTCAGTTTTGGTCACCCCCAGTCCTTGTCTGTTGGTCTGTGTGTGTCCTGTTATTTCTCTGATCTTGAGACTTTCTTTTGCAGAATCCATCGCCTCTTGAACTTTCCATTTTCTGCCTGTCTTGATTGCTTCTACCACCTTGTCTCCTGAGTCCTCCAGCATGCTTGAAGTCTGACTTCCTGCTTTGTATCCTCCAGGATGGATTTCAGTGGTAGTTTGAGCTTTGCTTGGCGACAGTACAGCGCGATGTCAGTCAGACAGGTGGGACACCAAGCCATTTCCTGTGAACTTGTTGATTTTGGCTTCCATGCTTCCACTGTGCTGGTGCAGATGTCGTATATCTCAGAGGCCATAGGAGCTTTGGTTCAGCATGAACTGCAGACACCAGACCTTGTATTTGCCAGGAGTCCACACTGGTTCAATGTTCGCATTTTCCCATGCTC
>CM031602.1:50283963-50291619 GCA_018398815.1 Conus ventricosus | reverse complement strand
TCCCCCAAAGGTGTCCGCAGGACCCATGCGGACATGGTTGGAAATTTGGGCGGGAACTGAAAACAGACACGGGAGGGTATTCATTTCTCTGTCTGTCTGTCTGTCTGTCTGTCTGTCTCTCTCTCTCCTCTCTCTCTCTCTTGTCTCTCTCTCTCCTCTCTCTCTCTCTCTCTCTCTCTCTCTCTCTCTCTCTCTCTCTCTCTCTTTTCAACATTACTAACGAAGTATCAGACACCTCAGAGCCTTCACAATGTCAGTGGAATACTACGTCTGCACATCTGCATTTGATGGCGCATATACACTGTTTGCCTGTGCCCTGTTTTCTCCCAACATTCCCACCCCCCTAACATTTACACACTTCCATCCTCCCACACACACACACACACACCACCACCACCACCACCACCACACCACACCACACCACACCAAACACCACAACACACCAACACCACACACCACACCACACCAAACAACACCACACACCACACCACTACCACACACATCACACCACACCAACAACACCACACACCACACCACAACCAAACACCACACACCACACCACACCACACCACAGACACACTCCACACCATACACACACACACCACACCACACGCGTAACACGCCACACCACACACACACATACTCACAAATACAAACACACACACACAAACGAATACACACACAAACGAACACACACACACACACACCATGAGAGTAGAAGAAAGCTTACAGACCCCAGACCTTTCGTCTCCATCATTTACCCCAAACCACCACCCCTTCTCCTCATTTACCCCAAACCACCCACCCCTTCTTATCATTTTCCCCAAAAACCCCCCCCCCCCCCCTCCCCCCCCATCTTTTCCCCCCAAACCCCCCACCCTTCTATCTTTTCCCCCTAAACCCCCCCCCCCCCCTTTTTACATTTCCCCAAAAACCCCCAAACCCCCCCTTTCCCCAATTTACCCCAAACCACCCCCCACACTTTCCCTAAACCCCCCCCCCCCCCAACCCCCCCCCCCCCCCCCCCACACCCCCTAAACCCCCACCCCCCCCCCCCCCCCCCCCCCCCTTCACCTTTTTCCCAAAAACCACCCACCCCCCCCATCAACCCCAAACCCCCACCCCCACAACCCAAACCCCCCCCCAACCCCTTCTCACAAAACCCCAAACCCCCCCCCCCCCCCAAAACCCCCCCCAAACCCCCCCCCCACAACCCCCCCCCCCCCCCCCACATTACCCCAAACCCCCACCCCACTTTTACCCAAACCCCCCACCCCCCCCCCCAAACCCAAAACCCCCCAACCCCCCAAACCCCCTTATCTTTTACCCAAACCACCCCCCCTTCTTACCCCCCAAAACCCACCCCCCCCTTCATCATTTCCCAAACCCCCCCCCCTTCACATTTAACCCCCCCCCCAAACCCCCCCCCCAACCCCCAAAACCAACCCCCCCCCCCCCCCTCACTTTTACTAAACCCCCCCCCCCCTTATCTTTTACCCCAAAACCCACCCACCCCTCTCATTCCCCAAACCCCACCCCCCCCTTCCTTTTCCCACAAACCCACCCCCCCCTTTTTATCATTTCCCAAAAACCCCCCCCCCTTCATTTTTTTCCCCAAACCACCCCCCCTTTTTACATTTACCCCAAAACCCCCCCCCTTTTATCATTTCCCCCAAACCACCCCCCCTTTTTAACTTTACCCAAACCCCCCCCTTCCCTTTTTCCCCCAAACCCCCCCCTTCTCATCATTCCCCAAACCACCCACCCCTACATTTACCCCAAACCATCCACCCCCCCTTTCTCATTTTCCCCCAAAACCACCCCCCCCCCCCTTTCTCATCATTTACCCCAAACCCCCCACCCCCCCTTCTCTTCTTTTCCCCCCAAACCAGCCCCCCCTTCTCACTTTCCCCCAAACCACCCACCCCCCCCTTTCATCATTTACCCCAAACCCCCCACACACCCCTTTCATCTTTACCCCAAACCACCACCCCTTCTCATATTTACCCCAAACCACCACCCCCCCCTTCTCTTCTTTTTACCCCAAACCAGCCCCCCCTTCTCCATTTACCCCAAACCACCCACCCCCCCCCTTCTCATCATTTACGCCAAACCACCCCCCACCCCTTCTTTTCTTTTACCCAAACCACCCCCCCCTTTCTCACTTTACCCCAAACCACCCCCCCCCTTTCAAAATTACCCCCCAGCCACCCCCCCTTCCTCTTTACCCCAACCACCCCCCCTTTCTCATCTTTTTCCCCCAAAACCCCGCCCCCCCCTTATCATTTCCCCCAAAACCACCACCCCCCCCTTTTCCATCATTTACCCCAAACCACCCCCCCCTTCTCATCTTTTTACCCCAAACCACCCCCCACCCCTTCTAAACTTTTACCCGAAACCACCCACCTGCCCTTTAAACCAACTCATGACCCCCTCTTCACTCTCTCCCTCTCTCTCCCCTTTCTCTCCTCTTCCCTCTCTCTCTCCTCCATTTTCTTGCTCTCTCTTCCTCTCTCCTTTACCTCTCTCTCTCTCTCCTCCTCTCTTTCTCTCTCTCTCTCTCTTTCGTCCACTCTCTCTCCCCCAACTCTTTTTTTATTTCTCTTTCCCCTTTTCTCTCGTCTTCTTTTCTTTCTGTCCTTTCTCTCTCTCTCCCCTTTCTTCCCCCCTCCTCCTTCTTCTCTCTTCTCTCTGCCCTTTCTCTCTTTCTCTTCTCTCCTTCTCTCTCTCACTTTCTGTCCTTTCTCTCTCTCTCTCCTCTCCTCTTTCTCTTTCTGTCCTTTTTTCCTCTCTCTCCTCTCTGCCCTCTTCTCCCCTCATCTCTCTCTCTCTCTCTCTCTCTCTGTCCTTTCTCTCTCTCTTTCTCTCTCTCTTTCTCTTTCTGTCCTTTTCTCTCTCTCTCTCTCTCTCTCTCTCTCTCTCTCTTTCTGTCCCTTTCTCTCTCTCTCTTCTCTCTCTCTCCTCTCTCTCTCTTTTCTCTCTTTCCTCTCGGTCCTTTCTCTCTCTCTCTCTCCTCTCTCTCTTTCTCTCTTTCTCTTTCTGTCCTTTCTCTCTCTCTCTCTCTCTCTCTGTCTCTCTCTCTCTTCTCTCTCCTCCCCTCTCCCCCCTCTCTCTCCTGTCCTTTCTCTCTCTCTCTCTCTCCCCTCTCTCTGTCTCTCTCTCTCTCTCTGTCCTTTCTCTCCTCTCACTCTCTCTCTCTCTCTCTCTCTCTTTCTCTCTCTCTTTCTCTTTCTGTCCTTTCTCTCTCTCTCTCTCTCTCTCTCTCTCTCTCTCTCTCTCTCTCACCGTCTGTCTGTCTGTCAGTCTCTCTCTCCCCTCTCTCCCTCCCTCTCTCTCTCTTCTCTCTCTCCTCCTCTCTCCTCTGCTCTCTCTCTCTCTCTCTCTCCTCTCTCTCTCCCCTCTCCCCTCTCTCTCTCTCTCTCTCTCTCCTCTCTCTCTCATCAGCATCACAGCTGGCCACACTCACCACGGACTTGTCACAAAGAAAGGGAGAGAACTTGTGCACAATGGCGGCGACCACCATCTTAACCTCCATCTGCGACATACGCATGCCGATGCAGTTCCTGGGACCCATGCCGAACGGCAGGAAGCAGAACGGGTGACGGTCTGCCTTGGCTTCCGGTCTGTGTCTGTGGACAGAACGGGGTAGGAGGGTTTGGAGGGGGAGATCGCAGACTTCAGCTCGGTAAGGTAATATTGCTTAGAGACCAGCCGACCGCAAAGGACCATATCAAGCTGTCACCGCGTTGAAGTCAACTCACAAGTCATGATCTAAAAATAAAAATAAAAACTCATTCACACAACCCTTTAAAACACGGCTTCCAAAAAACATATCGGAAATTTTGTTTAAAATCTTTCCTCTGTTAAATCTTAGATGAAAAATGTGTTAATCTCCTCAGAAATTCAAAGATCACGTCAGTGAGACATCTGTGAACAAGGTTTTCACGGAGTCTGCTCTAAAGTGTTTAATGTCTCACACCATGCAAGTCCCGACACTCCAAAAAGAATATGTTTCACTGTGAAGTCTTCAGCATGTCTGTATGTTCCACCAGACCATGAACATTGCACCCCTCTGAGGGCATTGGACAGAGATTTGTGGCGAATAGAGTTAGATGTTAGAGCTGAGAGGATGGGACAAAGAGAGGGTGATGTAGGGTGTGGTAGAGTTGGAGGGATGCGACAGAGAGAGAGTGTGTGGTTGAGTTGGGAGGGATGAAGGGTGTGGTAGAGTTGGGGGGGATGCGACTGAGAGAGGGGAGTGGTTGAGTTGGGAGGGATGTAGGGTGTGTGATAGACTTGGAGGGGGGCGACAGAGAGAGGGTGTGGTTGAGTTGGGAGGGATGTAGGGTGTGGTAGAGGTGGGAGGATGTAGGTGTGGTAGAGTTGGGAGAGATGGGACAGAGAGAGGGTGTGGTTGAGTTGAGGTGTGGGTGGGGAAGGGACAGAGAGAGGGGTTTATTGGGAGATTGTGGTAGAGTTGGGAGAGATGGGACAGAGAGAGGGTGGTTGAGTGGAGGATGTAGGTGTGAAGTGGAGGATGACAGAGAGGGGTGAGTAGAGCTGGGAGAGATGGACAGAGAGAGGGTGTGGTTGAGTTGGAGGGATGTAGGGTGTGGTAGAGTTGGGAGGGATGCGACAGAGAGAGGGTGTGGTAAGCTGGAGGGATTAGGGTGGTAGAGTTGGAGGGATGGGATACAGAGGGTGTGGTAGAGTTAGGAGGGATGGGACAAAAGAGGGTGGTAGATGGAGGAGTAGGTGGGTAAAGTAGGGGGATGGACAGAGAGGTGTGGTAGAGTTGGGAGGGATGGAACAGAAAAGGGTGTAGTAGAGTTAGGAGGGATGGGACAGAGAGAGGTGTGGCAGAGTTGGGAGGGATGGACAGAGAGGGTGTGGCTAAGTTAGGATGGATGGGACAGAGAGAGGGGTGTGGCAGAGTTGGGAGGGATGGAGAGTTGGAGGGGTAACAGAGAGAGGGTGTAGTAGAGTTAGGAGGATGGGGCAGAGAGAGGTGTGGCAGAGTTGGGAGGGATGGGACAGAGAGAGGGGTGGCCGAGTAGATGGATGGGGCAAGAGAGGTGTGGCAGGTTGGGAGGATGAGACAAGGAGAGAGGGTGTGGCAGAGTTAGAGAGAGGACACAGAGAGAGTAGAGAGAGGGTATTCAGAGTTAGAGGGATGGGTAAAAAGGGTATGGCAGAGTAGAGGATGGGACAGAGAGAGAGAGGGTATGGCAGAGTTGGAGGATGGAACAGAGAGAGAGGTGTGGCAGAGTTAGGAAGATGGGGCAGAGAAGAGAGGGTATGGCAGAGTTGGGAGGGATGGACAGAGAGAGAGGGTGTGGCAGTTAGGAGAGATGGGCAAGAGAGAGATGAGAGTAGGGTGCAGAGTTAGGAGGGATGGGGAGAGAGAGGGTATGGCAGAGTTAGGAGGGATGGGACAAGAGAGAGAGGGTAGGCAGAGTAGGAGGGATGGACAGAGAGAGAGGGTATGGCAGAGTTAGAGAGGATGGGACAGAGAGAGAGAGGGTATGGCAGAGTTGGGAGGGATCGGACAGAGAGAGAGAGAGGGTATGGCAGAGTTAGGAGGGGTGGGACAGAGAGAGAGAGGGTATGGCAGCGTTAGGGATTGGACAGTGTCACATGGACGATTATCGAAGCGTGCCGTTTATGTAGCCAGAGAAATTCTTTTTAATTTCCGGTGAGTATTTCTCAGCTGACAACTTCGACAAGTTTGGCTGAGAGCTCAACATAGATCGAGCTAATGGTGTTGGAAACAGTCACGCCTGCTCCGTTGTCACTCTGTCCCCGCTTGTTGGTCAGGTATTGGCAAGTTTAACCCCCCCCCCTCCCTCCCCCCCAGGGTAAGAATATTTTCTTAAACATGTTGATGTGTTGTAAGACAATCATAAGTAACTGACAGTAATTTCTTTTAACATTTTCAATCAAAATTATCAGACTCTGTAATGTTGTGATTGTTTTTGGAAGTTGCTCAGTTCAGTATGCTCGTTCGTGTTTGGTGTTGAATAGGTGGTAGACTGAGTTATTTATGGTGCTGTTCACTTTGTGGGGTTTTCAGCTTGAGGTGTGGCCGAGTGCACTGGCGGGAGGTGGTCGTGCTGTCCAAAGCCTCTTCTCCCTGCTGTGGCATGGCAGTCTTCTCTGAGGCCAGGATTCGCCTTTACTCCCCCACTGCCTTCCTTTTTAACAGCCAGTTGGCCTGTCCACCTTCAGAGCAGCCGGTGTCTTCCCTGGTGTCTTCCCTCCAGACCGGTGCTCTTCGTTGTGACCCTTGCTCCCCTGTGCCCAGAGGCAGGAGTGGGACCAGTTGTTTGGGTCATGATCTTCTGCGCCCAGTCTCTGAAGGGTTTTCGTGTGGACTGCCATCAACGCATCCGCAGTTGAAGTCAGTTCACCTTGAAGTGATTGATGATCATCACCACAAGGAGTGGTGTGTTGTGTGTGTGTGTGTGTGTGTGTGTGTGTGTGTGTGCGCGCCGCGCGCGCACGCGCGAGTCTACTCCAGTTTGGACAGCAACACACTTGACCAGTGATTGGAATCTCGATGGGATTTAATTCATATTCAGAAGGACTCGCCTGTTAATTTTCTTTTTTTAAACTGTGAGAAATTCTTTTTGGTGTGATTATTTTGTGTCATGAACAGTATAATGAATTCTTTTCCAGTCTAACAGAGAGCGTGAGTGTGAACACATGTGGACAGAAACAAATTAGTTTATATGTTGATGTTGTTCATGTGCTAAAGTATCACCCCCATCTTTTCTTTATTTATGAAATGTACATTCTTCGCTAAATTCCTGTTCATGCTGTTATGTCGTAGGGTGGTGTGAGAGAGTGAAAGAAAGAATTGATAGAACAAACAAACAACCCACATGCCTTCATACATTCATGAGACAGATTTGACAGACTCATTTGCAAGTACCCCTCATTCCACTGTGTGACAGACAGACAGAGGGTGTGGCAGAGTTGGGAGGGATGGGACAGAGAGAGGGTGTGGTAGAGTTAGGAGGGATGGGACAGAGAGAGTGTCGTAGAGTGGAGGGATGGGACAATGAGGGTATGAGTTGGACAGAGATGGAGAAAGAGTATATGTTAGAGTTCGGAGGGATAGGACAAAGAGGATGTGTTAGAGTTCGGAGGGATAGGACAAAGAGATGTGTTTAGAGTTCGGAGGGATAGTACAAAGAGAGGATGTGTTAGAGTTCGGAGGGATATGACAAAGAGAGGATGTGTTAGAGTTCGGAGGGATAGACAAAGAGAGGATGTGTTAGAGTTCGGAGGGATAGGACAAAAGAGGATGTGTTAGAGTTCGGAAGGATTAGACAAAGAGAGGATGTGTCAGAGTTTGGAGGATAGGACAAAAAGAGGATGTGTTAGAGTTCGGGGGATAGGACAAAGAGAGAATGTGTTAGAGTTCGGAGGGACAGGACAAAGAGAGGATGTGTTAGAGTTCGGGGGGATAGGACAAAGAGAGAATGTGTTAGAGTTCGGAGGGACAGGACAAAGAGAGATGTGTTAGAGTTCGGGGGGTAGGACAAAGAGAGAATGTGTTAGAGTTCGGAGGGACAGGACAAAGAGAGGATGTGTTAGAGTTCGGGGGATAGGACAAAGAGAGAATGTGTTAGAGTTCGCAGGGACAGGACA
>CM031602.1:50276463-50278963 GCA_018398815.1 Conus ventricosus | reverse complement strand
TCACAGTGTTGTGACAGTGTTGTCACACAGAGGTCAGTGTTGTGACAGTGGTCAGTGTTGTGACAGTGGTCAGTGTTGTGACAGTGTTGTCACACAGAGGTCAGTGTTGTGACAGTGGTCAATGTTGTGACAGTGGTCAGTGTTGTGACAGTGTTGTCACACAGAGGTCAGTGTTGTGACAGTGGTCAGTGTTGTGACAGTGGTCAGTGTTGTGACAGTGGTCAGTGTTGTGACAGTGGTCAGTGTTGTGGCAGTGTTGTCACACAGAGGTCAGTGTTGTGACAGTGATCAGTGTTGTTACGGTGTTGTTACAGTGGTCAGTGTTGTGACAGTGTTGTCACATAGGTCAATGTTGTGACAGTGGTCAGTGTTGTCACAGTGTTGTGACAGTGGTCTGTGTTGTGACAGTGTTGTCACACAGAGGTCAGTGTTGTGACAGTGGTCAGTGTTGTGACAGTGTTGTTACAGTGGTCAGTGTTGTGACAGTGTTGTCACACAGAGGTCAGTGTTGTGACAGTGGTCAGTGTTGTGACAGTGTTGTCACACAGAGGTCAGTGTTTTGACAGTGGTCAATGTTGTTACGGTGTTGTGACAGTGGTCAGTGTTGTGACAGTGTTGTCACATAGGTCAATGTTGTGACAGTGGTCAGTGTTGTGACAGTTGGTCAGTGTTGTGACAGTGGTCAGTGTTGTGACAGTGTTGTTACAGTGGTCAGTGTTGTGACAGTGTTGTCACAGAGGTCAGTGTTGTGACAGTGGTCAATGTGGTCACAGTGTTGTGACAGTGGTCAGTGTTGTGACAGTGGTCAGTGCTGTGACAGTGGTCAGTGTTGTGACAGTGGTCAATGTGGTCACAGTGTTGTGACAGTGGTCAGTGTTGTGACAGTGGTCATAGCTGTGACAGTGGTCAGTGTTATTACAGTGGTCAGTGTTGTTACAGTGTTGTTACAGAGGTCAGTGTTGTTACAGAGGTCAGTGTTACAGAGGTCAGTGTTACAGTGGCCAGTGTTGTTACAGTGGTCAGTGTTGTTACAGCATTTCAACAATGGTCAGGGTTGTTACAATGGACAGTGTTGTGACAGTGGTCAGTGTTGTGACAGTGGTCAGTGTTCTGACAGTGGTCAATGTTGTTACAGCATTTCAACAATGGTCAGGGTTGTTACAATGGACAGTGTTGTGACAGTGGTCAGTGTTGTGACAGTGGTCAGTGTTCTGACAGTGGTCAGTGTTCTGACAGTGTTGTCACACAGTGGTCAGTGTTGTCACACAGAGGTCAGTGTTGTGACAGTGGTCAGTGTTGTGACAGTGTTCTGACAGTGGCCAGTGTTGTTACAGTGTTGTGACAGTGGTCAGTGTTGTGACAGTGTTGTCACACAGAGGTCAGTGTTGTTACAGTGGTCAGTGTTGTGACAGTGTTGTCACATAGGTCAATGTTGTGACAGTGGTCAGTGTTTTTACAGTGGTCAGTGTTGTGACAGTGTTGTCACAGAGGTCAGTGTTGCGACAGTGGTCAGTGTTGTCACAGTGTTGTGACAGTGGTCAGTGTTGTGACAGTGTTGTCACACAGAGGTCAGTGTTGTGACAGTGGTCAGTGTTGTTACAGTGGTCAGTGTTGTGACAGTGTTGTCACACAGAGGTCAGTGTTGTGACAGTGGTCAGTGTTGTGACAGTGGTCAGTGTTGTGACAGTGTTGTCACACAGAGGTCAGTGTGTGACAGTGGTCAGTGTTGTGACAGTGGTCAGTGTTGTGGCAGTGTTGTCACACAGAGGTCAGTGTTGTGACAGTGGTCAGTGTTGTTACGGTGTTGTTACAGTGGTCAGTGTTGTGACAGTGTTGTCACACAGAGGTCAGTGTTGTGACAGTGGTCAGTGTTGTGACAGTGTTGTTACAGTGGTCAGTGTTGTTACAGTGGTCAGTGTTGTTACAGTGTTGTCACATATAGGTCAGTGTTGTGACAGTGGTCAGTGTTGTGAAAGTGTTGTCACACAGAGGTCAGTGTTTTGACAGTGGTCAGTGTTGTTACGGTGTTGTGACAGTGGTCAGTGTTGTGACAGTGTTGTCACATAGGCCAATGTTGTGACAGTGGTCAGTGTTGTGACAGTGTTGTACAGTGGTCAGTGTTGTGACAGTGTTGTCACAGAGGTCAGTGTTGTGACAGTGGTCAATGTGGTCACAGTGTTGTGACAGTGGTCAGTGTTGTGACAGTGGTCAGTGCTGTGACAGTGGTCAGTGTTGTGACAGTGGTCAATGTGGTCACAGTGTTGTGACAGTGGTCAGTGTTGTGACAGTGGTCAGTGCTGTGACAGTGGTCAGTGTTGTGACAGTGGTCCGTGTTGTGACGTGGTCAGTGCTGTGACAGTGGTCAGTGTTGTGACAGTGGTCAATGTGGTCACAGTGTTGTGACAGTGGTCAGTGTTGTGACAGTGGTCAGTGCTGTGACAGTGGTCATGTTGTGACAGTGGTCAGTGTTGTTACAGTGTTGTTACAGTGGTCAGTGTTG
>CM031602.1:50263963-50271463 GCA_018398815.1 Conus ventricosus | reverse complement strand
ACTCACAATACGGTTAGGGCTGGTATCAATCAATAAATTTTTTAAAACTCACACGGCGATTAGGAAGACATGAATCTATAAACAATTCGTTGGGGAAGGTATGATTTAATTAACTACTTCGCTCGTGAGGCGGTTATGAAGATATTAAATAAAAAAACACTTCGACTTACAACGTGGTTAGGAAAGGTATTAATGACTAAACTGTTTAACTCATAATTCGGTCATGCGAGGTATCAATTGATAAACTGTTTTGTGTTTAAAATTACCATTCGGTTAGGAAAGGCAATTTTTAAAAAAAACCTGTTTCACTCGCAATTCAGTTAGAACGTCTCGATGAATAAACTGTTAGACTCACACGGCAATTACGAAGGCATCCTTTAATAAATCATTTAAAACTCACAATTCTGTTCGGGAAGGCATCGAACTGTTTCACCATGATCTCCCGTAACATGTCCGGATCATGAACCACGATGGAGGGACGCTTGGCTCGGTAGATTCTGGACAGGTAATGCACCCATAAGAGCTCAACTAAATAAAGGAATGAATAGATTGACCCAGTAAAGAATAACAAAGATCAACTGGGAACAAAAGGAAAAGAAAAGAAAAAAGGATAAGAAGGAGAGAACGTTAAGAAGAAAGAAAAGAAGGAAAGAAATCGAAAAGCGAAAACACCGATATAGGGAAAGAAAAAGAAAGAAAAAAACACGATGCAAAGCATATAAACGTACTCCCAGTTTATCCTGAATACGCGTGAGATATTCCATAAAGAGGAAAAACCGTCTTGGGCTGTGTAACCGTTAGTAATGGCTATTCTGGTAAACATCGGTCATCGTCTGTGACCTAAAACGAACATACTTAAAAATTTTCTCAAAAAGATCGGCCAAGAACTTTCTGAGATTTTCCATAAAGAAGAAAACATTATGGGCCGTTAGTAACGGTTGTAACGGTAAACTAAAACCTCGGGCATCATCCGTGACCCATAGTGAACATACCTACAAATTTTCAGAAAGATCGCCAAGTACTTTTTGAGATTCTATAAAGTAGAAAAACCGTCAAGGCTGTTACAGCCGTTTAGTAACGGCTATAACGGGGTAAACTAAAAACATCGGGCATCATCCGTGACCCATGATGAACATACCTGCTAATTTTCACAAAGATCTGCCACGTACTTTCTGAGATATTCCATGGAAAAGAAAAATCGTAAACTAAAACATCGGGCATCATCCGTGACCTATAATGAACATACCTACAAATTTTCAGAAAGATCGGCCCAGTAGTTTTTGTCTGGAGCGAGTGGAACACATTTGACCACGGACACACCAGACAGACAGACACCACACACACACACACACACACACACACACACACACACACACACACACACACACACACCACAAACACACACAGCATTTCTTCGTTCCCATTCTAAAGTACTCCCTGTTCTTTAAGAACTGGGAGTACAAAAAAAAAGGGGGGGGAGGGGGGAGGGGAACGAGAGTATGTGAAATGGAAGAAAGAATGAAATGAAAGACAGAAAGATATAAAGAGAGAAAAAAGGAAAGAAAGAAAGGAAGAAAGAAAGGAAGGAAGGAAGAAAGATAGAAGCATAAACCATACCCGGATAAAGAAAGCAGATTATGAACAGAGTATTCATGAACCATGATATGGTATAGTCATTGTTCATTAGCGTAATTCAATTTCTTCGTCAAATTGGAATACTCGTATAAGATGTGTGGTTATGACAACCATAACGAACTGGCCTTCTTGATCTTAACTGTGATTACACGTGAGTGGAGACAGGTAAACAGACAGCTGTCCACACAGACAGACAGACAGACAGGGAGAGAGGAAGGGAATTACCCATAGATTGGTCCGTATTCCTGCTGCACTGCTTAAAGACAGCACCAAACCCTGAAAGCAATCCATTTCTCTAGCATCTCTGGGAAACAGGGCTTTAATATTATCCATAAGCATGCGCATGAACATGAATCATGAACACGAGCATGCGCTCATGCACACGCACGAACGCACGCACGCACACACATGCGCACGCACACACACACACACACACACACACACGCACGCACCACATACATACATGCACAAGCGCGCACCCCGCACGCACACCCCCCCCACACCCCCACACACACACCCACCACACCCACCCACACACCCCCCCCCCAAGAGCCCCGATCCTTTTCCCATCGCCTGCTTACATCACACCCCCTAACAGACATTAATAGCTTTTCTCTCCTCCTCCTTCGACTTCTACTTCTCCCCCCCCCCCCCCCCCCCCCCCCCCCCCGTTTCAGCCTCTCTCTCTCTCTCCCACTCTCTCTCACACTCTCTCTCTTATTCGATACATACTAACAAGTTTTTAGATGGGATTTCTGATTATCAGTGCACAGTTCAAATATAAAACGGATATTGAACGTGTAATGAAATGCCCATTGTGTAGACTGCTCCAGTTTGGTGAAATTCACTTTGCTTTTTGTTGCTCTGCTTTTGATGATTTAAGACATAGTTTGATGCATCCAAAGTATTATAATCTTCCCTCTGATGTCAGATTAACATTACTTCTAGAATCACGAAAGACAGAAGTCAAAAATCTAGCTGTAGACGTTTACAAAGCCTTTAAGAGAAGAAGAAACAGCTGTATCTGGAATTATCTTGTCTGAACGGGGCTTATTGAATTGAGTCTATGAATATGCGAATCCTATGATCTTCATTCTCTAATTAAGAAGTTTTCCTTATTAATTGATAAACTGCTTTCAGTCTTGCATTTGATCTAGTTCTCATGCTTATACTAGGATGACAGTATATTTCATATTTGTATCATATATTCATTGTCATTGTTCACACTCCTGCAAATGGGGCTTTGGCATTTTAGACTAAAATTCTGTTCTGTTCTGTTCTGTTCCGTTATCTCTCTCTCTCTCTCTCTCTCCTCTCTCTCTCTCTCTCTCTCTCTCTAGATTATTGATACATACAACTTAACCCAACTGATAAATTCCCCTACGCGCAAAACATTGAAAACAGAAACATTGATTGACCATGTCTATGTTACAAATTCTTCTAATATTGTAGAAACATCTGTACCTATTTTTGGATTGAGTGATCACTTTCCAGTTTGTCTAACCTGGTGTAAGAAAGGCGTGAAAATTCCTAGATCCTACCATAAATATATAATTTACAGAAGTTACAAAAATTTCAATCCAGATCTCTTTTTGTTCGATCTAATTAACACAAACTTTTCAGAGGTATATCAGCATAGGGACCCTGACGGAGCTCTTGAATACATGGTATGATGCATTTCTTGCGGTATTCAATAAGCATGCTCCATGCAAAAAGAATAGAGTAAAACTCACAGACAAACTTCCACGGTTAAATGAAGAAATTAACGCAGCTAGAAATAACCGTGAATATTTACTTCAGCAAACAGGAAATGATGAAAACTTCAAGAAACAGCGGAATAAAGTAAACTCGATGAAAAGAGCTGCTGAAAAGAAATACTTTAGCGAATTAATCGCTTCTAAATCTAAACTAAATCTATATGGAAAGCAGTAAACCAACTATCAGGAAAAAGCAAAGCATCTTCAAACACTCCATCTACAAACCTATCAAACGACGAATTGAACAATCACTTCTCGACAGTTTCTGATTCGATTGTCAAGGAAGACTACACTCATCAGAATGACTTGCTGTTACTTAAAGATTTTTGTGCGTTGAAAAATGTAAAATCTTTTCTTAAGTTTAAATTCATAAGTGTTCATGAAGTATACCATGAATTATGTTCCTTAAGTCAGTCTAAATCTCGTGGATTGGATGATTTGGACAATCGAATACTTAAAACGGCAGCTCCAATCATTGCGGAACATTTAACCTATATTTATAATTTGTGTATTGAAAAATGTCATTTTCCTCAAGCTTTTAAGGATGCCAAGGTAATTCCTCTCTTTAAATCTGGTGACCCAAATGATGCTTCAAACTACAGGCCCATATCAATTTTATCTGTTCTGTCAAAACCGTTAGAAAAGCATTTAAAGAAAATGATTCAGTCCCATTTTGATGAATATAATTTGTTTCATCCAAACCAAAGTGGTTTCAGAAAAAATCATTCTTGTCACACTGCACTCTCAAAACCTAATAGAACAATGGCACATAAATATTAATAACGACCTTGTTACTGGGGCAGTATTTGTTGACTTTGCTAAGGCATTTGATACCATTGACCACAATCTCCTTATAAAAAAAACTGGAATTATATTGTTTATCACAAGATGCAAACAATCTGATTTCATCCTTTCTAACCAACAGACAACAAATAGTTTTCCTGGATTGTAAAAAATCATCTTTTCAACCAGTAAACTATGGTGTTCCCCAAGGGTCAGTCCTAGGACCAGTTTTATTTTCTGTCTATATAAACGATCTTCCGTTAAACGTCTCATCTGACTGTGAACTATTTGCAGATGATAGTACAATGCATAACAAAAACAAAAACACAGATTCGGTGCTTGCAGATATACAAAACGACCTTACAAAACTGGAAACATGGAGTAAACTAAATCATATGGCTCTACATCCTAAGAAATCTAAGTTAATGATAATTACCACTAGACAAAAACGCCAAAACTTCAAAACTGTCTTAAGCAAAATAAAAATAAACGACAGTGTTATAGAAGAGGTTAAGTGTCACAAACTGCTTGGTCTAACAATTGACAACAATCTTTCCTGGTCAGTACACATTTCTGCACTCACGCGTAAACTTTCTAAGAAATTATTTCAGTTTAACAGAATAAAACACTTTCTCGATCAACACACTAGAAAATTATTTTTCCATGCATATTTACAACCAGATTTCGACTATGCATCTACAATATGGGATATGGCTAGTAAAAACTGTCTTAAACCCTTAGAAAGCATTTACAGGCGTTCTATCAAACTTATACTTCTAAAATCCTCTTCCCTACTAATTCATGACTACAAATCATTACATATTCTTCCGTTTCAATTGAGATGTCAATTCAATAAAGCAGTATTTTTCTATAATATAGTTAATGGACTTGCTCCATCATATCTCTACGAAAAACTCCAAAAGACTAAACTACGAGACAAAGAGAGAATACAACTTCCCCGTCCTAGAACTGATCTGTATATGACTTCTCTTATATACTCAGGCGGTAAACAATGAACGAAATTCCTGATGGCATTAAAACAAAGAATTCCTTGGCATCATTCAAAAGCTGCTACCATGATTACTTGTTTAAGCTATTATAAATAATTATTCCATTTGCTTACTATTCATGTAATGGTATATATCTGCAATGTATTAAGTTACCCTGATGATGACCCCTCTCTCTCTCTCATCTTTCTTTCTCTTTCTCTCCCTCTCTCTCTCTCTCTCTCTCTCCCCCTCTCTCTCTCTCTCTCTCTCTCACTCTCTCTCTCTCTCGTCTCTCTGTCTGTCTGTCTCTCTCTTCTCTCTCTCTCTTCTGCTCTCTCTCTCTCTCTCTCTCTCTCTCTCTCTCTCTCTCTCTTCTCTCTCTTCTCTTTCAGTTGTACTTATATGTACAAGTAGGTAAGTGCACATATATATATATATATATATATATATATATATATATATATTATATATATATATATATATATATATATATATATATATATATTATGTCTTGATTATATAATGTACTCTGCCCCTTTGTTTTTATTTTGTTTATTGCATCCCGATCCTTTCTTTATCAATATTATTTATTGTATTGTCATAGCTGATATTATTGTTAACATACTCTTACTGCTCTTTCTTGGCCTTTGTTTAATTTGTGATGTGGTTTGCTTTGTTTTTGAGGACCTGATGAAAAAAAGTATTGAAATGCTTATTCAGTTATCCTCATTAAAGATTTCAGATTTCAAATTTCAGATTTCTCTCTCTCTCTTAACATTTCTCTCTTCCTTTCCTGCAAGCAAATGTGTACTGTTTGTTTGCAGGAAAGGAAGAGAGATAAGTTACTGTTCTGTTACCCCCTCCCCCTTTGTCAAAAGACCTCTCTGGTAATGACAATAAAATATCAGTGTCAACTCTCTCTCTCTCTCTCTCTCTCTCTCTCTCTCTCTCTCTCTCTCTGGTAATGACAATAAAATATCAAAGTGTCAACTCTCTCTCTCTCTCTCTCTCTCTCTCTCTCTCTCTCTCTCTCTCTCTCTCTCTCCCCCCCTCCCCCCCCCCCCCCCCAATCTTCTCTCTCCCAATCCTCTCTCTCTCTCTCCCAATATCTCTCTCTCTCTCTCTCTCTCTCCCAATCTCTCTCTCTCTCTCTCTCTCCCAATCTCTCTCTCTCTCTCTCTCTCTCTCTCTCTCCCAATCTCTCTCTCTCTCTCTCTCTCTCTCTTCTCTCTCTCTCCCAATCTCTCTCTCTCTCTTCCCAATCTCTCTCTCTCTCTCTCCCAATCTCTCTCTCTCTCTCTCTCTCTCTCTCTCTCTCTCTCTCTCTCTCTCTCTCTCTCTCTCCCCAATCAGACCTCGGCCGATATCCAATGTATGTTTTAGCGGCTGAAAGGTGTATTCGTTACTGGCTAAGAGTTTGTAATTTGGCAGAAGAAAGACTACCCAAGAAAGCCTATAATATGTTAAACCACCTTCAAGAATTGGGCAAAAAAACATGGGCGTTTTACGTGAGACAGGTATTATTTGTAAACGGATTTGGAGATGTTTGGTTGCAACAGAGTGTTGGCAGTATGAACAATTTCACTCATATTTTTAGACAGAGACTCGCTGATCAGTATACACAAACTTGGCATGATAAACTGGAATCAGCAGAACGTTTTGAACTGTATTCTAGCTTTAAGCAGTTCCTACGAACAGAGCATTATTTGGATTACGAGATATCACGGTGTCAGAAAGAAGCGTATGTTAAGTTTAGATTTGGCATTTCTCCAATAAGGGTGCATAAACTGAGATACAGAAGGGATGTGGTACAAGACATTTATTATGTCCGGTGTGCAAAGGAGCTATTGAAGACGAGTCACATGTGTTGTTTGAATGCAGGGTGTATGAAATATTTAGAGAAAAATGTGAATGCTATCAATAACGCTGAAGGAAGTGTGCCGTATGTAATGTCCTGTGCCGATGAAGTGTCTGTAAGACAAGTCTCACGTTTTCTGTACAACGTTTTCCGAAGAAGATCACAGCTGATACAAGAGGATGAACTGAAGAGAGTGTGCGTTCATGCTGTGGAATGATGATTTTGAATGGACAAATTAAGCTCTAACAAATATTCCGTAGGAATGAAGTTAATGGATGGATGCTCGTAAACTTTGATTAATAATGATTGAGGATCTCAGTTATTAACGAGGACTGAAGATGATCGGTGATCAAGGCGGTAATATATATATATATATTATCCTGTTGATTAATTTTCAAGAATTTATTGTTGGCCTGCCTTCATTGGAATGTCGATGTGCGTGGAACTACGAATTGTGCGAATGGTAAATCTATTTTGC
>CM031602.1:50248963-50253963 GCA_018398815.1 Conus ventricosus | reverse complement strand
ATAGTTTGATTACAACGGTCAGCACTATCAGTATCATAGTTTGATCACAACGGTTAGCACTATCAGTATTACAGACAGTTCTTATAACAGTCAACACCATTGATATTACAGATAGTTATTATAACGGTCAACAGCATCAGTATTGCAGACATTATAATGGTCAACACCAGCAGCATTACAGACAGTTATTATAACGGTCTCCAGTATCAGTAATACATGTTATTATAACGGTCAACAGAATTAGTATTACAGACATATATTATAACGGTCAACAGTATCAGCATTACAGACAGTTCTTATAATGGTCACCACTATTAGTATCACAGACAGTTATTGTAATGGTCAACATTATCAGTATTACAGACAGTTATTATAACGGTCATCAGTATCAGTATTACAGACAGTTATTATAATGGTCAACAGTATTTAGTATCACAGACAGTTATTATAACGGCCAATGCTATTAGTATTACAGACAGTTATTATAACGGTCAACACCATCAATATTACAGACAGTTGTTATAACGGTCAACACCATCAGTATTACAGACAGTTATTATAACGGTCAACAGCATCGGTATTACAGACATTTCTTATAACGGTCAACACTATCAGTATTACAGACAGTTATTTATAACGGTCAAGAGTATCAGTATTACAGACAGTTATTATAACGGTCAAGAGAATCAGTATTACAGACAGTTATTATAACGGTCAAGAGTATCAGTATTACAGACAGTTCTTAAAACGGTCAGCACTATCAGTATTACAGACAGTTTCAGTGTCTAGCATGTTTGACAGCAGGTGTGGATCTCTGATTTCATGGACCAATAGGGAGTACGTTGGCAGAATCCAGCAAAGCCTATTGGCCCACACGTGTGTTGGCATTCATAAAGAAGAGAGATCCAGACGAGAAGCGAAAGCTTGACTCAGTTTCCCCTGTGAAATTCACTTTGTTATCGATATAAACACGGTAAACATAGTCTGTAAAGCGTTTAGAAATTTCGTCGTTTCTAATCATGTGCCGCTATTCACCGCGCGCGCGCGCGCACACACACACACACACAACACACACACACACACACACAATATATATATATATAATATATATATATTATATATATATATATATATATATATATTATATATTTATATATATATATACACACACACGTGCGCTATGAACAGTAACGCTTTTTGATCGGTCAGCAACGCAATCGTAGTTCTCACGCTGTCGTCCGACCCATCAATCACATCATCTATTGGCATGTTGACAGTTTCCATTGACCCAGACTTAACTGAGTTCTCTCCCCGACATTCCCGCTATTCCAGCTAAGTTCACGTGCCAACTCTAACAGCTGCGCGCTGGCCCCGTGACACTCCACCTGTGTCCTCTCAGAGTGACTGCCCTTCGCTGTCCTTCTGGACACGATTCTTGGACAGGCTACACGCCACAATCAGGATTTTGCACTAAATCACCATGTGGGGGCCGGAGTAGCTCAGTGGTAGAGCGCCGGACTCGTAATCCAAGGGTTGCGGGTTCGAATCTCCGCCAGGCGTTTCGGTACAGGGGGATTTTTTCCACGGAGTTAACATTAGTTCTGACTCCATTATATTATTTTCCTATGCAGTCCTTCGAATGAGACTATAAACTGAGGCTCCGTGTGTGAACGCACGCATAACAATCTTGTTCATACGTAAAATCCCATCATCAGCATTCGGAAGAGAAGGCCAGTTTGGCCGTTGGTATGGATGACACGTTACACACAACGTGCACCTTCCCGAAGATGGAGTATGGCTGCCTTAATGGCAGGATAAAAATGGTCATGCACACGAAACTCCACTCCCTTTGTTGGGTAGATGGGATTAATACTTGCCTGTCCATATAGGGAGTGTCCGCGTGAGTATCAGCCTGCGTATGCAGAAGAAGAAGAAGAAGAAGAAGAAGAAGACTATGTAATCCATGTAAGCGTTTTGAGGCCTACCATACATTTGAGCCAGCTTTTAATGTTGAACAGCTAATCGATCAAAAGAACATCTCTCCATCTATTATTACCTGGCTGTGGGGGATTTTCACTGATGAAACCACAGTCTTTAAATACACGACTTTCCTCTGAGTTGACACAAATTTCAGGCCTTTGCACTCACCCGTGACCCTATCTTTGCGCCACCTGGAAGCGCCCAAGTAGTCACTATTCCTTTGAAGTTAATCTGGCTGTTTGGAATCACCTGGCTTGTACTTTGATGGCCATATGAAAGAAAAAGAGGAGAATCAACTTTCAAACACAATAAAAATTCTCAAAACAAACTAATTGCGCTAATCTGTAAATACTCGACTCCTTAAGCAAGGCCTTGGCGCATTTTTTTTTCTGCGTACGCAGGCTGATACTCCTTGCGGACACTCCCTGTACAGGCAGGCAAAGATAATCCCATCTACACATAGACAGGCAAGGATTAATCCCATCTACCCAACAAAGGGAGTGGAGTTTTGTGTGCATGACCGTTTTTATCCCGCATTAAGGCAGCCATTATCAAACTTTGGGGAAGGTGCATGCTATGTGTAACGTGTCATCGATACCAACGGCCAAACTGGCCTTCTCTTCCGAAAGTTGGTGATGGGATTTTACGTGTGAGCAAGATGTTATGCGTGCGTTCACACACGAACCTCGGTTTATAGTCTCATTCGAAGGACCGTATGGAAAATGAGTCAGAACCAATGTTAACTCCGAGGTAAAACCCTCCCTGCACCCAGACAGCCCGGCGGAGATTTGAACCCGCAACCCAGGATCACCAAGATTACGAGTCCGGCGCTCTACCACTGAGCTATTCCGGCCCCCCTTGGCGCATTAATTTTTGGTGTGCGGCCACAGTGTCTGGTCCGACTGACTTCCTGTCTCGTGTCACAAAGTCTATCGAGACTATCTACTGTGTCTCTTGTCATCAGTGAGGTTTTCGAAAATCACAGCAGCGATTACAGTCAATGCTATAGAGCTCTCTCTCTCTCTAGAAAATGGAAGGGAAAGAGGTGTGTGTGTGTGTGTGTGTGTGTGTGTGTGTGTGTGGTGTGTGTGTGTGTGTGTGTGTGTGTGTGTGTGTGTGTGTGCCTGTGTGCGTGTGCGTGTGCGTGTGTGTGTTTCCCTACCAGTATCTCTCACTTTTTGCAAAAACTTCACCTGGAGGATATTGGTGCCTTCTATTTTCCCCTTAGCTCCATGCATCTCGCTGTCACAGGTCAGCCTGGTTCTGAGTTCAACAGTCAGCTTGTCAACTTCCCTCTCCTGGGGCAGTTCCAGCTGGCCCCCAAATGAGGTCTTTCAACGTCATCTCCGTGTTGCAGACGTTTGGTTCTTCATCCTGGCCACCCTGTATACCGTACTGAGTACGGAATCCACTGCAAAGAAAGGACATTTAGAAAGAAAATGGGGCCGGAATAGCCCAGTGGTAGAGCGCCAGACTCGTGATCTTGATCCTGGGTTGCGGGTTCGAATCTTCGCCGGGCCGTTTCGGTACAGGGGGATTTTTCCCTCATTGGTTCTGACTCTATTTCCCATACAGTCCTTCGAATGAGACAATAAACCGAGGTTCCGTGTGTGAACGCACGCATTAACATCTTGCACACACGTAAAATCCCATCACCAACTTTCGGAAGAGAAGGCCAGTTTGGCCGTTGGTATGGACGACACGTTACACATAGCATACACCTTCCCCGAAGTTGGAGTATGGCTGCCTTAATGGCGGGATAAAAAACGTCATGCACACAAAACTTCCACTCTCTTTGTTGGTAGATGGGATGAATACTTGCTTGCTACACAGGGAGTGTCCGCAGAGTATCATCTGTGTACACAGAAAGAAGAAATAGAAAGAAAATAAGATTTTTGTAATTAAACACAGCAATGCACGCAACCTTGATCGATGAATGAATGAATGCATTGCTAGTATTGTCTGCTTTTCGAGCGTTCAGTGAGAACTGGGTCCACGTCTCAGTCTGCACCACAGACACATAAAGTCGATGGTCCACTTCATCACTGGTCAAGTCTGTTATTACAAGATGGGGGCTGCACCTTTGTCGTTGTTTTCTGTGCCAGTGGAGGAGAAGGGAAAGGAGACTGTTGGGGTAAGTACACTCAAAATTGTCTTTTAGACTATGTTTTAAGACGCTAATTTCTTTAATGAAGCTGATTTCCCGTTGTGATCCTGTCACTGGCACGGCCATGCGCGTGGGAATGAAGTAGGCCACACCCAACAGGGAGTGTGCGTTGCTGTTAGTTTACGGCCACTGTGAGTGTAAGACGCCCACAGACATCTTTCCTCTCTGAACATCCTGGACCCCTGCCATGGACCTCTCAACTCTCTGCATGGCAGCCTACTGTTTACGTCAGATGTCAAAGACTCCTCCACCTCTTCAACTGGTTGCCCATATGGCGTTCATCGCCTGAAGCATGGTCTCACTGGTTGGTTCTTCCTGGCTAGCTACAAGTACTACGGTTAAGGATGTAAGGTCTCTCTGTACTGGAACTGGTATTCGGTGTTCCTCAGTGGGCCGATCCAGTTTGTCTCATGTTGTATTTGCTTTGGGAGGCTGGGGGGATGGATTGGGCTCGAGTTTGGTCTCCACTCCACACACCGGTAAAAAAAAAAAGAAAAAAAAAAAGACTTCCTCAGAACAAATACGAGAGAGCGGAATTACACACGACACCGTCCACTCTCCTTCTCCTTGTCAACATGGCGGCGCGCATTCCCAGTGTGGCTGTACACCAACGATTAATGCGCCAAGGCCTTGCTTAAAAGGAATCGAGTATTCATAAGCTGGCACAGTTAGATTGTTTTGAGAATTTTATTGTGCGTGAAATTTGTTTCTCCTCATTTCCTTTCACATGGCCATCAAGGTACAAGCCAGGTGGCTCCAAGCAGACAGATTAAAATCAAAGGAATTGGGGGACTTACAGTTGGCGCAAAGATAGAGTCAGGGGTGAGTGCTAAGAACTGAAATGTGGCGTCAA
>CM031602.1:50214473-50233052 GCA_018398815.1 Conus ventricosus | reverse complement strand
CCCAAAATGAAAAAAGCCCATTAAAAAAATTTTAAAGCAGGGGAAACCCGGAAGGGGTAGCTTAAAAAGGGGGGTGAAAAAAAAGGTTTTGGTTTTTAGGGGAAAAAAAAAACATTTCCCCTGAAATTACCCTTTTTTTTTTTAAAAAGACCGGCCTTTGCTTTTTTTTTCCCGGCAAAAACTAAAAAAAAGAAGGGGGTTTTAGAAAGAAATAAAAAAGGTTTAATTTAAAATTTTTAAAGAAAGGAGTTTTCAAGGGATTATGTGGGTTAAAGATCGAAAATGTACAGATTCAAGCCAGGAAAAATCATTAAGAAAGAAAAAGGGAATATTCGCAGCGTTTGCGTCAAACTACCATGACAACTACAAAAAAGCATTGTTTGGCAAAAAGACTTTTATCATGACAAGTAAACCCCCTGCGATCTAATCTAATGAATCAACACAACGTTGAAAAAAGAAGTCATTAGATGAAAAAAACAAAAATGTGTTTGTTTCCAGTTTTTTATATGCAATTGGGCACGGAGAACCGAAAAAAAATTAAAGCGGAACGTGTCTGGGGGGTTTTTTCGCAGTTCTTCCTTTTCACAAAAGATCTTGAGGAGCGGGTTTGTTTTGTTGGTAGTTTCTGTAAATATCAGGGGGCGGTTTTCTTTTTAAAATTCTTTTTTATTTCATAGGGATAAACACCCCAAATGGACTGTTGCCCTGAGCGAGGTCCCCTTCTGTTCCCCCCCGGAAATAAAGGTACCTTACTTTCAAAAACCAAACGGTAATAGTTTGCTGGGTGTACTGGGTTTCAGAACATTTATTGTTTTCTTTTGATTGTTGTATGGTTTTACCCCTTAAATCTTCATTATTCATTGCGCGCAAAAGGGGGCATCTTCAAACCCCATTTGTTTTGGGGGAAATTTGTCAATCAGCTCTCTGTGATATGGTAGGAGAAAGTTTTAAAACTGTTTTTTAAAAGTTTTCAACCAAAGCCGGGAAGTAAACACCCGGATGCCTTTTAAGGTAACCTTTTTTTTAACAATAATTGATTACTTGGCCTTTAAATTCTTTTCCCCGTCGACTTGAATCATGCGGGATAAGTTAGGGCCCTCGTTGGTATTCAGTTTTAAGCGCAGAAACCAGCAAAGCACTCTTTGTGAAGGTTCTGCATCTTGTTCTTGAACCCATGTCAATGTGTGAGTGGACAAAATTTTTTTTTTTCGTCAAATCCTATCAAGGGAAAATAGAAGCCCATTTGAGGGTGCTTTTGGAGTTTGTTCACAAAGTGCGGTCTCTGTATTCGTCTAGGCCCGGAAATAAATTTGCCAAATCGCTTGTTTAGTACCTTCTTTTGCTTTTGTTCAGACCGGTTTGGCTTAGTTTTTTTCCCGTGTTCCCTTCCAATACCCTTTGGGGAAATTAATAATTTTTTCTTTTTTTTACTCAGCCAATATTATGTGCAACAAAAATACACGCGGTCATACCAACGAACAATAAACGCGATTTTTGATCTTTTTTTTTTCTGATGGTTAAAAAAAGTCACTGAATTTGGGGGGGGCAAGTCTGGACGGTTCCCTGTTACTAGATAATATTGTTTTATTGCTGACAACATTTTTAAATATTTAGCTGCATGCCCCTGTTTTTAGGGTCTTTAATAAAATCAAAATGCTCAAGTCGCTCCCTTTCAAGGGGGCTTGTGCAGCGTTTTTCCCCCATAGCTTTTTTATGTCTTTTTCTTCGCCGACCCGCAGTTTACTAATGCAAAATTACTTCCCTAAAAGAAAGGATTCACCACAGGCCCCCTACATATTGCGAGTGAAGCCTTTTTTTAAAAAAAATTTTTTTTTTTTTTCATATTTAATTTTCTAAAATTTTTCCGCTTGATAGAAAATTTTTCGTGGCAACGAAGCTGCAATGATGCATTATTTTGCTGAATCCCAAAGCTAGTTCCCAAGTCTGGGGTTTAATTCTTAACGGGCTTTTCCCAAGCATTGAGTACCCACACTTAGTCCCCCAAATAACAGCAAAATGGTAACAAGGTTGGTAACATTTTTTTCGGTGCTTTTTTTTATAAAATAAAAAAAATTTTAAAAATTTAAAAAAAAAAAGAACTTGATGATCCCCTACAGCTAAAAGGGCCGGCCAAAAACCTTTCCCCCAAACTTATGAAGGGCCCCAAATTTGGGGCCCAAAGCTGTTACCCCCAAAAAGGGAAGGGTTGTATTTTTTTGGAGGTGGGGAAAAAACAAAAAGTTCCTCGGAACGAATTCGCATTAAAACAGTTTTAACAGATTGCCGCAAGACATTTTAAAGTTCAAACAGGTAAAAGGAAGCGGGGGCTAGAATGGTGAAAAGTGTGGGGAAAAACGGTTTTATTTGTCACTAAACAGTCATTTTAGATTTGCCCCCATTGATTTGAACAAGACTTACGTAGTTTTAACGAAAGACCTGTTTTAACAAAGTCTTTGAGTCTCTAGGCTTTTCTATATACATTTTTGGAACATTGTTATCGCCAGCGATCAGGGTTTAAAAAACCTTTAATAAATTAGATTTTGTTTTCCCTTCAAAAATGAGCGAGAGAAAATCAGCAAATAAAAACATGATCAGGTGGAGAAAGAAAACCAAAGCCAAAAAAATCACAGAAAAAACATGAAAAGGGGGGGACCATTAAAAATCCTGGGGGTTGAACGGGAAAAAAAAATTAGAGGTGGAACGACAAAAAAAATTAATGTTACAAAATAGACTCATCATGAAAAAAACGCCGCCACGCCGAACAATTTGTTTCAATGCCGATTAAAAACTCCATTGATAAAAGGGCACCAAAGTTTTCAGGGGAATTTTGAACTTAAAACTGTTCCATTTTTGGGCGCCTGCTGCGTTGGGGGCAGTTATAGGCTATAAAATATTCCCAAAAGGGCAACGAAACAAAAGAAGTTAAAAAAACCTGAACCGTTAAATACAAAAAAAGACAACTGCACCCCAAAAACCCCCCAAAAACCAAAGCATCTTTTGCCCCTTTAAATGGAATATATTTTAAGAATTATTTTAATTTTTTAAAAAATAGACCCTGGGTTTTAAAAAAATGATGAAGTCAATAAAAAGACTGGGTCTTAAAAGTTTTCCATAGACCCGAATTTGTATAATGCGGTTGCTTCGGATGAAAAACCCTTCCTTTAAGATCTATGCAAGAACGCGAGAAAATCCAACGATGAGCGTTTTTTTGAGGCTTTGTGGAAAACCTTAAAATTTACTTTTAAGAAAAAAACAAGTTGTTTTTTTTGTAATTAAAAGATATTTAAATAAAGAACTTGGTTGTATTGAGGATGACTTAGTTATGATTTGGTTAAACGGGGGAAAAGACCTTGAGGGACTTGGGGGATAAGATGATTAGTAAGAACTTTAAATGTTTGAGGAGACTTTGAATAATTTTAAGGATGACTTGTGAAGCTTGAGGAGATTTAAAATAAAAACGGCATAAATAAGGATGACTTGTGAATGACTAGGTAATTTGAAATGCTGGGGGTGACTTGAAAATGATTGGGAGACTTGGAATGATTGGGAGATTAAGTGTGCGGCGTGGGGGGGGGTGGGGAGACGGCGTGCGTGGGGGGGGTGGGGAGAGGGGGGCGGGGGGTTTGGGGGTGCGCAGGGTTCCCCCCCTTAGGTCCCACAAGCAAGTATAGGCGTGTACCCCCTTTGCTACTTAAAAAGGCGTCCGCATGAACGGTTTTTTATGCAAGGGGGTTTTTCCCGCGCCCTTTTCCCGCAAAATAAGGGTTCCAGCAAAAACGGCATTTTAGCAAGGCGGATTTCCCAAGCCCTTGTATTAAATAGGCGTTACCGCATGAACTTATTTATAGCAAAACGGATTTTACCGCACCCCTCTTGTACTAAAATGGGGGCGTTCCCCCGCTAACGGTTATTTATGCAAAAGGATTTTTACCGCCCCCTCCTACTAAAAAACGTTCACCGCATGAACGGTTATTTATAGTAGCTCAGCAAGGAAATTTTCTGCAGTTCTTGCCCGAAAAAAGGCTTTACAGCATGAAGGCTATTTTAGTAGCAGCAGCAAGGCAATTTTCACCGCAGTTGCCTCCCCAACAAGATTTTTCATTATTTTCCTTTTCCCAAAAAAAAAAAGTTTTACCACTTTTTCACCCAGGCTTGGGAACCCCAGTAGTTAGTACACCGCCTTTGTATTTTAAAGTTTTTAAATAAAGAAAGTTGGTACGATACCCCTCCCATATTTGTAGATGTCTAAGGTCTGCCTGCCCATCTATTTTTGCCAGAACATTCAAAATCGCCACGTTGCAAAGGGCACACTTAAAGGCAGAAAAAATGGTTAGAATTAGAAAAGTAGAAAGTAAACACTTAATACAAGATCATTCCCCCATAACACGAACTGTATTAACAATCAATAAAAGTCAAATAAAAACTGAGAACATAAAACCCGGGGTTTTGTGCCGTAGCGGTCACAAAGGGGGATACACGTAACTCTAAAACTTCGCTGCGACACCTGGCCGCTGTAAACCCGAAATAATACGCCCCCCCCCCCCCCCCCCTCACCGGGCAAACCCAGTTCCCGCTTTATTGATTTTTTGGTCGTTTGCCGTGCCTGTGTGAACAAAGGGTAGGCGTCTCGCTACCTAAATTAAAGGGGGGTTTGGGCCCCGTGTCAGCCTATCTGTTACCATAGTTTTGTAGGTTAAAATTTTAGTCAGAATAAGTGGCGGATTTTATGTTAAAATATAAAATTATCCCCCAAAATGTCAAACAGTTTAAAATACTCATTTTGTTTTTTTCCTTGAACCAAAAAACCCCAAAAGATAGCCGTTTTTTTCCCAAAGCGTTAGTTCACTTTTTTCGTTTTCTAAAAAAAAAACTCCCCGGTTTACAACATGCTTTTAAATTTAAAAAATTAGGGCCCTGAATAAAAAACCCTGTTCTTCAGTAACGTTTTAGCCTTTTAAAAAAACCAAGTAAAACACAGGGTACAACGAGCGAAAGTCCAAGCAAACAATGGCGCCCCCGCGTGTCAGCGACCCTCGTTTGGGTTTTGGTCGACGGGGCAATCCGAATTCTGATGCTGTGGTGAAACCCAGCCAGTGTGCTTCGTTTACCAGGGCAGGCTAGGTGCAAACTGCCGGAGCCAAAAATTAAGTGATCAGTTTACCCCCGGTACAAAGTTTGTAGGGGGAAAAATTAGTCAAAGAAGTGTGGGGTTTTTTATGTTTTTAATTGAGAGAGAGAAGGTGTGGTGTGTGTGTGTCTTTCCCCGCCTCCGTTGTCGTCTGTTCTCTCTGTCTCTCTCTTCTGTCTGTCTGTCTGTCTGCCGGGATTCTCTCTTTCTCTTCCGCACGGGAAAAAGGCGGCTTTTGGGGCCACTTTCCCCCCCAAAAAACTCGGGGTGAAGAAAAGTGGGTTTGACAGAATTTCCGTTCTTCCTCTAAAATTTCCCACTTCTGTGAAACAGAGAAAAGGATGATTGTTGACAGTAGAAAAAAAGGAATAAAAAAAAAAATCCCCAAAGTCTCTTATTTGTGAAAACAAAGATAAGGATGATTGTTTCCACTGGAAAGGAAAAAAAAACCCCAAATTCACATTTTGGCAGAAAGTAAGGTTGATTGTTGGAAAAAAATGGAAAACACATAACAAACAAGACAAAAATCTCAACCTTAACGGAGAGAAAAATCTCAAAGGTAACAATTTTGTTTTTCTCCTCGAACACGGGGGCCCTGATAAACAAAAACCCCCAAGTCCCCCTACCCACGTCCAGCATTCTGTCCCCTTCTCGTTTGTTCTCTCCGTGGTAAAATGAGCTTTGGATGTACGGTGTCTTCACCTCAAATACACTTTTACCTTCTCTTTTGAAGCCCGAATGGTTGCCCGTATCGGCATTTGCAATTTTTGAAAACTTCGGATCCTTCTGTTTTGTGGATTTCAAACAAATTTTTTTGAGTAATTCAATTTTTCTCTTTTGCGATGCTGAGCAACTTCTTCTTTAGCGTTTTTTATCTGGGAGGTGGAACTGTTTTACCCTGTTGGGAAATCCCCAAAACCGAGTTAGTCCGTTCACTACTTGTTAAGTGCAGAATTTTGGGAAAAGGTTGTGGAAAAAGATGATAACGGTTGGTGACGAAAAAGGGCGTAGACGACACTCAGCAAAGGAGGAGACAGATTTCTGAGGCGAAAGGAAAAGGGGACGTTACTAGCAAAGAAAATCCCCAAGGAGGGGGGGGAAATATTTGTACAAAAGACCCCCCCCCCCCCCCCCCCCCCCCCCCCCCCCCCCCCCCCCCCCCCCCATCCCCCCCGGGGGAGTGAGCGACGACGTTTTTGATGTAGAATTAGTCCCCTGTTACGGGAATAAAATCCTGTGGGCCCTCTTCTTTTTGGGCAAAAAGGGTTTAAAAAAAATTTAAAGGCGTGCCGGGTTTACACAGTAAGTTGGTTTCCCCCCTGGGGTTTTTTTCATCGACTTTTCAACATCAACAGGTTATGGGCCCCGCCCCAACAGGTTACTGACTCGTTTTCCCCCTATGACTTCTCCCCCCAACAGGTTTTGGGCCCCCCGAAAAAGGATACTAGACTCGTTTTGAGGGGATGAACGCAAGTAGAACAGCGGAGTTGAAATTTCTGTGTTGCTGAAAAGGGAAAAATTGAAAAACATCATTTTGCGACGCGAAAGAAAAAATTTAGAGGCAAAAAAAAAAAGGCCTTGGCCCAAATTTAATTTAAAATTTTGGGGCGATAAGGCCCGTCTCTTGTGATGGGGACGCCCTGTGAGGGGAAAAGCCTTGAGATTTACGCGAGACATGCTACAAGGGCACCCCCCCTGTGATAGCCTTCCCCTGGAGCATCGTGGTGAACGATCGGGATGAAATGTGAAGTTACATCTTCGTGCGAGACAGTGCTGACATCTACGAAATGCAGGTGAAACAGTGACTGAAGCCTTTTTTGGTTTCTGGTGCTGAAAGGTTTCCGATATTTTTAGTCATCTGTGGCGTCATAACACAAATAAAAAAAGCAAAACTTTCGGTGATTTTAAAGTCGCGTTTTTAAGGGGTTTTGAGAAAACCGAATGGTAAGAACAAAAAGCGAGTTCCTTGTTTTAAATCTGCAGCGAATCCAAATTAGTCCGGCTAAGATGGGGAAAAGGATTGCTACAGTGCAAACTCCTGGTCATACGCTAAAAAAATGCGAAAAAAGTAAAATTTTGGTTGGGGGGCAGTCATTGTCACAAGAACAAACACACGACAAAAAACGTGCCGTCGTAAGAGTTAAAAAGTACCGACAACGAAGATCGAACTGTCAGACGACAAAATCTTTGTTTTTGCATTCTTTAGTGAAGTTACAGATAAAAGTGAAAAAAAATTAGTTGAGCAGACGAGTTTGTGATCGAGAAATTAGCCCCCTTACGGGAATAAAAACCCGTGGCGCCCCCTTCTTATTTGGGAACGGGAAAGACAAGAATGGCGTGCCCCGGGTTTTCCCGTGAGTTGTGTTTCCCCTGTGTGTTTTTTCCCATCGGACTTTCAAAATCAAAAACGACAGACTTTTGCAAAGTGCAGCCTGATAAAATGGCCTACAAATCAAACCTGCCCCCTCCTTCGCCTTCACCCCCCCCCTCTTCTGCTCCTCCCCCCTACAGCGTGACCCTTTACCCTACCTGAGCGACTGTCTGCCGCCCCTTATGGCCCGATTTTTTAGGAATTACAAAACGATTTTTATTGCTTCGAATTACGAGGTGAGTTTTTCACGACAAAAATTCAGTAAAAAAAAAAAAAAATACTGTGTACTTTCAAATTTCTATGTGAAGCTGTTTAAAAAAAATGAAACCTTAGGGTTTTGGGGTTTTTCAAATACATTTATAAAGTGTGAATTCTATTAGAGAACACAAAAAAGCTTTAAATTTCACATGGATGCGACCCCCCATTCCCCGGAAAAGCATGGGGGCCCTATGAAATACCATCGCAGAACCAACCAACCCTTTTGAGAAAAATAACCCTTATTTTACCCGGGTTGAACTCTCGCGGGGCTGAAACTGTGATTCGTAAGGGGGCTTTTTATAACAAGCGTGATCGCCCCGGGGACCTAAAAAAACCATTTTGTTAGAAGCGGCATTTCGTTGTTCCCATTCTTCATCCGGTTTTTAGTCATGTGAAGAAAATTTTTGCCAGGCCAACCTTTTTTTTGTTATATCCGGCCCCTTGTTACACCGACTTCATTAAGCGGGTTCGCTGTATATTTAGTAATTTTAGACAAAATCCTAAAGTGGGGTGTGGCCAAAACACAAGCAGGAAAGGGGAAGAAAATGTCATTGGAGGACGAAAGAGCGGTGGGGAGGGGGGGGGGGGGGGGGGGGAGCCGGGGGGGGGGGGGAGGAGGGTGATAGCGCAGGGCGAATCACCCAAATCGATTTTGCCACTGTTGCATAAAGAGTGCATCCTAGCCGCTCCAAAACCGTTGTAAAGCAAAATGAGGGGAAAAAGGATACGCTCGTACACTTAACATTATAAACCCTCATTTCCCCCCAGCCGCGAAAACCCAAATTTCCAAAACCGCCACCGCCAGCATGCCCCCCCCCCCCCCCCCCCCCCCCCCCCGCTCCCAATCAAGACAGTTGGGGGGAACAGGAGCGGCGGGGAAGGGGGGCATCAATCCGAGGCGGGGGCGAAGGAGGGGGAGAAAGCGGGGGGGTTGAAAAAAGAAATCGTTTAACAAAATCCCAGACTTGCGTTAACAATTTTCCAAAAACCCCACAAAAAAAAGAAAAGGAAAAAAAAAGAAAAAAAGAAAAACAACACACCAAACCAAAACCCAAATATAAATAAAATGTTGCGAAATTCAACAGATGCAAACAAAAAAAATTAAAAAACAAAACCAAATGAAGTGCAAAGAAAGGGGAGGTGGTGGGTAAAGGCAAAAACCACACAAATCTCCTTTCGTGCAACTGAGGGGAAGATGAAAACACCCCAACCTAGAGACACCCAACACAGTCATTCAGTCAACCCTTTGGGCACTGAGGGCCCCGGGAAGTCTTTCCCGCCGGAAAGGGATCTAAGCCCTTGAATGCTCAGTATTTGTAATCCATTTTTTAGTTTGGCATATTTTATTTGAACCCACATGGGCTTGTGCAGAATGTTTATATGCGTTTTGTTCCTCATCTCACAGTTCCTGTTTTTTTTAAGCTGTTCGTTTGAAATTAAGAGTCCTGCTTCTTCCCGTAACTGGTTTTTCACTTTTTGAAAGGGTTGCCGGTTGTGGCCTAAAGCCCTATCCCCCAAATAGTATATATGCCGCCAAAAAACCATGACACAAACGTTCACACACTGAATGGGCTCACCCAGAAGGCGTGTGGACTAAACCCCCCCTCCGGGAAAGGGCCCTTTGGGAGCCAGCCCCTCTGAGGCCAGGTCAGCTGGTGAGGAGTCCGGGGAAAAGGGGCCCCTTGCCAGCCCGTGATCGTCGAAAAGTTGCGGGGGCATCTTCCCCCAGGAACCCCTGGGGGGAAGACTGGAAAATTTTTGAACCTATATAACCCCGGGTTCGTCCAGAAGAAGGCCCCGCGTTTTGGGTTTTTCTCTGCTCTGTGGTAGTAAAGTTGAGGTGAGGAACCCCGGGGGCGCTTGGTTGTCTTCGAGGGGCTTGAAGTGCACGTCAGGAGGAAGGCCTAGCGTTTGCTGGTGACGCACGATATTTTCAAGCGGGGGATTCCCATTCCGAGGGTAGAAAACCCAATGTTATGCGCACTGCCCCTGCGCCTACACTACAAACATCCCAAAAAAGAGGTCCGAGTTTTTCCCCCCCTCGTTTCCCTGATGTGGGTCATTTTGTTTTCCACAGCGTGGTGGCGATGCCCCCTCCCGGGCGGGGAAAAAATGATGCACCCTTTGTTATGATATTTACTGACTTCCCTAAAAAACGCGAAGCAAAACAAGCTGAAGGTTTTGGGGGGATTTTTTTGGACAATTTTTACAGATGGAGCGAGAATTCAATGATTTGATTCAATACACGGAATGTGTGAGAAAATCATCAGCAATATGCCTTTGGTGGAAAAAACCCGGTCACGTGCAAACCAGCTTGAAATCCTAATACCTGTGTGGCCCCCTTTGCATGGACCTACTTGAACCTGGGCTCTTGAGTGGACCAGGTGGTTGATGCGTCCCCTTGGCACACAGCCCACCATGGACGAGGCTGGGAAGTTGGCGCTGGCTGGTCGTGGACGCGGGGGTCCCCAACCCTCTGCCAGTTCATCCCCCAAAATGTTCCCATTGGGTTTAAAAAAAGGGGGGGGCGGCCCGGGCAGCCCTTGACGTTGTTATGCTGAAGAAATTGCTGGGTGGCCCTGGCATGGTGGCTTGCATTGTCCTGGGGAATGTCCCCGTTTGGGTTTTGCCAAAAAAAAAATCGACAGGGTCTGGCACCTGGGGAGTACGCTGTGCATTTACACCCTGTCCCGCGACCAGGCCCAAAGTTCTGAAAGAACTGGGGCCTATGGGTGGTTAAAGCCAATTGCACCCCATACATAAAGTTGGACCCCCCCAGGGGGTTCCGTCTACCACACAGGAGTCAGCATAGGTTCACCAGGTCGACGCCATTTCGACAGCGCAGCCCTGTCCAAAAAAAAAACGGCTCTCTCCAAACAGTTTGGTCCCCACGCTGCCTGCACCAGTTGATTCGGGTTGTCCCCCCGCGCCCGTCCTGCCGGTGTCTTGGGTCATACGGACTTGTGGGACGTACCTGCCCCGCCCCTTTCCTGAAGATGCCGCCGCATCGTGTTGAGGCTGATTCGTTGCTGGAGATTCCCAGGCACCTGTCGAGCAGTGTTAGTGGCTGTTTGCCGCCTGTCCCGCAGATGGGTTCGAACAAGATGGCGATCCTCTCTTTGTGTGGTGACCCAAGGACGGCCTGGCCGGGGACGATCATCAGTGGTACCAGTGACTCGCATGCAGTGCTGCAGACGATAGATGGTTGAGATGTGGACGTTAAAGATGTTGGCGACCTGCCTGGCATCCACACCAGCCTCCAGATGGCCTAGGGCACGATTGCGTTCCTCTGCTCGTAGTCTTGGCATCTCTGTAGCGCTCAGACGGCAAGTCGTTACCTGAACCTTGTGGCGCGGCTTTATAAAGGCTGCATGCCTGCGTACTTGTCGCTGGTTAACTTTTGCTGTGCATGGTGTGCACGTGCCTCACATGCAGCAACCAGTTTGCCATTTTTGTTGACCCTCCAATGCCGGGAATGATGTGTTGCTCACACAATTTTTTCACTGCACGTGAGTCTTGGACCCAAACAACTTGCCACAATGGTTCAATAATGTATATTCACCCCCTTTCACCCGAAAAATAGCCTTTCAAATTTTCGCGTTTTTTATGGAAGTCAGTATATGTGCGTGTATTTGTTCTAGGCTGTTTGCAACTCTGAAGTCTCCGACAGATTGTCTTCAACATCTCGGTAACCGTTAGTTGGAAGCAAAAAGGGGCATCGTTCTGGATGGTGAAAAAGGGAAGTCACTGTGGTGTAAGATACGTCAGTTCTTGTACTGTTGCACCATCGTCGATCCGATTGACGTTATCGAACGTTACAGTACACAGCGTTCAGTCGTCTCCCAGCCTCCAGTACTCGGTACACACCTAGGTGTCATCGTCTGCCGTGCTGCTTCAGGTCGTTGACATTCCTCTTGTTCTCCTTAATCCGACTATCTTGCTGCTGGATCATGCTCATTAAGCTCTCAGTTTTTCTCTTAACGGCTACGATTTCCGTGTGTACCTTTTCCCACTTACTTTCCGTCCCCAATTCTGCTGTCGTATGTATAAAACAATCTTTCAGACTTTCCACTTCTTTTTTTATGTGTTCCCAATCGTCTTTTCTAACGAGTTTTATCGAAGCGTTGATCAATCATCTCAAGAACTTCTCGTATATTTTGTCACTGGTGGGTTTCTTTCAAAGTTTAGGCCACTGTCATTCTCTCTCCATGTGCTAGCACGAGAGTTTAGAGTTGATGACAGGCGAAGATTAATCGGTTTTGTGCTCCTCATTCAGTAGCACAAACTGAGTTCAAGGGACTACTGTTTACTTACATTTTTTCACTGCACTGCAGCTGGCATATCCAGGTTTAAATCAAAAAGAGAAGAAAACCATACCCATGGACTCACGGCATATCCGGGAAGGTTTCTACACAGCCACCATGATTAATCGCATTTCCATTAACACTGTAATTAAGAAATTACCACTGACATGTACCGTTGCCTGTCTTGTCTTCCTTTGGGCGACCACTCATCCAAAAGACCAGTTTTTAATTTTGTCCAGAATTGACTGATGCTCACTTCTGTTTTCCAGAATCAATTGATTGGAGGAAGGTGGTTCTTGAATTGATTGTTCATTTTTTCCCCCATAACTCTTTAATTGTCCCCCTTCTTCCTCCGGAATTGAATAATAGTTACATGTCTACTTCTCAAGATTTGAATGACATTTTCTTCAGAATTGATTACCTTTCAATTGATTCTAAAGGTGATTGTTAGTTTAACTGATTAATTGTTTTTCTTCCAAAAGGATTGGTTTTCTTTCATAACTGATTTTTTTTTTTTTTACCAAAACTTGCATTTAATTTTGTCCACAATTGATTCATCATCAGTTCTTTCCGGAATTATTTTCATTTCTATCCACAGAATTTATTCATTGTTAATTCCGTTTCAGAATTGTTTGCTTATTAATTCTGTTTTTTTTTTTTTTTAATGTTTTGTTTTCTGTAGAACAGACCGAACAACATTTTCCCCCATAAATGATTAAATGCCAATTTCTTCTTGAATTACTTGTTTGTCTTTGTCCAGAATTGATCACAATGTTGTTTGTTTTTTTGTTGTTGTTTTTTTTTTTCAGCACTGACTGATTGTTGACATTTGTTTATAAAAATCATATATTCTTGTTTGTTCGTTTCAATATTTTTCCGTTGTGCATCCCCCTCGACTCCACCTCAAAATTTATTGGCTGTTTGTTATTTGATCCGAAATTAATTGATCCTTAAATATTCCAGATTTGATTGATTGATTGTTCGTTCCAAAACTGATTGATTGTGAATTGTGTTTCAGATTTATGGCATTTTGGGGAATAGTAAAAGCGGCAAAGAAAATGAAGAGGAATGTGCTTCGTCTTTCAATCACTGTGGTGTTTGCGGCTCTTATTTTGTCTAGTTTTCTCTTGCCAAAGCTGATCCAAAAACGTCTTACGCTATACAAAGGTGGGTTCACTCCTGTATGTCTTCAAGTGATCATTATAATGAGGTGTGTGTGTGCGAGCGTGGCGTGCGTGTGAGCGCGCGTGCGTGGGTACGCGCGCGTGCGTGCATGCGTGCGTGCGTGCGTGTGTGCGTGCGTGTGTGTGTGTGTGTGTGTGTGTCTGTCTGTCTGTCTGTCTGTCTAGTATGTATGCACGCGCGTGTTATCGCGTGTGTAAGTCTACATGTGTGAATCCGTTCGTACGCTTCGCGTGTGTGTGTGTGTGTGTGTGTGTGTGTGTGTGTGTGTGTGTGTGTGTGTGTGTGTGTGTGTGTGTGTGTGTGCCGTGCCCATGACTACTGTTATTGTTGTTGTTGTTACCAGTATAAAGAGTGCGTATATGGCGCCTATCTTTGGTTACAGACCAAGCTCTAAGCGCGTTACAATCTATGCTTCCGTTTACACAACTGGCTGCCTACCTGGATAGAGCCCAATGAAGAGCTGCCTGCTGGCGCTTCATTCAGTCATGTGCCATTTACTCAATATCAGTCACTCACTTTCCTTCTTCCTTCTTTCGATTTTTCACGCAGGATTCTTGCATTGTCTAACATGTCCTCGATGTCAAAGGCAAAATTTGCTTTCTGTTCGAAAATGTAGGATGTTCTGCGTGCGTTCACATATGGAACCCCGGTTGTATAGTCTCATTCGTGGGACTTTTAAGGAAATGGAGTCAGAACCAAGGTAAACTCCGAGGGAAGAATCCCCATGTACCAAAACGGTCCGGCGGAGATTCCAAGCCACAACCCTAGCATCACCAGAATTACAAGTTTGTAGTACGTGGGCCTTGACGAGTATGTCTTATAATTTCTACTTATGTTTCTAATCTGTTCATAATTGTTTCAATTTTTGCTGGAATTTGTTGTTTTATCATACCGTCCTTCATCATGTAAGTGGCTGGTGTTGTAGTGGTCTCTTTTCTTTACATGATTTGGATGTTCTGGTCTGCATTTCCATGGCAACGTTTGATGTAATGATTGACCTATCTCCGAGCTTGAACCTCACACGAATGAGGTAATTAAAAACATTTTTTTTAAGCCAGTCGAAGTGCTTATCTCTTCAAGTGATCAACCAAAGATACAGCCCAAATTATATTGTTCCTCTGTTTAGGGCATTAGTATGTGCCATTTTGGAATACGGAAACGTGTTTGAAGTTGTTACGTTAGAAAGTACAGGCACTTGATGGACGATAATTAACGGAAGTTCAGGAAGAAAATTACTGGCCTGGGAGTTATGGAATATGCGGAGATGTTTGTATTGTTAAGGTTAGCATAGAAGGTTTTAAGGTGATCTTATTGAACCATACAAATTCTTCATCACTTGTGTGATCTTGTCACAGCTAGATTTTGACGAACATTGTGTGTTACTGAAAGGACAGGAGAACACAAGTCTAGACCAGCAAAGAAAGCAATGTCTGCATGGAATATTTTCCCGCGTGAGACTCTCGTCGTTTTGATATGCATTTGAATCATAGCGATAAGTATCTCGAAAAACAAGTATACTCAACAAATTTGCAAGTCTTTTATTTTTATATTTTTTTTATTTTTTTTTTTTTTGGTCAATACGCAGACGCCTGATTAATTCATGGCAACAAATATTCAGATGTGAGTATGCAAATATCTCTGAGGACAAAAAGCTTAAACGTATATATCGTGCATCTATAATGTGATATGTTGTGTGATATTATGTAATACCATTACGATAAAGTACGCTACAATAATCATATTATACATGATTTTTTTTTAATGATATATACAAATGAGGAGATGGGGAGGGGGATCGTGATGTGATGTGATGTGGTGTGAAGAAGTAACTAACCAAGCCAAACCACTTCATCATCCAGGTAGGAGTATGGCTGTTGCGTTTACAGATAGATAGATAGATAGATATAGCTAGATAGATGGAGAGAGGGACAGAGGCACCGGCGACACACTCAAAATTATCTTTTTTCTTTTTTGTTTTGTTTTGTTTGTTTACTAGTATGTTTGTTTATTTTTTGTTTTGTTTTGTTTTGTTTTTTTTCTCTCTCTCTCTCTCTCTCTCTCTCTCTCTCTCTCTCTCTCTCTCTCTCTCTCTCTCTCTCTTCTCTCTCTCTCTGTTTTGTTTTGTTTGTTTGTTTGTTTAAATGGAACCGACAGTCCAACGACCAAGACTCACTCTGCTACATTCTTCGCATAGGTGTAAGAGATCGGAACCTCTTCAAATCGCTTACCTGGCTATGGTTTTCCATCCAAGAGGTTTTTATCCCCAAACGTACAGGTCTGCTGTTGCGTCGTGTCCAGGGGACATTACACAATCACAATCACAGGGAGCAGTCATGCCCCTTGACGTCTTCATGGCATGGCCTGTGCGTGTCTGCACCCTGTGTCGACACAACCCGAGTTTTCAAGGGTGGTGCAGGATTGCTCACGGCTGGTTGGTTCGACGCTTGAGGACAGTACCAGCAAGAGTGGAAAGGCCTTTCCACTTTCTCCGATAGTGTTTCTCTGGGTACCACTGGCGCCTTCGGATGTTTTTATCTTTCTTTCCTCCAAGATGAAGCTCAGAAGTTACTACAAGATCTCAGACGACTTGCATTCTACAGATCAATCCAACTTCGAATTCGTAGCCTATGGCAAATCGAAAACATTTCTACCATGAAAACACTGCGCGCGCGCGCGCGTGTATGTGGGAGAGAGAAGGGGAGGGGGGACGCTCGTGTATGTGGGTGTGTGTGGTGTGCGCGCGCGCGCGTCTGTCTGCTTCTATCTGCATTAGCGAGAGTGCGTGAGTGTACGCATGGATTTGTGTCTGCACACAGTGCGTATCATAAAATGTTTAGATCTCTGTCTGTCTGTCTGTCTCTCTCTCTCTCTCTCTCCTCTCATCTCTCTCGCCTCTCCTCTCCTCTCTCTCACTCTCTAATAATAATCTTTCTTGGTCTCATCACCTTCGCAGTTTATGTAAATCAATATCCAGACAAACATATCAGCTGTGCAAGATTAAGCATTTCTTAAACCTTCATGCCAGGAAATTGTTCCTACACGCACATGTTTCTCTCTTCAATCAATTATTGTTCAACACTAATTTGATTCTGCTAGTGCTAATGCCATGAAACCCTTAAGAGTGTCTACAAAAGAGCACTTAAAGCAGTTCTATTAAAATCATCTAGTCTTAGTGAAGGGGATTATACTAAAGCGGGGGCTCTTCCGTTACAAGAAATGTTTGCTGTCAACAAATGTCAGCTAATGCAAAAAATTGCATCGGTTTAGCACCACAAACTCTTCATCCAAATTAGCATAACCCTAGGGATTCAACCAAATTTCAGGTTCCCACACCTAGAATAAGATCTATTTAAATCAAGCTTATCTTACTCAGGAAGCGTGGTTTGGAATTCACTTCCACTACATTCCGATGTACTCATATACAGAATCCATTCAGGGAAAAACTAAATCACACATTTCACAGCAGACCATTGCTATTAGAACAAAATACATATACCAGGCACACCCTCTGTTTTGCTGCATGTTAAACAGATACGCCGTTTCCTTTCCACTGATGTTTTTAAAACCAGATAATGATAAATGAGAGATATGGTTGCTATCGGTTTGTGGTCGCTGGTTTTATGGTGCATGTCACGAATTGATGTGATGTCTTAATACTTTGATTTCTTGAGCACTGTAACTGCATGGTGATAAATGTGTGTCCGGATTACTGTTGATCATATTGATGTATTGCTCTTTATTCAAATTATATAATGTTTAGCATGTGAATTTTGGATAGAAAAATGGAATATAATCTCTCTCTCACTCTCTCTCTCTCTCTCTCTCCTCTCTCTTCTCTCTCTCTCTCTCTCTCTCTCTCTCTCTCTCTTCGTTAACTACGGCGCGTTTCAATGGATTGTCGCTTAATTAATAATTAAAATTTGGGTAGTGTATGAATGGTAAAGAAGAAAACAACAAAGATGGGGAAGGTAAATAATAATGGCATCTCTCTCTCTCTCCTCTCTCTCTCTCCTCTCTCTCCTCTCTCTCACTCTCTCTCTCTCACACACACACACACACACACACACACACACACCTCAACACACACACACACACACACACACACCACACACACCACACGCGCGCGCACGCGCGCGCTCACGCGCGCGCACATGCACACCACACATCATGAAAAATAAATGTTATAATATTGATAGCTAGGAATTTATGCTGCTATATTGATAACTGATTGTTCGTTTCTCGTTTGCCTTATAACCACATCATATAAATGTAAAAGAAAGAACAAATGTTGATATTATTGATGCATTGTAATTGTCTTAGTTTATCATCCTTAGCAGTTTGTTGTATGTTAACTTTTACAAAAGGAATGTAACTCCTCTCTCTCTCTCTCTCTCTCTCTCCTCTCTCTCTCTCTCTCTCACTCTCTCTCCTCTCTCTCTCTCTCTCTTAGATAGGAGGATCGCTTATTCCATATATCTGTGTGAGCTAATTCTTTTCTTCTTTGTAATCAATTTCTTTATTCTTGTTTGTTGTTTAAGTCGTTTCTTTTTCCTTTTAAAGTCATCTACCCTTAAACTGTTAATGCATAAACTTTTTAATGTTGTGAAGATAATGTGTGTTTGTTAAAAGTTTTGTAAGTCTTCGTCGCTAGTCATACTTAGTCCCTTAACGGGGCAAGGGCCGGATGAAAAAAAAGCATGTGTTTGCTTATCTGTTACCCTTGGAAATAAAGATTATCATCATCATCTCTCTCTCTCTTTCTCTCTGGTGTTGGAAGCGGTTTACGAGTAGTGGTCGTGTTTATTCAGCACTCTCCTTTCCAACCAAAATCTGTTGTGTTCAATTGTTTGATCGTATTCATTTTTGGTACATGAATCCACGAAGAGTGTGTGCACCTGAAGTGATGGTGGATTGGTGAAAAGTTTAGTTGATGGAGCAAAAATTAACTTTCGATAATAGTAGAATTAATGAAGGATTCTGGCTCTCATTTGTGTAAGCGCAGTTCACGCTTAGCCTTTCCTTTCATCGACCCTTTCCGCTCGGGTTGTACGTGAAAACTGTTCCTTCATTGAACATTGTGTGTGTATAGGTGTGTGGTTAAAAAGACACGAACACATGAAAACATTAGTCCTGAAACTTAGAGCTGCGTTGTAAACAAGCCCTATCAGTTAAGAGAAAACACTCAGCAAACTACAGGCACCTGAAAAGATGTCACAAAACATGTCTGCTGTACATTAATCAAACATCGTGCTCTTCATGGACAGGCGCTTCGCGCAAATGCAGCAGAATTTGCAAGTACATATAGCTGAAATTAAAGAAACATCGACGAGGAA
>CM031602.1:50086973-50209473 GCA_018398815.1 Conus ventricosus | reverse complement strand
TGTACCAGAATTGAGAGTCACCAGTTGGAATGTGTATCCCACTGAACCCTTCTCACGGGTTGAAAGTGGTTACAGCCCAGTGGGTAGTCCTAAACCAACACAAAAAGACCCACAAAAAGAAAAGAAGAAAAAAAAAAGGGGGGGGGGCGGGGGAGTGAGTAGGGGTAAACAACCAATGTCTGACAGAATCTTTCTTGAATATGGACGGATTCACAGTCTCTTATCCATTTCCTCTGAACTGTTTCGGAGCTATCTTTGGAGAGAGAGAGAGAGAGAGAGAGAGAGAGAGAGAGAGAGAGAGATTTCTGAAAAAATCTAGACCTAAATCGTCGTAGGACATTATACATGAAGGCAAGTCAAGTCAAGAACACTTTACTATCTCCAAAGAGAAATCAAGAGTGGTCATAAAAACATGTCTGTGGATCTATATTTAATAAATAGCAAATCATGAATCACACCCACCCATCCACCCACCCACCCACCCACTCACACACATAGAATAATGTACACACTCACATATATACAAACAAGCTTTCTGAAGCGGGTCTTACTGAAAGTTCAGTTTTGATTCAGGAGTTTGATGGAATTGGGAACGAAACTATTTTTAGTCATATTTATTTTGAATTTTGGAATTTAGAATCTTCGTCAAGAGGTAGAACATTGTAGTTTTTTGAAAGAACATGAGAACTGTTCACAGCTTTTTGTGTGACATGACATTCATACAATTTACCTAGCTGTTGTTATTTTTGGCCAATAATCTTTCCACATGTTATCACCACTCTGTTTAAAATGTTTTTGTTTTTCACGCTAAGATTTCCAAACCAGCATAAAAGCCAAAGGACAACACTGATGTATCTTAAAAGTCGATAAACCCAGTTTGGCCGTTGTGCACGTATGGTGAATGTGTGTGTATGTGTGTGTGTGTGTGTGTGTGTGTGTGTGTGTGTGTGTGTGTGTTGTGTGGTGTGTGTGTGTGTGTGGTGTATAACTGATCATTGTTTCATCATCTGTCGGAGTGTTTGTCTGAGCGTCATTTAATTTTGACAGATTGGTCTGTGTAATGAACTGATCCTGTATAGTCTGAATTATTTGGTTTATACAAAAACTCAACAGCATCAAGTTAATGTAAAAACTCAGTCAAATCAAATGTTATACAAAAAAATCAAGAAAATAAAAAATTTATGCCAAAACTCAATTAAATCAAAAGTTTGTGCAAAACCTCAGTGAAATCAAATGTGTATGCAAAAACTCAATGAAATCAAAAGTAGATGCCATAACACAATACAATCAAAAGTTTGCAAAACTCAATTAAAACAAAAGTTTACGCAAAAGCTCAACAAAATCAAAGGTCGGTGAAATCAGGTTATGCAAAATTTCAATAACATCAAAAATTTTACGTAAAAACTCAATGAAATAAAAAATTTATGCGAAAACCCAGTGCAATCAAAAATTTATGCGAAAACTCAAGGAAATCAAAAGTTCAAGCAAAAATTTAATGAATTCAAGTTTATACCCCCCAAAAAAATCAAGAGCAAAATTATACAAACATTCAACGAAATAAAAAGTTTACGCCAAAACTCAACGAAACCAAAATTTCATGTTAAAAAAAAAAAAAAAAATCTGTGAAATCCAAAGTCTATGCCAAAACTCAATGAAATCCAAAGTTTATGAAAACAGGAAGTCCTTGGCCAACCACAGAACCCTGACAGGACCCTGGTGGTCGGCTGGGGTTCACACACAAGATGACGTGAGCGGACAGCCAATGACTGTGTGTTGTTTGTTACAGCAACATGAAGGGAGCAGAAAGGACGCAGGCTCACCAGGAGGTTCTACAGGCCATCTTTCAATGCAACTTCTCCACCAGAGCCGCTTTGTACCTGAACCACACAATGCTTACCTCACGCAGACAGGGAGCGACGAAATTAAGTCGGTATGGTTGTGTTCTGTGTGCTTGTCTGTCTGCTTCTCTGTATGCCCATTTCACTATGTATGCGTGTATGTGTTGATATATGTACTAACAGCTCTTCCCGTCCACTCATCCCCTCCACCCCCCCTCCACCCCCCCCACCCCCCACCACCCCACCCCCCCCACCCCCCCACCCACCCCACACACACACACACCCGCTCTCCTGTCTCCTCCTTCGTCCACCCTGTTCCACTTCTCCTCCCCTTCCCCATCCCCACCCCCTTCCTCCACCCCCATTTCCACGTCCCCCTCCCCCTTTCCCCTTTCCCCCCCCGTCCTCTCTCACTCGTCCCCCAAGCCCACTCCACCGTCCAAGCTTCCTCCACCACCACACCGTCCCGATCCCTCTCTACCTACCCCCGTCATCCCCCTGCCCGTTCCTTTACCGTCCCTCCTCTGTCCTCTCCTCTCCTGCTCCCCCTCCCACCCACCTCCACCCCTTCCACGGTCTCTTCTCCCCTGCTGCTGACATGACACACCCCTATCCCACTTCACGTGACCTTAGGTGGTGATGAATATACGGTTTGTTCTACACTATCTTCCCGTGATTATTAGAACATTAATATCCACCGGCCAAAGGGGGTGCAGTGGTCAGCGTGGCGAACTTGCAGGCTGAGGGGTAGCGAGTTCGATTCCCTTCAAAAGCATTCATTTGGGGATTTTCTTTACATCCCAGCTGGCCGGCTCCTACTTAATATTTCATGTCCGATGGCGTCAATGGAAAAAAACAAGATGCAAAGCATATAAACGTACTCCCAGTTTATCCTGAATACGCGTGAGATATTCCATAAAGAGTAAAAACCGTCTTGGGCTGGTGTAACCGTTAGTAATGGCTATTCTGGTAAACATCGGCTATCGTCTGTGACCTAAAATGAACATACTTACAAATTTTCAGAAAGATCGGCCAAGAACTTTCTGAGATTTTCCATAAGGAAGAAAACCATTATGGGCCGTTAGTAACGGCTCTAACTGTAAATTTAAACATCGGGCATCATCCGTGACCCATAATGAACATATCTACAAATTTTCAGAAATATCGGCCACGTACTTTCTGAGAAATTCCATGAAGAAGAAAAGGCGTTACAGGCCGTTACAGCCATTAGTAACAGTATAGCGGTAAACTAAAACATCGGACATTATTTGTGACCCATAATGAACATACCTACAAATTTCCAGAAAGATCGGCCAAGTACTTTCTGAGATATTCTATAAAGAAGAAAAAGCGTTACAGGCCGTTACAGCCGTTAGTAACGGCTATAACGGGGTAAACTAAAACATCGGGCATCATTCGTGACACATAATGAGCATACCTGCTAATTTTCACAAAGATCAGCCAAGTACTTTCTGAGATATTCCATAAAGCAGAAAAAGCGTTACAGGCCGTTACAGCCGTTAGTAGCGGCTGTAACGGTAAACTAAAACATCGGGCATCATCCGTGACCTATGATGAACATACCTACAAATTTTCAGAAAGATCGGCCAAGTGTTTTCTGAGATATTCTATAAAGAAGAAAAAGCGTTACAGGCCGTTACAGCCGTTAGTAACGGCTATAACGGTAAACTAAAACATCAGGCATTATTCGTGACCCATAATGAACATACCTACAAATTTTCTGAAAGATCGGCCTAGTACTTATTGAGATATTCTATAAAGAAGAAAAAGCGTTACAGGCTGTTACAGCCGTTAGTAACATCGGGCATCATCCGTGACCCATAATGAACATACCTGCTAATTTTCACACAGATCGGCCAAGTACTTTTTGAGATATTCCATAAAGAAGAAAAAGCGTTACATGCCGTTACAGCCGTTAGCGAGTGGAACACATTTTGACCACGGACACACACACATACACACACACACACACACACACACACACACACACACACACACACACACACACACACACACACACACACAGCATTTCTTCGTTCCCATTCTAAAGTACCCCCTGTTCTTTAAGAACTGGGAGTACAAAAAAGGAAAGAAAAGAAGAACAAGAAGAACAAGAACAAGGAAAGGGAGAAGAAAAAGAGGAACATGGGGGATGACTAGAGATTGCAAAGATCTGTGCCCAGAATATAGGTTACTGAGGATGACTAGACACTGCAACGATCCCTACCCAGAATGTAGGTGACATGGGATGACTGGAGATCACAAAGTTCCCCACCCGGAATACGAGTGACAGTGGATGAGTAGAGACTACAACGATCCTTACCCTGCAAGTTACAGAGAATGACTGGAGACAGCAACAATCCCTACACATAATATAGGTTACGTAGGATGACTAGAGACTACAACAATCCTTACCCTGAATGCAAGTTACAGAGAATGACTGGAGACTACAACAATCCCTACCCAGAATATAGATCACATGGAATGACTAGACACTACAACGATTCCTAAAAGGAGTAACGCAGTCTCCATCCATAGGATACACATGTGATCAGCCTGACATTATTTATTGCAACAAACAGTACACATCCATGGAAACTATAGTCAATCTGTCAGAGGGACAAGAACCTGCGTGACATGCTTGTGAGGTCTAAGCTTAGACCGCAGGCCACCCAGTCAAACTCACCAGGGTGCAGACCTTGTGGGGACAAAAAATGCAAGACGTGCCCATTCATAGACACTTCAGCTACAGTTGTGGGACCCACTGGCACATTCACTGTGAGGTCCAGTTTAAACTGCCAGTCTAGGGACTTAGTGTACGTCTTGACCTGCACCCTCTGCTCCAAGCTGTATGTTGGGGAGACCTACCGCTCTTTGGCCGACCGCTTTTCAGAGCACCTGAGGTCGATGAAGCTGGGCCACAACAACCCAGTCGGCCAACATTTTGTTGGTCCATATCACAGCTACAGTCATGCGAAGATAGCAGCAGTGTGGCAGAACCCCAGAGACCGTGTGTACAGAAAGCACATGGAGAACCTTGTCATCAGCCGCTTGGGCCAGCTGGGATGAACATCAGAGTCACTGACGTCTAGCTGAGCCAGGGCCCTTCTGCCTTAATCTCTCTGTCCTGTCCCTCTTTAGCCCGTTTCTTTTTCTTTCAGTAGGCTAAATAGTGAATATTTCCATTTATTCCCTCCTTTTGTGTGTGTGTGTGTGTGGTGCAGGGTGGTGGTGTGTGTGTGTGTGTGTGTGTGTATGTGGTTTGTGGGGGTTGTGGTGGTAAAAAAAAAGGGGGGGGGGGGGGCGTGTGTGTGTTGGTGTCTTTGTGTGAACTGTGGTGTGTGTCTGTGTGAGCTCAATACACCTGAACAGTGATCAGTGACTTTATTCTGGTCCAACTTAATCATTAAATGAAATGTTCTCACCCAATTCTCACATAGGCTTTCTTGTCTACACTGTCCTCTTCTTTTCACTTTGACAACGGGCCTATGGCTTAAAACGTCAGTTTTCTCACAAATGGATTCGACTACCACCAAAAGGTTTTTTATAAACTTTATTATTTTTCATATAGTCAATCTGGTTTTGTTTAGAGTAATGGAAAGTCTACATCCAACATGATCAACCATCTTTTCTTCACATAGATTGTTACATCCAATAAAAACATGTTATGAATTGTCTACATCCAAGGAAAACGTGATATATATTGTCTACATCCAAAGAAAATATGATGTAGATTGTCTACATCCAAGGAGAACGTGACACAGCTTGTGTACATCCAAGGAAAACATGATATAGATTGTCTCCATACAAGAAAAACATTATAATAGATTGTCTACATCCAAGGAAAACACGATCAACCTGCTTCTCTTCATAATTTTAGACTGTCTACATCCAAAGTAAACTTTGAACAGTATCAGCCTGGTTTCATTCACAATTATAGATAGTACATCTATAGGGGGAAAAAGAGTGAGTGTGGTTTTATTCAGAATGATATATAGTCATTGTCCATGGGAAAAGAAGGTCAGGCTGATTTTGTTGGACAGCTCCAGACCGGAAACCAAAAAAGTCTTCCAACAGAAAAATTGCGAAGGCTTTTCGTATAATGGTGTAAGCTCTGTGACTGAAACAGATGGATGGTGTTCCTACTTTGTTGACAAGAACCCCAGCATCATATTTCATGTGTGTGTGTTGTACACGTTACTAGTGTTAGACATTCGTCAGCAAGAGCTTGTTTTAATTTGTTTCTTATGTGCATTCTGTGTGCAGATGTTTCCAACTCATGCACAAGCGTTCTCCCCAGACACTGATTCACCAGTGCATCAGACATGCTGAGCGAGCCTGTAAACGATATCACTTCAAGGCAGCCAAGGTCGTTCGAATGTCTATGGACGAAGTGGGTGAACTTATGGCCTTGAACCCTGACCTTGCAGTGATTTACCTCTTGAGAGATCCGCGTGCCTGCCTGTGGTCAAGTATAACTGCATTCCATTTCAAGCACTCTGTCCACAGCCTTCGGCCTGCCGCCTCTAGCACCTGCCAGTCCATAAGGAGGGACGTGAGGGTCTTCCAGGAGCTCTTCCGACAGTATCCGGCTAGGATGAGATTCCTCCGTTATGAGGACCTTGCCCAGGACCCTCTGACAGTCTCCCGGAACATTTACCGCTTTCTCCATTTGAACTGGTCACATGACGTGGAGGCCAGCATCTGGAGCCAGACGTCTTCTGGAGTGAGCGCTGGTCCCAGCGACAACAGCACCACAGATCTGCTCAAAAATGTACCAGTGTTCCCCAACACATCTGAAACCTATTCCACGGTCCGACAAAACGCTGCTGTCACGGCCCTTCAGTGGCAGATGCATATTCCTGTGAGTGTCTTCAGAGTTATCCAAAATGAGTGTTCCGATGTTTTGACGCTTTTGGGGTATCGTTCACCAGAAACGCTGAAGGAGTTTGAAGATAATTTGGAGAATACTACAGCATCGAATTACAGGCTCGCTGAACTGCTGGGTTTCAGGGTGGTTTGAATTAAAAATGAAGTTGCCAATGTTTTATACCGACGGTTTATTCATAGAGATTCTCCGCGGGCAGGGGCATATAATGTAGGAAGGGACGGAGGGCTGCGATGTGACTTCATACCGAAAACAAAAACAAACAAAAAAATCCGAAAGCACATTAAAAAAAAAAAAAAAAAAAACGGCATTCCAGAAAAAAAAATAATAAAGGTGTGGTGTGGGAAGGAGATAGGGGTAGGGGGAGTCGTAGTAGACACAAGTCATCAAAAAAAGAAAAATCAAGTGCTGTCGGTAAAGGACATTACCCTCTTTCCCTTTCCTTTCCATCCCTTCAAACCATTAGCACCAGTCAGCTTAAGTTGATGCCAGACTTATTTGATGTGTGGCTCCAGTTTCTGATTCTCACAAAGAAAATTGTCTTGTAGACCCGTGAATACCTGTCGTCTCCGACACGCAAGGCTAAATCATATCAAGACGTAAAATTGTAACGACATCACTTAAGTGGCATGGGGAAAGAAAGCTGAAAATTCAAGGTTGAGACCTACATTAATCGTCAGTTTTCTGCGTTTTGTTTTCACTACTTCCCGCCCACTCCCCCCACCCCCTTTCCTCCCTCTCCACCCCCTCCCTTTCTCTCTATATATCTGTCTATCTTGCCACGCGCCACTAACCAACCTAACTGATAAATGGTTCCCTGATATGAATAATACCCCAATTGGTGTTCTGTTTGTGGATTTTGCTGAGGCTTCTGATATGACTGGCCATGCTCTACGCTTAAAGAAAACTTGGATTATATGGTGTTTCAAGAAAGCATTACGACTTATGTCATCGTTTCAAAGCAACAGGTAAAGGACATAAATCTTCTCTTCTGTTCATGAAGTATGGTGTTCTTCAGTACTCCGTTTTTAGAACTGCTCTCTTCTCTTGTATATATTAATGATCTACCTTCATTCTTACAAGCTCTCTGTGACTTGTTTGCAGATGATACAACCGTTCATGCGACTCGTCCTAAAGTGGAGGACGTACTATTTGTATTGCAGGACAATATCAATTAATCTATTGAAGGATCTGAATTAAATCACATGAATCTGAGTCCAACCAAAACCAGATATGTGTTAATGAGCAAAAGCGATGAAATCTTCATTCTTTCCACAATATATAATGACCCAAAAAAATGAAGATGTGCATTGTAATAAAGTTCTAGGAGTAGTCATTGACAGCAATTTACGATGGTCTGATCATGTATAAAGTGTGCATAAACCAATGTCAATATAAATGTATCTATCTGTTAATCTTTTAAAACGAATTACTTTACAACAGATCACAGATTTAGCCAATTCACATCAATATAATTGTATAAAATCCTGGCAACTAACTCTCTTTGTCTGTCTTTCTGTCTGTCTGCCTGTCTCTTCCGCTTGTGTATGCTGATGGCTTCTACCAATGAAAATGTAGTGGAAAATGTTAATCTTTTTCTTTATCACGCCTTCAAAATTAGAGACGTATTGTGTTCTTGGCACAGTTTGATTTTCTTTTCATGGTTGTTTGTAGTACCATTTAGTACATTTTTTTTTGTCTTGAATTGTTTGAATATGTCACACTCCCCTTCATATAGGGGCTATGGCCTATGCATATGCATAAACCATTTTTCATCTCTCTCTCTCTCTCTCTTCTCTCTCTTCTCTCTCTCTCTCTCTCTCTCTTTCTTCTTCCCTCTTCCCAAGTTATTATGATGCAATGCTGCAGTGGAATTTATGTTTATATAGGTGGCGTTGTGTTGTGTTACAAGATGTTGTTAATTTATTTGTGTACTTTACATTTCGAGTGTGTTTTTTCCATAATAGTTACATCTCTATGTATCTTTCTTTTTCTTTTCATTCTTCCGTTTTCTTCAGTAGTCCTCTCTCTCTCTCTCTCTCTCTCTCTTCTCTCTCTCTCTCTCTCTCTCTCTCTCTCTCTCTCTCTTCTCTCTCTCTCTCTCTCTCTGCACAACAGATTGTTACTTTTTGCATAAATCAATGTATCTGTAAACAATAAAGCTTCAACTTCGACTCTCTCTCTCTCTCTCTCTCTCTCTCTCTCTCTCTCTCTCTCTCTCTCTCTCTCTCTCTCTCTCCTCTCTCTCTCTCTCTCTCTCTCTCTCTCTCTCTTCTCTCTCTCTCTCTCTCTCTCTCTCTCTCTCTCTCTCTCTCTATACATTTGAGGTTGATTGCAAAAAGGGAAAGGAAAATGAGATGCATTTTTATTTTTTGTTTTGCCCTGTATTAAGTAATCTAAGAACAAAGTACATGCCACATAGGTATCGTAATCATCCTAACCAGTTTGGTTTAAGTATGCTTTTAGATGGGATTCTCAATTGTAGTTTGCTGCCTTTCATTCAGTTACTGCTGTCATGTATTGCTTTGCTTTTTGTACTCACAGTTCTTAAAGAACAGGGAGTACTTTAGAATGGGAACGAAGAAATGCTGTCTCTGTGTGTGTGTGTCTGTGTGTCTGTGTGTCAGTGGTCAGTACAACCTTGAGTTAATCTGACAATAAATTGGTTTCAGTCAGTCAGTCCGTGGTCAAAATGTATTCCACTCGCTCCAGACAAAACTACTGGGCGATCTTTCTGAAAATTTGTAGGTATGTTCACTATGGGTCAAGGATGATGCCCATGTTTTAGTTTACCGTTACAGCCGTTACTAACGGCTGTAACGGCCTGTAACGCTTTTTCTTCTCCATGGAATGTCTCAGAAAGTACTTGGCTGATCTTTGTGAAAATTAGCAGGTATGTTCATTATGGGTCACGAATAATATCCGGTGTTTTAGTTTACCCCGTTACAGCCGTTACTAACGGTTTTTCTTATTTATAGAATATCTCAAAAAGTACTTGGCCGATCTTTCTGAAAATTTGTAGAATGTTCATTATGGGTCACGGATGATGCCCGATGTTTTAGTTTACTGTTACTGCCGTTACTAACGGCTGTAACGGTCTGTAACGTCTTTTCTTCTTTATGGAATATATCAGAAAGTACTTGGCCGATCTTTGGGAAAATTAAGCAGGTATGTTCATTATGGGTCACGGATGATGCCCGATGTTTTAGTTTACCCCCATTATAGCCGTTACTAACGGCTGTAACAGCCTGTAACGGTTTTTCTTCTTTATAGAATATCTGAAAAAGTACGTGGCCGATCTTTCTGAAAATTTGTAGGTATGTTCACTATGGGTCAGGGATGATGCCGATGTTTTAGTTTTACCGTTATACCCGTTACTAACGGCTGTAAGGGCCTGTAACGATTTTTCTTCTTTATAGAATATCTCAAAAGTAGGCTACTTGGCCGATCTTTCTGAAATTTGTAGGTATGTTCATTATGCGTCACGATAATGGCTGATGTTTTAGTTTACCGTTTATAGCCGTTAGTAACGGCTGCAACGGCGTGTAACGCCTTTTCTTCTCCATGGAACATCTCAGAAAGTACTTGGCCGATCTTTGTGAAAATTAGCAGCTATGTTCATTATGGGTCACGGATGATGCCCGATGCTTTAGTTTACCCCATTATAGCCGTTACTAACGGCTGTAAACAGCCTGTAACGGTTTTTCTTCTTTATATAATATCTGAAAAAGTACTAGGCCGATCTTTCTGAAAATTTGTAGGTATGTTCACTATGGGTCACGGATGATGCCCGATGTTTTAGTTTACCGTTACAGCCGTTACTAAAGGCCCATAATGGTTTTTCTTCTTTATGGAAAATCTCAGAAAGTTCTTGGCCTATCTTTCTGAAAATTTGTAAGTATGTTCATTTTAGGTCACAGACGATGGCCGATGTTTACCAGAATAGCCATTACTAACGGTTACACCAGCCCAAGACGGTTTTTCCTCTTTATGGAATATCTCACGCGTATTCAGGATAAACTGGGAGTACGTTTATATGCTTTGCATCTTGTATTATTCTTCTCTGTTTATTTGATGTTTCTTGGATGTTTTTTGTTCTCCCAGTTCTTAAAGAACAGGGCGTACTTTAGAATGGTAGCGAAGAAATGGTGTGTGTGTGTGTGTGTGTGTGTGTGTTGGTGTGTGTGTGTGTGTTGTGTGTGTGTGTGTGTGTGTGCGTGCGTGCGTGCGTGGTGGTGGTGTGTGTGTGTCTGTCTGTCTGTCTGTCTGTGTGTCAGTGGTCAAAATGTGTTCCACTCGCTCCAGACAAAACTACTAGGCCGATCTTTCTGAAAATTTGTAGGTATGTTCATTATGGGTCAAGGATGATGCCCGACGTTCTAGTTTACCGTTACAGCCGTTACTAACGGCTGTAACGGCCTGTAACGCTTTTTCTTCTTGATGGAATATCTCCGAAAGTACTTGGCCGATCTTTGGGAAAATTAGCAGGTATGTTCATTATGGGTCACGGATGATGCCCGATGTTTCAGTTTACCCCGTTATAGCCGTTACTAACGGCTGTAACAGCCTGTAACGGTTTTTCTTCTTTATAGAATATTCAAAACGTACTAGGCCGATCTTAAAATTGTAGTATGTTCATTATTGGTCACGAATAATGCCTGATGCTTTAGTTTACCGTTATAGCCGTTATAACGGCTGTAACGCTTTTTCTTCTTTATAGAATATCTCAGAAAGAAATTGGCCATCGTTCTTAAAATGTGTATGTTCATTATAGGTCACGGATGATGCCCGATGTTTTAGTTTACCTTACAGCCGTTACTAACGGCTGTAACGGCCTGTAATGCCTTTTCTTCTTTATGGAATATCTCCGAAAGTACTTGGCCGATCTTTGTGAAAATTTGCAGGTATCTTCATTATGGGTTACGGATGACGCCCGATGTTTTAGTTTACTGTTATAGCCGTTACTAACGGCTGTAACGGCCTGTAACGGTTTTTCTTCTTTATGGAATATCTCAGAAAGTATGTGGCCAATATTTCTGAAAATTTGTAGATATGTTCATTATGGGTCACGGATGATGCCCGATGTTTAAGTTTACCGTTTAGACCGTTACTAACGGCCCATAATGGTTTTCTTCTTTATGGAAAATCTTAGAAAGTTCTTGGCCGATCTTTCTGAAAATTTGTAAGTATGTTCATTTTAGGTCACAAGACGATAGCCGATGTTTACCACAATAGCCATTACTAACGGTTACACCAGCCAAGACGGTTTTTCCTCCTTATGGAATATCTCACACGTATTCAGGATAAACTGGGAGTACGTTTATATGCTTTGCATCTTGTTTTTCATTCAGTCGTTTTCTATCAAGAATATTTCCCATTAAAAATTTATAGTGAAAAAAATATGAAGTAAGTGCAATTTTGCTGATGTTTTCTTTCATACACGAGGAATCACTTGCGCCATTAATAAGGCCCAGAGCGGGTCAACGTTTGCGTGGGAGGTTTCCATCCAGATCGTCAACGGTGGCAGGAAATAGTGGGGTTTTTATGAGTTCAGGAAGCAGCACGTTTGCTTCACCCCCTTCAGACACCCGTGTTCCCTTCTCCCTCTCTCTCCCCCTCCTCTGTGTGTGTGTGTGAGTGTGTGTGTGTGTGTGTGTGTGTGTGTGTGTGTGTGTGTGTGTGTGTGTGTGTGTTTGTGAATGTGTGTGTGTTTGGGGCGGGGGAGGGGGTCTGCTAAGTGAGTGTGTGTGTGTGTGTGTGGGGGGGGGGGGGGGGGGGGAAGGGGGTCTGCTAGGTGAGTGTGTGTGTGTGTGTGTGTGTGTGTGTGTGTGTGTGTGTGTGTGTGTGTGTGTGTGTGTTTGCTGGATGATTATAAACTTAGCGCGAAGGACAGAAAGAAAGAGTGAAGGACAGATTATTCTACTATCACTAAAGGACACTATACACCATCACCACAAACAATACAAACCCATCCAGTGACACATACCCCCCCCCCCACACACACACACACACACACATTTCTTTATTATTCTATCCTGTTTAGTTTATCTATCTATTATTTAATTTTAATCAATTTATTTCATTCATTTAATTTATTTTATTTTACTATACTATTATTTTATTTGATATTTATTTATTTTGTCTAATATCACCTTTGGGTGAACAGACGTTAAATCAAAGATGATGATACACACACACACACACACACACACACACACACACACACACACACACACACACACACACACACACACACACACACACAGCGAGAGAGAGAGAGAGAGAGAGAGATGAGAGAGAGAGGAGAGAGAGAGAGAGAGAGGATGTGTACATGCTGTTGATACACGTGAGTAAGAAATTTGCTAATTAAATTTTGATTTTTTTCATGAACTTAGTTCAAAGGAGTAAAATTCGAACAAAAATGAATATACCGGTTTATTTTCATCACTGAGTGCCCGTTCGGTTGTGAGATATTCTATGTTCTCCATTTAGTTTCTTTTATTGAATGATGTCAACATGGGTCTTAAAGATTGTTCACGAAGGCTAGTAGAGAAGGGTTTAGTCAGTATGGCTATAGTCTTTGTGCTGCTGCTGTACTGCTTGTCATTATGATTGTTGCTCATTCTCTGTAACACACTGTCATTATGATTGTTGTTCATTCTCTGTAACACACTGTCATTATGATTGTTGTTCATTCTCTGTAACACACTGTCATTATGATTGTTGTTCATTCTCTGTAACACACTGTCATTATGATTGTTGCTCATTCTCTGTAACACACTGTCATTATGATTGTTGCTCATTCTCTGTAACACACTGTCATTATGATTGTTGCTCATTCTCTGTAACACACTGTCATTATGATTGTTGTTCATTCTCTGTAACACAATGATCACAGACTGGGAATAAAAATCATATTGGTGAAAGTTTTTGGGTGATTTTCAGCTGTTTTGCTTGACTTTGGTCCAAACCGCACAACACACGTATGCGCATACACACACAGACACACACATGCGCACGCATGCACACACACATACAACTCACCACCTCTCTCTCTCTCTCTCTCTCTCTCTCTCTCTCTCTCTTCTCTCTCTCTCTCTCTCTTCTCTCTCTCTCTCTCTCTCGTTTATGTAACCTGGCAAGGAAGATGAAATCCATTTCCTCTTTTGCTGTCCTGTTTTTCATGACCTTGGGATAAAATTCATAAAGCCAAAGTATTATTCTTACCCATGTATTTTCAGAGTATATTTACTCCTAGCGTCAAGAAATGGAGACATTCTCTTCAATCTTGCTATGTACAAACAGGCCTTTGAAGCACAAAAGAGGTTACGTAATGTGTGTGTTCCTGATAAGATTGTATGATGCATATGCACTTGCTTTCTCTATTCATTTTCTTTCATGACAATAATTGATATTATGTATATTGCGGGCACCACCCCTTCAGTATGGGATATGGCCTTAATCTGAATGAATATTCGTACTCGTATTCATATTCGTATTCGTATTCTCTCTCTCTCTCTCTCTCTCTCTCTCTCTCTCTCTCTCTCTCTCTCTCTCTCTCTCTCTCAACACACACACCGCGCGCACGCACGCCCAACACACACACACACACACCACCACACACCACCACACCACACACACACACACACACACACACACACACACACACACACACACACACACACACACACACACACACACACACACACACACACACACTTACAAAGTGTAGAGAAAGGTAACTGTTGTTGGAGATGTTTGCATGCACGTCTGGTGTTTCATATTACGCACACGCATACTCCTTTCTTCGTGGAAATGTCCATCCATCTCCCAGACTATTCATACCACTCAACCACTCACCCCTTCCTTCACAGACATGCCCATTCACTTCCCAGACCATCGGAATAATCCTTCATACAAACGTGGACCACTCACAGAATTAAGCAAAAACATAGTTTTCAGCAGATGTCTGATCTACGCGTTAGCCCAGCGCGCTGGTCAGACCTTGAGTACCTACCTAACATTGGTTGTGCCATTGTTATATTGTATGTGTGTGTGGTGAGTGTCACATGTGTGTTTACGGGTGTGTGTGCATGGGTCCGTGTGTGTGTGAGAGCGCACGTGTATGTGTATGTGCACATGCACGCATGTGCATGTGTGTGCACATAGGAGCGAGCACATGCACCGCGCGCGAGTGCGCACGCATGTGTGTGTGTGAGTGAGTGTGTGTGTGTGTGTGTGTGTGTGTGTGTGTGTGTGTGTGTGTGTGTGTGTGTGTGTGTGTGTGTGTGAACACAAGAACAAGAACAATTCTTTATTGCCGTCACCTTTGAAAGATATTTGGCACAAAACATCATCATCAACAACAACAACAACAAAAAGTGCTTCGATTATCAATTTTGCCTGGCTTTGAATGTCTCAAAAACAAAGCTGGCTAATATTTTTTGGTGTTCCCTGGAGTTTAATAGAGTACTTGGTTTGAAGTCGTTGGCACAAAATATTCTTTTTCCTGGGTCATCTGTTAGATCTTGCATCTGTTCTACTTGTGTCTTTAGTTTTGTTCTTAAGTCATAAAGTATTCTACAATTATCTAAAAAATGAAATTCGTCTTCGATTTCATTACGTGTTATACAAAATCTTTGATTTCGTGGTATACCTGCATAACGACCTTTCTCAACATTTAAGTCATGCGAGCTACACGCAATTTACATAGTGCTTGTTTTTTCGTACTGTCCATATCAGTCAGCAAGCAATATTCAATATGATATTCAGATGATTTGATGACATTGTAAAACTCTAAACGGCTGTATTTTGTCTTTTCCTTTGCCCAAAATTCAGTATACCTGGCTTTCAATTGTTGTTGTAAGTGAATTTCAGTCTATGCTTACTCAGTGTTGACTGGTGCAACCAAACATGGTTTAATCCTAAACTGTAAAGAATGTTTTGATAAACAAGAGCCATGGATATTGAATTCCCTTGTCTTTATTTATCATGTCGTTGTATACACTTTTTAAATATGTTTCTTCCGACTTATCTAAAATATGCAGCCAAAAGCCAATGGTCCGACAAGCTATGTGAATCCCAATTGGAAATCTTCCTAGTTCACTTAGAGTCGTTAAATTAATTGCTTTTGAGTGTAAACCAAGAAGACGTTTACAGAATTTCACATTTAAGTTTTCATGTGGGTGTTTTGAAGAAATACTATTTTGAAAAAAATCAGATATATCAAATGAGTCCATTGTACTTTTCTCAGACCATAGCAACCAAACTTCTGCTCCATATGTTGCTATAGGAGTAACCAAAGTATCGAAAAGCTGTAATATTGTATCAAAACGAATGTTGGTTCCTCTGATTAATCGATATAATGAATGTGAAGCTTTACTTGCTTGCTTGGCAAGTTGAGTTTTCGCCAAAATAAAGGAGCCGTCAGAATGTAAAGTTATTCCCAGATATTTGTACTGATCAGTTGTCTGAATTATCTCAGTACCAAATTTAAATAAGATGGGAACTTTGGGTTTTTTATGTGTAAAAATCAGTACCTTTGTCTGTGTGTGTGTGTGTGTGTGTGTGTGTGTGTGTGTGTGTGTGTGTGTGTGTGTGTGTGTGTGTGTGTGACTACGCTGCCTTTGATTGTGGGAACTGAATGTTCAGAATGTGACTTAGTGTAAAGGAGATGAGTAGAGAAGGGAGGAAGAGAGCGAGTGGACACATCATCTTCTACATCAACACCAGCTCATTGGTTTCCTCTTTTTTTTTATTTCAAATCATAGTTGGATCGAACCAACCTCACCGACCTATTAAGACATAAATAATACTGACATAAACATGGGTTGTTGTTTTTTTAAACATATGCAGGAAAAACATAATCATTCAACATGAGGACTAGTTTCATGGGGAAGAGATCAAAATATTAATAAAACACAAATCATTCAAATTAAGCCAAGACAAGTATCAAACGTTCATAATGGAATTGTGAAGTCATACAGTAAAACAATAGGTCTTCGCTTCAAAGAATATCTGAATTTTGTCCCTGCAGCACATAGACATCATCAAAATTAAGGTACAGGGGTTGCCGTTGCGAACGGTAGAGGTAAAAACATATCTTTGCCATCAATAACATAATCATACCATAATCATAACATCAACAGGGACTCCCCGTTGCAAACGGCAGGAGTTACGAACAGTCAAAAGCATGGATTACACATTTATAGCAAATAACAGTGTTTTCAAGGAACATACATAAACGCACAAGAAGGGACTCTTTGGTGAGTAGTTCTTCATCTATGGATGGGTAGAAATCTACTATGTCGAATGTGATAAACACTGTATTTCTCTGTTTTTTGAGTTCCTTAAACCATTGGATGACTTCATAGCTGTTTTTCCAAAGGTTGTATTCGGTGTTTGATTTTACATAGAATGAAGACAAAAACACATATGGCTTCAAATCATGGCGATCACCTCCGACAACAGATGAAATGAAACCTTTTGAAGACAAAATGAAGGGACTGATAGCCAACATAAAATTCAAGAAACCAAATAACAACTTCCAAACATCACTAGCAAATGAAATAAAACAAATGATAAAAAGATATTCGTAAAAGCTGATAAAACTAGCAATTTTTAACAAAATGGAATTAAACGAATACTCCCAACTCCTGAACAAAAACATTCAGAAAAATTACAAGAAAGCTGATAAAAACCACATACAACAACATCAGCAAAAAAAGAAAAAGAGCTTGCACACTGCATGGAGTTAAGCGACAGGGTAGAGCAACAGCAACAAAAGAAGCCTTCATAACGCTTAAAGACCACAAACCCAACTTCCAAAACAACCCAACATGTATACTAATAAACCCATCCAAATCCGAACTGGGCCAAATAAGCAAGAGAATTTTGGAAAAGGCTATAGAAGATGTAAAATCAAACACCGAATACAACCTTTGGAAAAACAGCTATGAAGTCATCCAATGGTTTAAGGAACTCAAAAACAAGAAATACAGTGTTTATCACATTCGACATAGTAGATTTCTACCCATCCATAGATGAAGAACTACTCACCAAAGCTTTGAAATTTGCCAACAAATACACAAATATAACAGAGTCAGAAATGGAGATTATTTTCCACACCAAGAAAACCCTACTCCACAGCAGAAATGAAACTTGGATCAAAAAAACGAGCAAAAACTCCACATTTGATGTAACCATGGGATCGTATGATGGTGCCGAAACATGTGAACTAGTCGGACTTTTCATGCTATCCAACATCCAAAAACAACTTGGAAAACAGGTCGGTTTGTACAGAGATGACGGCCTTGCTGCATTAAACAATAATCCAAGAACTATTGAAAACAAGAAAAAAGAATTATGTAAAATCTTCAAAAACCACAATTAAAAATCACAATAGAAGCAAATAAAAAAAGTAGTGAATTACCTAGATATAACATTAGACCTCAATGACAATGTGTACAAACCATACAAAAAACCCAATGACATACCATATCTATGTAAACGTCAAAAGCAACCACCCACCATCAATACTAAAACAATACCCAACGGTATAAACAAGAGACTATCCAACCTATCATGCAATGAAAATGCATTCAATAATGCAGCAACAGAATACCAAGAAGCATTACAAAAAAGTGGTTACAATTACAAACTACAATATAGCCCAGACAATAACACGAACAGAAATAAGAAAAGCAGAAAAAGGAAGATCATATGGTATAACCCACCATATGATGGACAAGTAAAAACAAATGTAGGAAAAGAATTCTTTAAAATCTTGGAAACATCATTTCCAAAAGAACACAAACTGTCCAAAATATTCAACAAAAACACCATTAAACTATCATACTCATGTATGCCCAACCTCAAAAACATAATTGACTCATCTAACAAAATGAAAAGCAACACAAAAGAGAAGGGTGCTGAAAGGACATCTTGCAACTGCACCAAAAAAGAACAGTGCCCCCTAAGCAACAAATGTCTTCACAGCAATATTGTATACCAAGCTACGGTAACATCAGAAAATGAAAAAGAAACATACATAGGGATTACTGAAAACACTTTCAAAACCAGATTCGCAAACCATAAACAGTCATTCAAAAATGAAAAATACAAAAATCAAACAGAACTGAGTAAATACATTTGAAAACTCAAAGATAAAAAAATAGACTACAGCATATCATGGAAAATCATAAAAAGAGCAACACCATACAACAATATTTCCAAAAAATGCAACCTATGTTCCACAGAAAAATGGTTAATATTAGATGAATTTTAGCACTTCATTTTAATAATATTTAGTTAAAACAAGTTAACAGAGGAATCTTAAAACTATCTACAAATTTGTTTCAAGCGTGTTGCGCTGTCATCAGGATGGTTTTTGGTTTGCCCACCGCCGATGTTATATAGCGTGTGGGCTCCCGTTTGCGGTTGTTTGCACGTGCGGGTTGGCTGCACGCGTTTTTGTGGGGGCTTTCGGGTTTTTGTTTTGGGTGCGTTCACTAACAACGATTTCCATTTATGCCTGCAGTTGTTTACTATTTCTGTTTTGGGTGTTTAAAGTTGCTAAGTGTGGTTTGCATAGTATTAACCATTTTTCAGTTAAACATAGGTTGCGCCTTTTTGAAACATTGCTGTATGGTGATGCTCTTTTTATGATTTTCCAGGATATATTGTAGCTTGTTTTTGCGTCTTTAAGTTTCCAGATATATTTGCTCAGTTCTGTTTGAGAAAAATGGAGTTTGAACAATATCAAGATGCAAAGCATATGTGATGGTGTGGAGGGGTAAGGGGTGTGCAGGTGAAGACAGGCAGATGGTGATAAGTGCAGGAGCCAAAGGACAGCAGCCAGTCAAGAAGACATACAGGACGAAGTGGAGTTTTCCTTCTTTTTTTTCTCTCCCATGGCAAGGAGCTCAAACCAGGAACGCACTCAGCGCACTGAGCACTCTCTCTCTCTCTGCCTCTCACGCCAGTCACTCACATCATGGAACTCTAGGGGAACACACTGCTCCATTCTCACACCACGCTCTACTTTTATAACAACGTACCGGACCGCAAAGCCAGCGACACGGTGTCAGAGATGAAACGGGCCTCGCGAGGCCGGAACCAACGGAAATTTGTGTTTTCTATCGCGGCTTCATGTTGTCTGGCTCGCTGTCCGTTCAAACTATTAACACATATTTACTATCGATGAAAACCTCAGAACACCAGGAATAAAATGCAGTCAGTCACATTTGACAATTTTGTTCCTGTACTAAATCATTGCTGATTAATGTCCCAGAGTGAAGCCACTTTTAACGCGTTTGCATCATATTTTCCTCTATTTCAATAAAAGATACTGAAGAGCGTGAAATAATTGTACAATAAATGAACAGCTGGCATTTCGCTCTTTTCATACATATAAGCTTCATTTTCCGAGACAGTGTCTAAGTGGAGAATTCTGTTATTAAAAACTACTAGAAAACACAGCTGACTTTTCAGTTCGCCGGGCCGTCGGCGCCCACTTTTGACACAATTTTCAACTGAAAAATACTCTGTTGAAACAGTCTGTTAAATAATAAATTCTACACATTTTCAGTTGTATTTATAACAGAAATGGAGTCATAAGCAAGATTTCGATCGGGAAGTCCGAATTTCGTAGAATGATAATTTGGATCAAAACTCCGACAATGAACGAAGAAGGCGACTTGGCTCAAGGGAACCGGCGTCGTCAGTCATTTCGTATAGTCGAAAGCCTGTGCGGAAAAGATCCTAAGAATGCGATATACGAAATGAGAGCTCATGGACATTACTTTTAACTTGCATCTTCAGATTCTTCGGTTTTCCTCTTACTTTTTGTAAAATCAAGAATTATTCAATGTTCATTCGACAGACAATTGAAAATGGCGCCAAGATTGCTCGTGCAAAATCCCAGTTTAGAGAAAATATGGGCTTCTCAGCCCAGAACAGTTGTAATGAATAAAATACATTAATTTTTGTGACTTTAGCGACGTACATACAACTATGTAGGTTCTGAGGTATTCATGATTTAAAGAATCTACACAATAAAAAAAATGAGATTCGACCAAGGGAGGTAAGGGAAAGATAACTCTTGAACAAAACATTTTCAACCACAAAAGGTAACCAAAAGAAATAATACACTGTTAGCACCCGGCTACACATATAAAAGTACTCCCAGTTTATCTTGAATACGCGTGAGATATTCCATAAAGAGGAAAAACCGTTATAACCGTTAGTAACGGCTATTCTGGTAAACATCGGCCATCATCCGTGACCCATAATGAAAATACCTACAAATATTCAGAAAGGTCGGTCAAATACTTTCCGAGATATTCCATAAGGAAGAAAACCGTTATGGGCCGTTACAGCCGTTAGTGACGGCTATAACGGTGAAATAAAACATCGGACATCATCCGTGACCCATAATGAAAATACCTACAAATTTTCAGAAAGGTCGGCCATGTATACTTTCTGAGATATTCCATAAAGAAGAAAAACCGTTATGGGTCGTTATAGCCCTTAGTAACAGATATAACGGTAAATATAAAACAACGGACATCATCCGTGACTCATAATGAACATACCTACAAATTTTCAGAAAGATCGGCCAAGTACTTTCTGAGATATTCCATAAAGAAGAAAAACCGTGTTGGGCCATTATAGCCGTTAATGGCTATAACGGTAAAATAACACATCGGGCATCATCCGTGACCCATAATGAACATACCTACAAATTTTCAGAAAGATCGGCCTAGTACTTTCTGAGATCTTTTGTTTGTTTGTTGTTGTTGTTGTTGCTGCTGCTGTTGTGTGTGTGTGTGTGTGTGTGTGTGTGTGTGTGTGTGTGTGTGTGTGTGTGTGTGTGTTGTTCTTCGAATTTAACGTCTTTTCACTTTAAAGTGATATTAGACAGAGGTGTGTGTGTGTGTGTGTGTGTGTGTGTGTGTGTGTGTGTGTGTGTGTGTGGTTCGCGCGCGCACGTGTGTGCGTGTTTGTGTGTATGCGTGCGTGCGTGCGTGCGTCCGTGCGTGTGTGTGTGTGTGTGTGTGTGTGTGTGTGTGTGTGTGGTTTAGAGAGAGAGAGAGAGAGAGTGTGTATGTGTGCTTGCGCAGCCAGCGTCGCTTGTACCATGTTTGTCAGTGTTTGTTAGTGTGGAGGGTGAGAGTGGAGGGCGGTGCGATTCGAAAACAAACTCTATAGAGACCAGTAAAAATCAAATGCTTGTTATATTTGGTGGCCTACTGACGAGAGGTCTTTAAAAAAAAAATCTTTATACTTTACACTCGTTTTGTGTTAAAAGATGTTATTATTGCAGAGTCACTCGATGTTAGATGGCATGTCACATGACATATACTTGTTCAAATAAAAGATCCTATTCAATCGAAATGGTTATGTACAGTTTCAGAATGTTACTCCTAATAGCTCTCACCTGTGTTGCGTCTGCCTATTTATCTACTGGGAGTCGTAAATGGATTCTTTGCGAAAATGCCAATATCACGTGACATGTCATTAAACGTCTGATACCGTGATATTCTTGGCTACCTGACAAATAATCACATGACTTCAAGTAAACTTCCGGGCGGCTGCGCACGAAGTTGATCAGTACGACCTACTTGCCCATTCGTTTTCTTTATTCATGCTATCCTTGTGGGAACGCAGCACATAGGAAAAAATAGCCCCCCAGTATTTTTTGTCTCACGAAACCTACTCGATAAAGCATGGTGAAATCATTTGCACAATATATTTTGATACGATAAAGTTTCCCCTCGTCTGGGGTTTCTCATTTTAAAATAACTTTTTTCCTCTCTCTCGGGGACTGGGATCATCTAGGGGAGGATATCGTCAGTGCAGGTTTGTCAGTGATTTACTCGCACTTGGAAAATCAACATCGCCTCCCAACCCAGCATTTGACGCAGTAGTTTTTTTAGCCAGCTTTTTGTTGTGTTTTTTTTTTAAAACCTGTAAAACCCTGTTGTGACTACTCACTGAGCCCTAAACCCCAGAGAAGTTTGTTAGGACAAGTGGGGGTTTTTAAAACTTTTTTAAAAATTTTTTGCGCTCCCCCGTTCCGTCGTTTTTTAAGCATTGATTGGTCCGCAACGTAATGTTCCAGTCCGGAATAGCTCAGGTGTAGAGCGCCGGATCGTAATCTTGGTGATCCTGGGGTTGCGGTTCAACCTCTCCCGGGCTTTTCGGTACAGGGGATTTTTCCCCCCGGAGTTAACAATGGTTCTGACTTATTTCCCATACAGTCTTGAATGGACTATAAACCGAGTTCCGTGTGTGAACGCACGCATAAACATCGATTGACCCACGAAAATCCATCACCAACCTTCGGAGAGTGGGGCCGTTTGGCCGTTGGTATGGAGACACGTTACACATAGCATGCACCCTGCGTGAGAAATGGAAAAAAGAAGGAGTAAGGAAAATGGGGTGATCGAATTGAACGATATTGACTGGATGACACGGGAAACGACTGAATGAAGCGCCAGCTTGCAGCTCTTCAGTCGGCATACCCAGGTAGGCAGCCCGTTGTGTAAACGAGTGTTGATTGTTAAAGCGCTTAGAGCTTGGTCTCTAGCCGAGAATAGGCGCTATATAAGTATTCATTATTATTATTATTATCCAGATCCAGATAAAAACAGTAAGATGGGCAATCTCTCTCTCTCTCTCTCTCTCTCTCTCTCTCTCCCCACACAAAACAACACACACACACACACGCATACACACATACACACACATGTACGCACGCACACACGCACGCCCTACACGATGAGCATGCATACACATAAGCACCACACGTAAATTTATGTACTTTAAAGCATCCTTTCAACACATGGTTTAAGACTGTTTTTTAGACTGTTTTTTTCTTCATTTCTTCCTTTTTGAAAAGAAAACACATTCATGGCTTTGGTTTTTTTTGTTCATTTGTTTTTTTTTTTTTTTTGTTGTTGTTGTTTTGTTGGGTTGTTTTGTTGTTGTTTTTTTTTTTTGGGGGGGGTATGTGGGTTTTTTGTTGTTGTTGTTTACATTTCTTTGTGTTGAAAGTAGGTGGTTTCTGAGTTTAGGAGAGTTTCTTAGGAGAGTGATGAGCTGCAGCAGTTGATACAGATAATACCATTTCAAAATGAAAAAAGATTTCAAGGGGGAAAAAGTCAGTGAATTAAGATGCATTGACTCTCATTACAAACTCTGGGATGTTACATTACTACATGGATTCATACACACACACACACACACACACACACACACTGGCGGTAGTGTATGAGATGATGTCATTCTCAATGAAAACAAACTAGTCAGATGGCTTGGCATGCCTTTAACCTGTTCAGCAAGATGATATCAGCGACTACCTTGTTTTTCCAGTGTTATACTTTGCAAGGAGGACATTTAAAGTAAGTGTGTGTGTCACTGCCTGTGTGTGCATGTGTATGTGTGTGTGTGACTTTTAAAGAGAGAGAGTGAGAAAGTGTGCATATCGCCATGTAGTAATGTGTGGAGGTGCGTGTGTAGGGGAGGGGCTGGAGAAGGGTGTGTGTGTGTATGTGTGTGTGTGTGCACATATTTGCATGTGCTTGTATGCTTGAATTTGCTTGTGCATATAAATTTAGGCATGTTTGTCCTTGATTTTCTTTCTTTTTATATGTGTGTGTGTGTGCACATATTTGCATGTGCTTGTATGTCTGAATTTGCTTGTGCATAGTTGGGCATGTTCGTCCTCGACTCTCTTTCACTTTCTGTGTATGTGTGTGTGTATGTATGTATGTGTGTATATGTGTGTGTGTATGTGTGTGTGTGTGTGTGTGTGTGCTCAACTCTCCCGCTCTCATTCTGTGTGTGTTACTGTGTATGTGCACAACTCTCCTGCTCTTGTTCTCTCTGTATGTGTGTGTGTGTTTGTGTAGGGTGTAGGAGGGGAAGGGTACTCAGGAACATCATATTTCCAGTCTATACACACAAAATATATTTGATGCAATATATAAGCCCAGTAACTTTTATACTGTTACTGTGGAAGCAAACATACAGTGATCAATACACCCATCAGGATTTAGATTATGAAAAAAAAGAGCAATGTGTGTATATACACTCTTCCTTGATACTCACAATGTACACTCTTCCTTGATACTCACATGACACATAGATAATACCACCACCACCCGCAAACCACATGTGCATACTAAGCAAACCCACACCTTTTGTTGTTGTTGTTGTTGTTGTGAGTGAGCAGATTGTATCACAGCTAAGTGTGCTTTTCACCAGCCAGGTAACTGTAAGAGCAGAAGATAGACATGTGATTTTAAGCCATTGTCCCTGTCCTGAATGTGAAGATGGGCAGTGGATGTGATAAGCTGGACATCTTCAGCCAGAGCTTTGTGACAGTGTCAAGGGGTGATAACCCTGCCGCTGTCAGCATGACACTGGCCAGTGATCCACATGTGACATCACCTCATCTGTGTGTGTGTCAGGGTGGCCATACTGTCTGATAGTGACATGTGGTACAAAGGGTGGTAGTGCAGCGGTCAGTGTGTCAGCACAGAGAGTGGGGTGGTACCCCAACTGTGTGCAGGTGTGTTGGATGACTGCAGCTTTCTGTTTGTGCATTTCACTTTGTTTGGAGTCGCTTTTTCTGTCTTTTCTCTTTATTGAGCTTTCATTTCATCTTCACTTTTTATGCTTGTTTGGGTTTCATTGGTAGTTTGTGTGGTGCAGAAAAAGTAACCGTAATGACAGTGACAGTTGTAGCCTAGGGATCATTAGACCAGCAGACAAAAGAAAGAGTGCATGGTCACAAAGAATCAGGATTTATTACAGCATTAATAGTAAAAGACAGTAAGGTCCGAACTACCTTTCCTTTTCCTGCCTTCACTTGACCTGTTGGTCAACAGTTTTCAGTTTTTCACCAGCATTTCAGAGTGGAAAAAACTCCCCCACCCCCACCCCCCCCCTTCCAAACACAGGCAGTTTGTCTCACATTTGTAAATGTATTATCTGGCAAATGATTTTGTACAACTTGAAGGTGGGTTACTAATTTAAAACATTGTCAAAGTGTTGTTTTTGTTTGTTTGTTTTATTCAGCAGCTGCTGCACCACTGTTTTTGATTCACCAGCTGCTGTGGTGCAATGGTTTATGGCCGTAGACTTGCAGGGCCATGAGGTCATGGATTCAATCCCCATCAGCGACATTTGTTTTGGAATTTAACAGCCCCGGCAGGCATCTGCCAGTTCTGAAGCTGTGGGCTCAGATGGGAAACCCCCCCAAAAAAACACCCAGTCAAGTTTCTTCCTATTAAAGCCACCTTGGCCTAAGGCTGTGTCAGACCAACTGACATCTCATAGGCTAAAAACACCAAGGCTACATCACAATGTTAGTATGCTCTGCCACAGTTATGCGGGGATTGTCTTCAGTCGTGACAAGCTCGTAGCATAACATTATCAGTCTCCAAATCCCTCGAAGTCGGAGTGTGGCTGCCCACATGGTAGGGGTAATCAGAAACGGTCACAAACGTAATGTTCTCATCCCAGCTGATGCATTTGTACCATAGTGTTCAAGTACTTCAGCTGTTCGGATGATCCCTGGAGTCTTTTAGCCAGGGTACAGAACAACAACAACATCCTATTAAAGGATGCATCTTTGAGAGTTTTTGCGCATATTTTCTGACCAGTACTGCAGGTGTATGTAGCTCTCAGTCCTGGTTGATACTGGGTCATATTATGAAAGGAAGCATCGAGTACAGCCCCATCATGTGGTCTCTGACCGGAATGGAGCTCAGAGCATCATCTTCGTCACTTGTTGATTACTTATGAAATAAGGAAAAAAGGTATCAAATTCTGTGGCCATCATCCGTTCTTGTCATGCTTGGTGATGACTTCTGTTTGGATTCCCTTCCAAGTCTGTGGCCATGGTCAGCTCATGAGAAAAAGGTCAGCACGGACAGGTTCGTGGGGAGTGTCACAGGACAGGCGTGGTTGAACCCATCAGAAGGGAAAGGGGGGGGGGGGGGGGGGGTTGCTCACTCACCTTAGCTCCCTGACAAAACTATCACTGTCCCAGTATGGCGTTGCTGGCTGTGTTTGTGCATGGTGGATGGAAATGGGCAGCACTTGACACCACTCAAATCATAGCAGCAGTGCAGTGTCTCTTCTGGTAGGGTGCCTCAGGATGACTTGACATCAGTTGCTTCCCATAGACTGCAGGGTTTCAACAGAACAAGCTGGGTGTAGCTGTGGGATTTGGAGTCGGGGGTGGAGGGGGGGATCTGGAATCAGTGGTGTGGGAATAGTTGCACTGAGTAGCATGGAAGATGAGGAAACAAAACAAAAAAAAAGGAAGAAAAAACACTAATCTAAAAAGTTTCAAAAGCGTTTTACTTAATCAGATAAAGTCTGTCAGGTGCATGAGCAGTTGAACCGCTGAAAAATGTTGAATAATCTGCAGTCCTTTAAAATGGAGTTCCTACGGGAATGAGGGAAATGTAGTGTAGGCAAAGAGAAAAAGATTCTAAACAAGGGTTTTCAGTGTCAAGGGATAAAGTGTTTATTTGGAAGTTTGATTGCTTTGATATTGTGTCTCTTATCTCTGTATCATTTGAGTGTATCTGAACTGATGATGTATCATTTGAGTATATCTGGACTGATGATGTATCATTTGAGTATATCTGGACTGAGGATGTATCATTTGAATGGTGTCTGAACTGAGGATGTATCATTTGAATGTGTCTGAACAGAAGATGTATCATTTTGTGTATCTGAACTGAGGATGTATCATTTGAATGTGTCTGAACAGAAGATGTATCATTTTTGTGTATCTGAAACTGAGGATGTATCATTTGATCATATCTGAACTGAAGATGTATCAATTGATCACAGCTGGGGGCCGGAATAGTTCAGTTGGTAGAGCGCCGAACTCGTGATCCTGGGGTTTCGGGTTCGAATTTCGGTACAGGGGGATTTTTCCCTCGGAGTTAACATTGGTTCTGACTCCATTCCCATACAGTCCTTCGAATGAGACTATAAACCGAGGTTCCGTGTGTGAACGCACGCATAACATCTTGCACACACGTAAAAATCCCATCACCAACTTTCGGAAGAGAAGGCCAGTTTGGCCGTTGGTATGGATGACACGTGACACATAGCATGCACCTTCCCCGAAGATGGAGTATGGCTGCCTTAATGGCGGGATGAAAACGGTCATACACACAAAACTCCACTGCCTGTCTATACAGGCAGTGTCAGCAGGAGTATCAGCCTGCGTACGCAGAAAGAAAGAAAAAAAATTGATCACAGCTGAACTAGGATGTATCATTAGATCATTTGCCATCCGTTCAGAATAGATGCTTCAATAAGGTTTCAGTTTCTTGACGGTTTGTGTTACAATATTTCAGTTTTGATCCTGCTGCTGCTACTGCTGCTGCTATGAAAGTCCTTGAGAATGTGACAGGGAGAAGTTCATGCAACTGTGAACTTCCATCTGCTGATACACGTTTGGCGGCCTGGAACAGTTTGAGTGGAGGATGATGTAGGGTACAGAGTTTAGATAAACAGGCAGTAAACATTCTGCACTGATAGTCCACAGTGGTGCCAGCATACAGAGGAAAGACGTGGGTCTGAACCAACACAACAACAGCATTCCCAAATCAGCAGATGTGATAAAGCTAGGGGGCAACAGCATGGAAATAGCAACCCCCCACCCATCCTCTCACCTGGATGAACTGTACTGCATTCAGCTTGCTGTCCATTAATCCTGACAATAGATACGGCAGCAGACGTCGCCATCAGAGAAGTCAGTCGCAGGCACCAAGACATCTGTGATGCTGAAGGTGTGACTACAGCACCAACCCTCCCACAGGGATGGACTCATCTTGAACCTGGGATGGCTGTGGCAGTTCCTGTCTTCTCTTCTTGTGGGCACAGCTCTTCTGTGGACACTGCTCTTCCTGCGGCACTGGTCTTCTTGTGGGCACTGTTTTGTGGGCACTGCTCTTTATTGTGGGCATGGTTTTTTGTGATCACTGTCTTCTTGGGGGCACGGGTCTTCTTGTGGGCACCACTCTTCTTATGGGCACTGGTCTTCTTGGGGGCAGCACTCTTCTTATGGCACTGGTCTTCTTGTCGGGCAGCACTCTTCTTATGGCACTGGACTTCTTGTGGGCACTGCTTTTGTGTACCACAGGTCTTCTTGGGGGCACTGGTCTTCTTGTGACCACTGGTCTCCTTGTGGGCACTGCTTTCCTGTGGGCTCTGGTCTTCTTGGGGGCACCAGTCTTCTTATGGGCGCAGCTCTTCTTGTGGACACTGCTCTTCTTGTGGGCACTGCTCTTCTTATGGCACTGGTCTTCCTGGGGGCACTTGTCGTCTTGTGGACACTGCTCTTCTTGTGGCATGGCTCATCTTGTGGCACTGCTCTCCTAGTGCGCACTATAACTTGATGTCCAGGTACTTCACCATTTGCTCTCACAGGCGTGGAGAGCTCTGTTGACAGCCAAGTGCCAGGTGCAGTGATTAGCCTCCATAGATCCTCAGCCAGCAGCAGGAATGAAGCCTTCAGTGAAGCCTTCAGGTTGTCTTCAAAGTGCTTCACTGGGTCAACCAGGCTTTCCTGTGCCTGCCTGGTGCCTGCTGAGAAAAGACTTCCTTCTTTAACATCCTGGTCACATGTTCAGTTTCATCGCAGTTGAGCAGCTGAAATAGGTTCTTTTTTTTTTTCTTTTTTTTTTTTGCTGTCCCATCTTCTGTGCCACCTCAGTGGCATTGCACCCATGCTGCTCATTCCGACACCCCGTCCACAGCCACAGCCCGGTCAGTCCCACCACAGCCCTGGCAATCCACAGGGAGCATTCAGTGTCAAGTCGTCAAGAGACAACCCACTGGAGGAGACACTGCACTGCTGCTGAGTCACTTCGTTGGTGTTCAGTGGCACCTGTTCTGATCCAACATATGCAGGACACCACCTACTAAGCCCCCTACTGACGACAATAATTGCTCAGTCGCGGAGGCGGTGTGATTGAGCTCTCCCTCCAGAGTGCGCCACCACATCTGTCCAACGACAGCCCCCATGGACTCACCGATATCGGTGACCCCGACGGAACTAAACCAAGGCCGCAGACGTGAGAGGACATTGAAACTGGGGTCACCATGAGAGCGGGGCATGAAGGGCCACAGAATTTGAGACCCTTTTTTTTATGCTGATCGATGAGAATGAGGATGATAAGATGATGCTACCGATTTCCATTCCAGTCTGAGACTGCATGACAGGCCTGTACTCTACACTTCCTTTCATAATATATCCCAGCGTCAACCAGCCCAAGAGATACCGACACTTGAAGTGTTGGTCAAGAAATTTGAGCAACACTGTCAGAGACGCATCCATTAAGTGGATGAAACTCGACTGTGTGGTCCCAGTCTTCCCAACTGAGCCCGCAGCAAACTCAACTCTGAGTTGGAGCCGTTCAGAGCAGAAATATCCCACATGACTGATGGGAATCGAACCCACGACCCTCCCAGCTGGAGTCCGCGACGCTAACCACTTCGCCACGGCGGCTGGTCTGAAATAGATTCTTGTCAAATAAATGTCAGCAATTTATCCAGGAAGTCAGTGATGATTTTCATTTGTCCGATCTGATAGTGAATATACGTACAGTAGTGGTGATTTTCTCTCCATTTATATTAGGCCAGAGTAAATGTGTACAGCAGTGGTGATTTTCTCATCACTCCTAAAACTGTGGATATGTGTGCAACAGTGGCGATTTTCTCACTGTCTCCTATGCCAGTGGATATGTGACGAATTTCTGTCTCCTAAACTAGTTGATATCTGTACAGCAGCGTGAGTTTCTGTCCTTCTCCCAAGCCAGTGAATATGTTTACAGCAGCAATAAATTTTTTCTTTGTCTTGTAGGCCAGTGAATATGTGTATAGCAGTGGGGAATTTCTTTCGGTCTCCTAACCAATGAATATGTGCACAACAGTATTGAATTTCACTCCACCATTTAAGCCAGTGATTATGCGTACAGCTAACATGGTCAGATGTTTTTTATAATGTGCAGGTCGAAGTCGCTATGTTGGCATTAGTGGCCCTTATAGTTGGCGGATGTCTGAGGGGCATTTTGGCCTTAGACAATGGCCTGGCTTTGACTCCGCCTATGGCTGGTTGTCATGGGAACGCTACCGCTGTGTAACGGACTGCCAGAAATTCCCCGATAGCTGTGTGAAGTGAGTTCTGCTGCTTTCACATATATTTTCTTTCTCCCTCCTTCCCTCCCTCTCTCTCTCTCTCTCTCTCTCTCTCTCTCTCTCTCTCTCTCTCTCTCTCTCTCTCACACACACATTCTCTCTCTCTCTCTCCTCATCTCTCCCCTCTCTCTCTCTCTCCTCTCTCTCTCTCTCTCCCCTGTCTCACACACACACACACTTAGCTCTTAAGTTGATGTTACCAACATATATGATTTAAGTAATTCATGATACATTGTATTAACTTTAAAGATACAGCACTTTCTAAAATCAATTCATCATTATCATCATGATTTTTTAAAAATTATTATCATCATTATTACTGACTGTGAACAGTGAAAACCTGTACAAAGCCAGGGCTGACAGAATGGTATTGGACGGCTACAAGGACGCGGGCTATGAGTATGTGCACATTGATGATTGCTGGGGCCGCCAAAACGCGCGACTTTAACGCAAACTGCAGCCCGACCCACAGCGCTTTCCCAGTGGCATGAAAGCACTGGCTGATTATGTGAGTGTGGGGTTAAGGTGATGGTACTGTGTGAGTGTGGAGTTGAGGTAATGGGACTGTGTAAATGTTGAGGTATGGGGACTGTGAGTGTGTGGTTGAGATGTTTGGACTGTGTGAGTGTGGAGTTGAGGGTTTGGACTGTGTGAGTATTGAGGTGATGGGGAATGTGAGTGTGTGGTTGAGATGTTTGGACTGTGTGAGTGGGATTGAGGGGTTTGGACTGTGTGAGTGTTGAGGTGATGGGACTGTGTGAGTGTGGGGCCGAGATGTTTTGGGCTGTGAGTGTGGAGTTGAGGGGGTTTTGGACTGTGTGAGTGTTGAGGTGATGGGGCTGTGTGAGTGTGGGCTTGAGATGTTTGGACTGTGTGAGTGTGGGGCTGAGATGTTTGGACTGTGAGTGTGGGGTTGAGGAGTTTGGACTGTGTGAGTGTGGAGTTAAGGTGTTTGGACTGTGTGAGTGAGGAGGTGATGGGGAATGTGAGTGTGTGGTTGAGATGTTTGGGCTGTGTGAGTGTTGAGGTGATGGACTGTGTGAGTGGGGCTGAGATTTTGGACTGTGTGAGTGTGGAGTTGAGGTGTTTGGACTGTGTGAGTGTTGAGGGGATGGGGCTGTGAGTGTGGGCTTGAGATGTTCGGACTGTGTGAGTGTGGGCTTGAGATGTTTGGACTGTGTGAGTGTGGGCTTGAGATGTTAGGAAATGTGTGCGTGTTAAGGTGATGAGACTGTGTGAGTGTGGAGTTGAGATGTTTGGACTGTGTGAGTATGGGGCCGAGATGTTTGGACTGTGTGAGTGTGGAGTTGAGGTTTTGACTGTGTGAGTGTTAAGGTGATGAGACTGTGTGAGTGTGGATTGAGATGTTTGGACTGTGTGAGTGTGGATTGAGATGTTTGGACTGTGTGAGTGTGGAGTTGAGGTGTTTGGGCTGTGTGAGTGTTGAGGGGATGAGACTGTGCGAGTGTGAAGTTGAGATGTTTGGACTGTGTGAGTGTTGAGGTGATGAGACTGTGTGAGTGTGAAGTTGAGGTGTTTGGACTGTGTGAGTGTTGAGGTGATGAGACTGTGTGAGTGTGGAGTTAAGGTGTTTGGACTGTGTGAGTGTTGAGGTGATGAGACTGTGAGTGTGGAGTTGAGGTGTTTGGACTGTGTGAATGTGAGTTGAGGTGTTTGGACTGTGTGAGTGTGGAGTTGAGGTTTTGAGTGTTGAAGTGGTTGGACTGTGTGAGTGTGGGGTTGAGGTGTTTGGACTGTGTGAGTGTTAAAGTGGTTGGACTGTGTGAGTGTTCAGGTGAAGGACTGTGTGAGTGTGGAGTTGAGGGCGAAGGGACTGTGTGAGTGTGGAGTTGAGATGATGGACTGTGTGGGTTGAGGGGAAGGGACTGTGTGAGTGTGAAGTTGATGGGACTGTGTGAGTGTTGAGGTGAAGGAACTGTGTGACTGTGGAGTTGATGAGACTGAGTGTGTTTAGGTGAAGGGACTGTGTGAGTGTGGGTTGAGATATTGGGACTGTGTGAGTGTGGGGTTGAGGTGAAGGGACTGTGGGGAGTGTGGGGTTGAGGTGAAGGGGGGTGTGGATTGAGTGATGGGACTGTTGAGTGTGGGGTTTGAAGGGGCTGTGTGAGTGTGGAGTTGAGGTGATGGACTGTGTGAGTGTGGGGTTGAAGGGATGTTGAGGGAGTTGAGGTGTTTTGGGCGGTGAGTGGAGTGGGTGAAGGGACTGTGTGAGTGTGGAGTTGAGTGGGGATGTGTAAGTGTTATGGACTTGGGGTTGAGGTGAAGACTGTGAGTGGAGTTGAGGTGAAAGGACTGTGTGAAATGTGGAGTTGAGGTGAAGGGACTGTGTAAGTGTTGAGGTAAAGGGACTGTGCGGGTTGAGGTGAAGGGACTGTGTGAGTGTGGAGTTGAGGTGAAGGGACTGTGTGAGTGTGGAGTTGAGTGATGAATGGTGAGTTGATTGAGGGAAGGATGTGTAAGTGTTGAGGTAAAGGGACTGTGCGGGTTGAGGTGAAGGGACTGTGTGAGTGTGAGTTGAGGGGATGAACTTGTATGAGGGGAAGGACTAAGTGTTGAGGTAAAGGGACTGTGCGGGTTGAGGTGATGGACTGTGTGAGTGTGGAGTTGAGGTGATGGAACTGTGTGAGTGTGGAGTTGAGGTGAATGGACTGTGTAGTGCGGAGTTGAGGTGAAGGACTGTGTGAGTGTGGAGTTGAGGTGAAGGGACTGTGGAGTGTGGAGTTGAGGTGAAGGGACTGTGTAAGTGGGGTTGAGGTGAAGGACTGTGTGGGGGTTGAGGTGAATGGACTGTGTGAGTGTGGAGTTGAGGTGAAGGAACTGTGTGAGTGTGGAGTTGAGGTGAAAGACTGTGTAGTGGGGGGTTGAGGTGAGGGACTGTGTGAGTGTGGAGTTGAGGTGATGGAACTGTGTGAGTGTGAGTTGAGGTGAAGGACTGTGTGAGTGTGGAGTTGAGGTGAAGGGACTGTGTGAGTGTGGAGTTGAGGTGATGGACTGTGTAAGTGGGGTTGAGTGAAGGGCCTGTGAGTGTGGAGTTGAGGGGAAGGGACTGTGTGAGTGTGGAGTTGAGGTGAAGGACTGTGTGAGTGTGGAGTTGATGGGGACTGTGATGTGGAGTTAGGGGAAGGCTGTGAGTGGTGGAGGTGAAGGACTGTGAGTGTGGAGTTGAGGGGAAGGGACTGTGTAAGTAGTTGAGGTGAAGGGACTGTGTGGTTTAAGTGGGGACTGTTAAGTTTGAGTGAAGGACTGTGTGAGGTGGTGAGGTGAAGGGACGTGTGAAGTGTTTGAGGTAAAGGGACTGTGAGTGTGGAGTTGAGTGAAGGACTGTGAGTGTGGAGTTGAGGTGAAGGACTGTGTGAGTGTGGAGTTGAGGTGAAGGGACTGTGCAGTGGGGTGGATCTTGTTTTGCAGAGCTGACATTATGTCCCCCATCCTTTATTAGTTTGATTAGAATTTTCTGATGCCTCTGTCGAAGACCTGACTTCTTCCAACCAACTGTCCTTGTTTGCCTGAATCTCAAACCTAGCTCATTTTGAGTAGTAATAGTTGTTCATCTTTCATTTCATGTGAGTGTGGAGTTCATCTGATGTGATCATTTGCATACAGTTGATTAGATGCCCATGTGATACCATTTAATGTGATTATGTGTGGCAAAGTTCATGTAAATGTTGATCCAGCGAGATATTGTATAAATATTGATTGCACTTGGTTTGATGGGCTTGAACATGTGAACCCATCTTTTATTTTTTTTTTTTTTCCTATGATTATTGACAATTCTAACCATTTATTAAAAAAAATTAAAATTAAATGTTGAGTTTTAGATTTGATCCAGATTTATTTTCAATACACTTTTTATTTTGTTGTTTCAACATGCAAGACTGCTTGTTAAACCTGTAATTTTATTTCTCCCATCAGTGAGTGAATTTTTTTTTCTCTAAAGTGACGGTTTCTGTCCAAAATTGAAGGTCATATGATTTTTTTCAGTCTTGAAGCTTTGACTGAATTGAATCCGTAAAATCAAACTGTACTCATTCGTAATCCCGACAGATTTTAAGTTATGTTTGGGGGATAACAGCACATTTCAAACTTTCTGTAATAGCAGTCAGATATGAGCAGAAATAACACCTAAGAATTATTTGAATGCTGGTATTATTGTTACATTCCTATTAAAGAACCCGAATGTATTTCATTGTGAACATCTATTTTGATTTATTTAAATATTGACTAAATGGTTTGGTATTATTCTTGAACCTGTCAAAAGATACAACTTTATTCATATTGTGTAATGTAACTACATCACTGTACAAATTTATTTATTTAAACCTTAAGAATGTGAAAACTGAGTCAGTATGAATATGAGTGGTTTTTATGTCAAAGATTTTGTGTAGTAAAGTGCCAGAATTTGAAAATGTTTCAGTTTTTGACAGAATACTTTTATCAACCTCCCTTTCCAGCACTGCTTCCTTACGGTTTAAAGGTCTTTTCCCATTTTTGAACAGAGTGAAAGCTCCTTCTCACCAACCAACAGTTGTCTGCAGAAGAACCCATGGAACTGAATCTGTTAGTGTAGGGGTGCTAGGTGCCCAAAGGCTACTCATTAGACTACTTGAAAGCAAAAGCAAGAAGTCATCTCAACAATAGATAGATGTCACTTATGTAATATTGCTCTTGCACCACTAATTTTTCGATAAATCTTACTTCCCTCCCTCGTTCTTCGTTTCTTCTAATAGATATGAACTTTTACAGAAGAACCAAAGTTGCTCTCGTCATTCAAAAGGTATGCATTGTGACAGAACAGCAATACATGGAAACTAAAGGCAAAACACTGTACACAGACTGTTATTGGTGCAGAGGTCAGGGGCCCCTCATTGAGGAATTCCAGCTGTCTTGCAGATCCATAGCAAGGGTCTCAAGCTGGGCATCTACACGGACATCGGGTACTCCACCTGTCAAAAATACCCCGGCACCGAGTCTTCATGGAGAGCGATGCAAACACCTTCGCTGAATGGGGCATTGACCTTGTCAAGACAGACGGCTGCAACGCTGACCCCAAGGAGATGGACGAATGTGAGCTGTGTGAAAACCATGAGAGTGGGAGGTCCTCTGTTAACTGTATCAGAGTTTGGGGAGTGCAGTTTTTGTAGGTGAATACTGTCAGAGTTTGAAGAGTGGAGTCTGTTTATGAATTATGTAAAATAGGGGAGTAGAGTGTTTTTTTTGTTTTAGGTCAGAATTTTGAAAAATGGAGGCGTTTGGTGAGCTATGTCAGACCTAGGAAAGGATGTGAGGGTGGATTTTGTATTATATTAGGCCATGGAAAGTGGAGGCGTTTTCGTGAATTATGTCAGAATTTATTCTGTTAACCAGAGGTGTTTGGTGTTTTGTGTGTGATGTCAGAATTGAGAAAATGGAGATGTTTTGTGAGTTTTGTCAATTTTTTTCAATGAAATATGAAGGTGTCATCGTAGTGAAAATCAAACCAGCCAACTACAACAGAATTTGCATAGTTTGCCACTGAAATTATTGCCAGCTATAGAGCTGTTGATATGTTTAGAACGACTATGGAACTAAAATTTTCTAAGATCATTTTCACTATACCCAACCAAGTGTGAACATTGTGAAGCAGCCCACACTGTTTGATACCAATACCAATGTCACTGACAAAGAAGCAGCTATGTCATTGTCACACTCACTTTGTTTACAGTTCTTGCTTGAAAATCATCCTCAAATGAGTGAAAGTATATCACAACGAGACGATGTCAGTTGTGAAAGTGATTGACATCAGTAACATCTCTCAGAATTACTTCACTTGCAAACTTTTAGTTCTTTCAACATCAGATCTCGAGATATGTGTGAAAGTGCCATTTTCATGGTGTTTGTGTTTGAGACTGTGGAAAACAAAAACCTCTGCATGTGGAGAAGGACCTTCTGCCAAGCTCCCAAATCACAGAAGTTAAGTATCCATGCATCAAGGTTTCCATGACTGACCAGTTCCAGGCTGAGTGCAAAGTTTGAAAGTTCTCAACCGGTGTCAGCAAAGTCATGGGGGCTGTCGTTGGATGGACGTGGTGGCGCTCTCCGGAGAGAGACCTCATTCATGCCAGCTCTGCATCTAAGTACCGGTAGTTATTGTCCTCAGTAGGGGGGCTTTGTAGGTGGTGTTCTGCGTATGTTGGATCAGAACAGGCACCACTGAACACCACTAAAGTGACTCGGCAACAGTGCAGTGTCTCTTCCGGTGGGTTGCCTCTTGACAACTTGAGATTGACTGTTCCCTGTGGATTGCTGATGCCATAGCTGTGATGGTTAGGCCAGGCTGTGGCTGTGGACAAGGAGGATCGGAATGAGTTGGTATGGGTGCAGTGCCACTGAGGTGGCATAGAAAATGGGATAGAAAAAAAAAAGTGTGGATGTTCACTTCTTAGTGAAACACAGCAGACTGAATGATTGCACTCACCACTCTCAAGGTCCTCCCCAAAAGGGACCACTGCAATTCTTTGGAAAACTGCTGAAGTTGCAGCAGGTATGAGTGACATCACTTCTATTGCACCACTTTTATCTTATTTCAGAGTGATCGGCGCAGCACTTACGTGTTTACAAAACAAAAATCAAATGCTGATTTTTAAGGAAAGCAAAAATGAATTTGATTTCTGCTTTTTAGTCATAACCAACATTATTTTGTTTCTCCCAGAACAGAACAGCCTCTATTGATGCTAGAGACAAGTCTAGTTCAGAGATGACTATAAGCAGCCTTGTGTGTTTCAGCTTACCCAGTGTTCGGTTTCTACCTGAACAAGACAGGGCGGCCCATGGTGTACTGCTGCAGCTGGTAGCGGCCCAGGTGACGCACAATATCAAGGTAGGTCACCCAGTTCACAAGATAGATGGTAGACATGGAAACCAATATCGAAGTATTTATACACTGACCTACCAGTATGTAGGGTGAACCGAAATTACAACTGGAAAAATAACTGATGTTTGGTCAAACTGTAAATCTGGGTAGCTGTTCTGTGTATAGCCAGTGATTAATATTTGACAGCTCATCAGACATTTCTGTTTTCTTCAACGGAAGTAGCCATGATGGTCTTTGTGAAGTGGAGTTTTTTTGTGTTACGAAAGACTAGAGTTAAAGAAATTTTTTAAATAGAAAAACATTGATAATTGAAAGCAGTGAGATGTGCCCTCTTTTCGTGCAGTCAGCTGTCTGAATGTTTGATACACAGTAGGCTCCCTTGATATCGGATTGTCACTTAGACTTGTCAGAGGCGATGTCAACATTCATGTGACACCACGACTGATAGGAAACACCAAACTTTGAAAATGTACATATGTCATATACTTAGAGCTGTCCATAGAGCACACAGATGTTTTCCTGAACATACCAGATTCTCAGAAATGATGCTCCAGCTGTGAATTAAGGATCCTATGTCTGGGACAGGCTTCACATTTGTATGAGTCATCAGTCACATCACTTATGTAGATACCTTAACAGCAGGGAGACCTTTTGATGTGGATGGTGACAGCAGCACCATGACACACAGCTATTGCAGACATTCACACAGTCCAGAATAATGTAACACAGACCACACAGACCCGCTAGTATAACAGGAATAACAATTTTATTTGTCCAAAAGATGGAAAATTCATTTTCAACAGCACAGCAAACCATATACCAGACAACACACACACACACACACACACACACACACAAAAGGTGTAAACTGTTAGAAAGCATGATGATTAAATGGTACTTTGTATGCACATTTAATTAAAGTAACAAATACAACAAACTTAAGAAAAAATAACAGTGGACCAAAAACAACTCTCAACACAAAGTCCTTGAGCAGTAATTCTACAAACAGGGTTGGCGCTAGGCGTGGATTTTACCAAAAAAATCACTACAAAATGTGTTTTGTGATTATTGTTGATTTTGCAAAAATAAAGCATCAAGAAACCATATATGAGTCTGTTTTGCTTGAAAGATTGTTCAAAATGTGTAATTAAATGTGTTTTTGTTGAGTGGGGGTGCGAGAAAATCGAAAAAGAAGTCGAAAAAAATGCCTACTTTCAAACGGGCACACCGCCACTATCAGGCCATGAAGGTAGGCTTGTGACCTACTAAACTGGAGGGGAACACACGACCTTGACCTTGGTGTTGTTTATCAGTGGAAATTCCTATACAGTGACCGTAGTACCGCGGCAAAGGAGGTCACTGAGCTGCCAATCTCGCTGCATTGATTGGCTGATATTAGTATGAGCTTTTTCATTGGCTCTCACTGCATTCCGGCCAGTTCCGGTTGCCCGGATGTTTAGTCATGTGACCTATCTGAGCCTAACCATTGGCTGCAACCAACCATAAACAAGCCGTCGTCTGCTGCAAGAGTCTGCTCTGCGTACGTCCGACGTTGCATTATTTTATTTTGTGAGCGATAAATCGGAGCGATCGAAATGCCTGGTCCAAGGAAAGCAAAATTTCGGACTCTTCACAAGTTTGGGAAACGGAAAAGGGGAAGAAAACCGCACAAAAAGGCAGTAAACCAGTGACAAAGGAGACCACTGTACCTAGCGAAACACGATCGTCGAGTCCGGTTCCATCCACATCTCGACAAAGATCCCCATCACCCATGCCATCAACATCAAAAACGGTGCCTTCAAGTGCCAGTAGTGCTTCAGTCCGAAAGATGAAGTATTTTAGCAGCCGGAAAAGAAAATACGAGGAGTCGAGTGATTCGGACATGGCGACTTCAAAGGCAGAGAAAGGGGGGTGGAGGAGGAACAAGATGTGACCGGGTCGACCGACATGAACGTGATCGCAAACATCGGGCAACTGCAGGCGATCATTTCCAAACTGCACTGCCCTTCATGCAATGAATCCGCGAGTTGGGTTTTTCTTTTTTTATTCCTGGCTGTCTTTTCTTTTTTTTTTTTTCTTTCATTTTGCAGGAGAGAGGGAGAGAGAGAGAATGACATTTTATTCCAGTAGAGAGAGAGAGAGAGAATACATGTGCAGGTGTGTACATTCAGGGACTCAAGTCACACACACACACACACACACACACACTACACAGTTTCTGGGATAATTTGAGATTTCTTTTCCACACAAATGAGCATTCACACACACATACACACACACACACACACACACACACACACACACACACACACACACACACACACACACACACACCTTTTCTGAGGGAACTATTACATTTTTCAGCCTAGGCAGTTGCGGTTCAAAAATTCAATAAGGGCTCCTCTGCTTTGCTGGATGTTATTCTGGAGCTTGAACTGAGGGCATCAGAGACTGCAGTGGAATATGCAGAGAAAGATGTCTCCAGGGTCAAGTCAGCAACCAGAAAAACCTCCATCAGAGAAAAGAAGAGAAGGCAAACCATTGACACAATTCGTCGTCAAGAATGACAGGAACAGCGAACGGGAAGAGAGGTTTATGGGGCAGGACGGTTCTGAAGACCAAAAATATCACTTCTTTCCTTCTTTTTTTTAATATTACCTCATATCCTGTGAACAAACATTGTAAAAAAGATATTTTGTATAAAATCTTACCTTGTTGATGTCTTGGACCATCAGAAAACACAAGATCAAAATTCAAACTCAATTTTCTCAAAACGTTTATTTTTCAAGGACGCACGTTTTCTCGCCCAGCTTTTGACACACTTCCCATCAATATATTCACACCAAAGTTTGCATACTTATGTAAAAATGGCTTCTGAGTGCAACTACAACCACAAGAACATTGTATCTCAAATGGTTTTCAAGCTGCATATGATGATATGTCACCAAACCGAAGAGAAAAAAAATTCGCCTTTTTTGAATGAGGTGAGAATAGATTTTCAAGTTCAGATAATAACTTTTGTGATAGTTGCATTCTTTGATCATTGGAATAAAACACTGTGCATCTGAAACTTCTGAGAAATTCTGTTTTCTTGAGATATGAAGGGCGAATGTACACTACTGTTGTTTCAGATGAGAATGTGTAATAACCTTGTTTCCACATAAGCTAGATACATAAAACTTGGCATGTGCAATACTTTTGACATGTTCTGCCTCTGTGCCAAATTTTATAATGATAGTTTATGTAGAACCTGAGAAACGAAAATACCCTAAAATCTACGCCTAGCGCCACCTTAAGGCTGTGTCAGGCCAATTGATATAGGCTAAAACACCAAGGCTACATCAAAATGTTGTTATGCTCTGCATAGTTATGCGGGGATTGTCTTCAGTTGTAGCAAGCTCCTAGCATAACATTATCAGTCTCCAAAATCCCCTGAAGTCAGAGTGTGGCTGCCCACATGGCAGGGTAATCAAAAACGGTCACACACATAATGTTCTCATCCCCAGATGCATTTGTACCATAGTGTTCAAATACTTCGGCTGTTTGGATGATCCCTGGTGTCTTTCAGACAGGGTACGACAACAACATCAACAACAACACAAGCAGGGTGTACTTGGTTTTGATCTTTATGTGCCAAGTGTGGATGCTTTTACCAAAGAGCAACATCTTCTAGCTAACTTTCATCTACAAAACCTCATCTGGTTGCATCTGCTTCTTCGGTATGCTGATATGCGGGAACAATAGGGACTATGGGCCATGAAATTCATCAGAAGAACTGATGAGAGAGAATGAATTTGTGCCCAAGTATGCCGATGAATGAGACATGACGGTCACTTGTGTTGGAAGAACGTATTTCTGCTGTTGTTACTACACGATCTGGAATGTCATCCCTCATCTGTGTGAAGACAGGGGAAAAGGAATGTCTCCCCCCCCCCCCCCCCCCCCCCCTCCATCTTTTCTTTACAAAAATGTTGAAGATGAAACATCCTTCACCTCCTCTTTCCTGATTTTAAAAAATGAGTGTGGAAGATTTGTAGAAAATTATTGGTGGGAGAGGGGTTGTGAAAAAGTACACCAGTATAAGTTTTAGAGGTTAACAGATCTGTGTCACTGCGAGTGTGGCATAGCAGTCAACACCAGGGGAGAGGTGGCAGCTCTCCTTTGAAGGATGCTGACGTGAGAGGTCGGCGTCATTGGGCGGCACAGACAACCTTCCAGCCATGTGGGTGACGACGGGTCTAGCCTGTGTCGCCGGGGACGGCTCCTGGAGGTGTGGGGCGATTGACGGAGGAGCGCTGCCTGACTGCGACTACCGTGGCCTGGAATACCGTGCTGTTTTTGGGGAGGCAGACATGGGGGCACTCCTTACGGGGTTGGGCTGAAAAATTGCCCTCTCGGCCGCAGTCAGCGAGTGCCCGCCAAGTTTTAGGGACTCGTGCAGCGCTCCAGCGACTTTCGTCCTGCTCCCTCCTTGAGGCGGCCTCACGCGGCACAGGACCATCGCCACCCGAGCATGAAGAAGGCCGCCGTGGTCCTGAAGACAGCCTGATGTTTGGGGGACAGCAGGCAACACACCCGACGCCTACCGTCGGTCGACAAGATCCTGAAACTGAACCAACGTTCAAGACCAACTCCACCAAACTTGAACCAACTTTCAAGAAGATAATGACCAGAATTGAGCCATGTTCAAGAGGAACGCGAGCTCTGGAGACAAATGCGACGACCTCACTGATAATTACCACTACTGCCAGGCGACAACAGTTGCCACAAAATATGCAGACTTTTGTCTGCAGGAACCTGTCCTTAAGGGCCTCAGGCCAATAGGACGTTAATCTCACCATCAAAGCAAGCAAGATCTGTGTTACACAGGCAACATGTACATAATACAAGCCCATACAAACTTTCAGACGTGTCAGCAGGCTACACATTGGTATGTTGACAAGAAGAAAGCTGATTCTCTTGTTGCATTTCATGAGAGTGTCATGTAGACTTTAGGGTCCAACTTGTTCTGAAAACTTTAAGCCAAAGGCCAGTGTCAATACTGTTGACCAAGTTGATGGAATTTATGTGTCTCAGGTGGACTACGCTACGTGCGCAAGGTCTGCAACGTGTGGCGGAACTATGTGGACGTACAGGACAGTTGGGAGAAAGTCAGAAGCATCGTCCATTTCTATGGCGCCAATGCCGAAAACTTTGCAGCTTTTCAGGACCTGGAGGATTCTCTGACCCAGATCAGGTGAGGGAGACAGTGTCAGTATGTAGCTGAGAGAGAGTGTGTATGTGTGGGGATGTTTTGTGTGTGTGTGTGTGTGTGTGTGTGTGTGTGTGTGTGTGTGTGTGTGTGTGTGAATGTGTGCACGCGCACATTCAGTTACTTCTATGTGATGTGTTTGTATACATGTGTGTGTGTGTGTATCTATGTATGTATGCGTGCAATACTGTTTTACATGTTGGCAAAGAACAAGAACATGAAGAGGTGAAAGCTGGTGACCACAGACACAGGGCGCATTATGACTGAATTTGGTTCCAGAAGCATCAAGTCTAAATCTGAACACCTGCTTGTTAACAGTCTGTTTTGATGACAGTTTTCTGTAAGACGACAAAGCATAAGTTAAATCCTGGTGGTTGTTTTCTTTTTTACATTTGTCCATTTATTTGAAAAGATCAGTCTTTTTTTGTTTGATTTCTTGCAAACTCCAACAAGTTTTTTTTTTCCAAAGGCAACCACTTTCTCTCTGTATGTGTGTATGTGTGTGGTGTGTGTGTTGGGTGTGTGGTGTGTGTTGTGTTTTTGTGTTTGATGATTGATTGTGTGTTTTGGGGAAATGTAGGAGGGGGGGGGGGGCTTGCGGGCCAAACCGCCCTAAAATTTCTGTGTCTTTTTTTTGCCCCCCATCTTCGGTCCCTCTTGCGTTGTACCATCCCGCTCATTCAAACCCCCACCACACCACGCTCAACCAGACCTGCCGCACCCCCACTCGGAAACCCCAAGGAGCGTCTGTGTCAAGTTTTCAAGAAACAACCCACCATTTCCATGACCTTTGCTTTTCCACATTGAAAGCCCCAGTAAAGAAAAGAAATTTGGAAAAAAAATTAAAGTTATGGGAAAAACCCCCCTGTCCCTCCCCCTTTCCCCTTTTGGGGTTTTTGTGTGACTTTGGGGGGGCCTTGAACGGGCTTTGGTTCGCTGTCTACCGCAGGGGCCCAGTTCTCACTTTTTGACGATGGTTTATGTGACAGTTGACAGATGCTGTTGGCACACGTGGTGTGATAACATTTGACAGTTGCTGATGGGACACAGTGTTGATGACATGTTGACAGTTGCTGAGGGACACGTGGGTGTGACATGTTGACAGTTTCGTGGACAGTGTGGTGTGATAACATGTGCGTTTCTGCGGGGCCTGTGGTGGGATGACATGTTGACAGTTGCGTGCACGCTGTGTTGATGACATGTTGACTTTTCTGAGGGACACGTGGTGTGATGACATGTTGACAGTTTTTGATGGGCAGTTGGTGGATAACCTGTTTTCATTGCTGATGGGGCGGGGGGGGATAAAATGTTGACATTTGCTGATGGGGCACTGTTGGGGGATAACGTTGACAGTTTGGGTGGGGGCAGTGGGGTTGATGAAGTTGGTTTTCTGATGGGGCCGTGGTGTGATGAGATGTTGACAGTTCTGATGGGAAGTGTGGTGTAAACTTTTCAGTTGCTGATGGGACATGTGGTTGATAAATGTTTCGTTCTGAGGGACGTGTGGTGTGATAACATGTTGACAGATGTTTTGGGCACTGTGGTGGGGGATAACATGTTGAAGTTGTGATGGGACGTGTGGGGTGATAACATGTTGACAGTTGCTGATGGGGCACTGTGGTGTGATGAGATGTTACATTTTTTGATGGGACAGTGGGTGATAAAAATGTTGACGTTGTGATTGGGCCTGTGGTGTGATGAGAGTTACAGTTGCGATGGGGCAGTGGGTTTTTGGGCGGACGTTCTGTGGGGCACGTGGTGTGTGATGACATGGGGGCATTGCAAGGGAAACCCCTGGGAGTATGAAATGTTTAGTTGCTGAAGAAACTGTGGTGGAGCATGTTGACATTTCTGATGGAATACTGTGGTGTGATGAGATGTTGCATTCTGATGGGCAGGTGTGTGATAACTGTTACAGTTCTGAGGGACCCTGTGGGGTGTGATGCATGGTGGGAGTTTTGAGGGACGTGGGTGTGATGACCTGTTACGTTGCTGAGGGGCACTTGGGTGTGACTGTTTACAGTTGCTGATGGGACACTGTGGGGTGATACATGTTTTCAGTTGCTGATGGGGGCCGTGGGGTGATGACATGTTGACAGTTTCGATGGACATGTGGTGGAAAAATGTTTAACATTGCTGATGAACACGTGGGGTAAACATTTTGACAGTTGCTGATGGGACACATGGTTTTATGCTGTTGACAGTTGCGTGGGACACTGTGGTGTGATGACTTGTTGACAGATGTTGGGGGAGTGTGGTGTGATAACATGTTTACAGTTTCATGGGACGTGGGTGTAGACATGTTGACAGTTGCTGATGGGAAACCCGTGGTGTATACATGTTTACTTTTTGGGTGGGAACTGGTGTGGACATGTTGACAATGTTGTTGGGACAGTGTGGTGTGTAAATGTTGACAGTTGCTGATGGGACATGGGGTGATGACATGTTTACGGCTGATGGGACAGTGTGGGGTGATGACTTTTACAGTGCTGTGGGGGACTTTGGGTCGTGTTACCAAAGTGTTGTGATGACATGTGACAGTTGCTGGGGACAGGGGGTGTGATTGAATGTTGACAGTTGTGAGGGGGCAGTGGGGTGGATAAAAGTTGAAGGGGCTGAGGGCAGTTGGTGTATAAAATGTTGACATTCTGAGGGACACTGGGTGTGTTTACATTGCGTGGGGGACTTTTGGGGTCTGTCTACCAAAAGAAGGCCCCCCTTTGGGATTGGGGGCCCTGCTGGGCCCGCCGCCTTCAGTCCGTTGCCTCGCACCTCACGCCAGAGGGCCCAAAGGCCCTCCTGAAACCAGGAGGTCATCGCCATTCCAACCCCGGGGGGCCCAGGGCCTAGCTGTATGGGGACGTGCCCTTTGGGGGAAATTGGGTGTTTAGTCATTTACCTGTTATCGTCCCAGAACAGTAATGATAATGTTACTCATTTGTAAAGCACCTGGCTTTAAGTTCTCAGTGTATACCTGCACTCATAGACATACACACTCATGCGCACGCACACACACGTGCACACACGCACGCACACACAACACACACACATACACACACACACACACACACACACACACACACACACACACACACACACTCACAGACACACACACACAAGCACACAAGTGACGTATGTCCATCATGGATTATTATCAACAGGTGCAGAGCATAACATACATACATGCATGCTCTCTCAGACATAGATAAATGCAGCATACATGCATGTGTGTATATAAATACTTGGTTATAAATTTTTTGTTTTAAAAACAAAAGCAAAAAACCAGGAGAACAAATTGCAGTACAGCACTGCCTTAGCACTGGAGCCAGCCCTGATGTGGCCCTTTGCGGTCGGCTGGGCTATAAGCAACATTACCTAGCACTGGTGCTCCACAGGAGCAGTCAGAATCGAGTCTCCCTGCAGCAACTCGCCAGAGGAGACACTGCACTGCTGTTGGGTTTCTCTCATTCTGGTTGTGTTGAGTTGTGCCTGTTCTGATCTAATCGAACTAATGGAAACATTGAAGCTGTTGTGTGTGTCGACAGTTTTCTGATGGCTTCTCTTAAACAGTCCACTAACCGACAGAACTGGAGGAACTCAGTGAGCCGTTCTTTAGTGCGATGCTCCAGTAACTCTTCATGGCGTTAACGGAGAAGGAGAAGAAATGATCATTCAATTAAGTAATGATTGAAAATAGTTTGGTATTATGACATTGATTTTTTGTTTGTTTTTTGTTTTGTTGTTGTTGTCATTTTTTTTAGCTGTCCCATCTTTTGTGCCACCTCAGTGGCAGTGCATCCATGCCACTCGTCTGACACCCCCGTCCACAGCCCCAGCTCTGGCAACCCACCAGAGGAGACACTGCACTGCTGCCAAGTCACTTTGGTGGTGTTCATTGGCACCTGTTCTGATCCAACATATGCAGGACTCCACCTACTAAGCCCCCTTCTTACAACAGTAATTGCTTAAGTTAGACGGAGACCGGGCGTGAGTGAGCTCTGCCTCCAGAGGGTGCCACCACATCTGTCCAGCGACAGACCCCATGGACTCACCAATACCAGTGACTGATGGAATCAAACCAAGAGTGAGGACATTGAAACTGAGGTCACCATGAGAGCAGGGCATGAAGGGCCACAGAATTTGAGGCTTTTTTTATGCTGATTGATGAGAATGAAGATGATAAAGATGATGCTTTCGATTTCCATTCCGGCTTGAGATTGCATGACAGGGCTGTACTTTATGCTCAGTTTCATGATATATCTTGGCATCAGCCAGGCCCAAGAGATACAGACACCTGAAATGTTGGCCAGGAAATTTGAGCAACACTCTCAGTGACAATCCATTAAGTGGATGAAGCTCGACTGTGTGGTCTTCCCACTTGAGACCGTAGCAAACTCAAATGTTGATATTTTCTGTAATACGGTGGTGCTGGTGCTGTACGTTTCTACTGCTTCACTTGCCACACCTTTTCAGCGTCGTTACTCTCACATCACTCACTTTGACTCTTCCGTACATGGCCACACCGATGATCCTGCTGTCACAGTTCCAGAGTTAGCAATCCACAGGGAGCTCACAGTATCACACTGTCCAGTGGCCACCCACCAAAGGAGACACTGCTCTGAGGCTGAGTTACTTTGGTGTTGCTGAGTTGCACATAATCTGATTTAACAGGTGCAGGGCACTGTTTCCTAAACTTCCTAGTAACAACGGTCATTGATTCATTGCTGAGTCAGTGTCTCTTCCTGTGGAGAGAATGTCACCACATCCTGCCATTGACCAACGTCATTCATCTGCAACCACTGAAGACGTGCACATCAACTGACCCTTGACATGGGTGTGGAAGGGAAATGGAAGCTGAGGTCACCACAAGAACAGAGCCTGAAGGGCCCCTGAGTTGATCTTTTGTTTATATGTGTTCACAAATTTGTAAATCACGCGAACAAACAAAACAGAATAAAACAAAAAAAGGTAGAGGTGTTGGGGGGAAAAGAGGTGAACGTTGTTAAAATGCATTCACACCAGTTCGCAACTGATCCTCATGTCAGGGTGATGGAGGGGGAGAAGTGATATCCTATATCTAACATGGTTATTGCTCCCAGTGCGTCCAAGAGCAAGTCTTCCATGGATGAAATGCAGTCTGCATTGACATGAAGATCATTATAGCTCATAGGAGTCTCAAACACACGTCACTTAGAAATATTTAGATAACTGAAACATGACATGTGTTTGAAACTGTTCTGTGAGCATGGAGTGTCATTTGATGTATCAGACTGGTAATGTGCCTTGGACCTTGAATGCATGTTTTCAAATGACATAATTGCCAGTTCTTTTGTAGAATTAGGACACACATCACTGGCAAGCAGTCAATGTAATTCATGTGATGACAATGGGACTGTCATTGGTGTTGAAACTTATGAATTTGGGGCGTCTGCTTAAGCACTTCTGTCAGCAGTTGTTGAATTGAGATGGGCCACATAGTTTGAGACAGTTGGTACTAATTTTACGTTGACCATTGAGGGTGTCACTGTCAGTGATGTTGATTTTTTTGTGTGTCCTTCCCAGATCTCTGACTCGCTTTCTGTGTGGCTGAAGCCTTTAGCTGCCAAGGAAGTTATGCCATTGCCTTTTTAAATGAAGATGACCAAGGGAGAGCAATGCCGTTCAGTCTGCACCTGCAAGACATTGGTCTGACGAGCGCTGGGGCTACAATGTCACGGACGTGTTTAGCAACACGGCGATGGGCCAGTACAAGCCGGCCTCCTCTCTCAGCGTTCTGATCGATCCCACCAGTATTGTGCTGGTCAGAGCCACACCGCTGTGACACTGTCGTCTTTGCCCAGTGCGAGGAGGACCTCTCTCTGTCTACTTTGTAATGTACTATGTGTAGACCTCTCTCTGTCTGCCTTTTAATGTCCTGTTTGTAGGCCTCTCTCTGTCTGCCATGTAATGTCCTTTGTGTAGACCTCTGTCTGTCTGCCTTTTAATGTCCTGTGTGTAGACCTCGCTCTGTCTGCCTTGTGATGTCCTGAGTGTAGACCTCGCTCTGTCTGCCTTGTGATGTCCTGTGTGTAGACCTTTCTCTGTCTGCCTTGTGATGTCCTGTGTGTAGACCTTTCTCTGTCTGCCTTGTAATGTCCTGTGTGTAGGCCTCTCTCTGTGCCTTGTAGTGCACTGTGTGTAGACCTCTCTCTGTGCCTTGTAATGCACTGTCTGTCTCTCCTGAATACTGTCGTCTACACCCAGTGTGAGGAGGACCTCTCTTTGTTCCTTGTAGTGCACTGTGTGTTAACATGTCTGTCGTGAACAATGCTCCATAGACATGTTTTCTCTCTTTGTTCAGTGTCCTCTGACTGTGTTGTGAAGAATGACAGGTTAACCGACATCTTTCTAGAATTTTGTGGGTCACTGTGTATATTCTTTTCATTGGTGATAAGCACACATTCCAAGATAGTTATGCCTTGTTGATTAGGATCCAGAAATGAACACGTAATAATTACATTTGAAGGCTTTTGCCTTAAGTCATGTATTTTACTTTTGTAATTCTTAATTTGTACGTGACGTATATAATTCTACATATTTGCTCATATTTATTTGTACCAAGTCTTTTTAAAAGTTTTGGTTTTAAAATTAAATGCAATTTTTTTCTGAGATCAGTAAAATCCCTCTATCTGTTATGAACTGATTTTTAGTAAAAATGTTCTTTCACATATAATGAATGCGTTAGGAATAATATTTGTTATCAACTGATATGTTTGTTTTTTTAACCATTCCCAGTAACATTGTGAATGTGCAATGGAATGATGCTATTCAACTTAGCGGTACTTTTTTGCACCATGGTCATAATGAGCGCTGGCATCAACTTATGAGGCCACAAACTGTCATCAATTTCTCATGCAGGGGAATGGAGTAGTAAAAGAGTTCTGCACATTATATATCCAGTTTTCTGTGATGACTTTGTTGAAAGATTTCACCACATGATGTTCATGAATTGTTTAATCTTGATTCAAGTGGTGCAAAGGTATGTTTCTAATTTTGTCAATATCCAAACTATCTCTGGTATGTAAAAATATTATGTCAAATGCGAAGAAGCTCTCAAAACAAAGTGCAGAGTAATACCAGCTGCCATTGCGAAGTGGTTAGCATTGCGGACTCCTGTGGTGCGTGCAATCCTTTGATCGATAATTGCTGGGTAAAAATAGTCCTTTGATCGATAATGGCTGTAAAGTATGCTGTCCTTTGATCCATAATAGCTCTATTATATGCAGTCTTTTGATCAGTAATGGCTGTGTTGTGTGTGGTCTTTTGATCAATAATGGCTGTGTCATGTGCAGCAGTCCTTTGTTCAGTCATATGTAATGTGTGCGTTCCTTTGATCAGTAATGGCTGTGGTGTAGCACTCCTTTGAGCAATAGAGGCTGTGGTGTCTGCATTCCCATGATCAATAAGATTTTAGGTTATGCAGTCCTTTGATCAATAATGTCTGGGTGTATGCAGTCCTTTGATCAATAGAGGCTGTGCAGTATGCAGTCCTTTGGTCAGTAATGGCTGGGTTGTGTGCAGTTCCTTGATTAATAATGGCTGTGTTGTGTGCAGTTGTTTGATCAATAAAAGCTGTGGAGTATGCAGTCCTTCGACCAATAATGGCTGTGTTTTGTAAGCATTCCTTTGATCAATAATGGCTGTGGTGTATGCGGTCCTTTGATCAATAATGGCTGTGGTGCCTGCAATCCTTTGACCAATACTGGCTGTATGCGAGCAGTCCCTTGATCAATAATAGCTGATCAGTAATGGCTGTGGTGTATGCAGTCCTTTGATCCATAATGGCTGTAGTGAATGCAGTCCTTTGATGATAATGGCTGTGGTGTGTGCACTTTTGATCAATAATGGCTGTGGTGTATGCGGTCTTTTGATCAATAATGGCTTTGTTGTATGCAGTCCTTTGGTCAACAACGGCTGTTCTGTGTGTAGCAGAATGCGTTATAGTTGGAAGACCCAGAGTCAGGGACGGGTGGACCACCTGTAGCCGGCACTGAGGGACTTTGGTGTATCATCAGTATCTATTGTTGTTGTTGTTGTTGTACCCTGGCTAAAAGACTCCAGGGATCATGCGATCAACCAAAGTGCTTAAACAGTATGGTACAAATGCATCATCTAAGGATGAGAACATTACACGTGTGACGGTTTTTGGTTACCACCCAAGTGGGCAGCCACACTCCAGCTTAGGGATTTTGGAGACTGTGTTATACTAGGAGCTTGTCACGACTGAAGACAATCTCCGCATAACTATGCAGAGCATAACAACAGTTTCATGCAGCTTTGATGTTCTAGATCAGTATGTATGAATGGAGTACCACCTCAGTGTGTGGTGGAGGTGACTTTGATCAGAAAGCAGGTAACTCTGTGTTCATTAACTTTTTGAAGTCCCAGTATGATGCAGTGCAAAGACGTGAAACTTTTCATCAGGCAGGGTGTGAATGTGTCTGTGTTCTGTGATACCGTTTACTGCTGATCTGTTTCTGTCACATCCTGTCCATTGAAAATGTGTGAGATAAAGACATGACATGAGACTTGAATGTGAGCAACTGCAGTAAAATGAAGTGTTGTAGAGTGTGGAAGTTTCAAAAATAAAATGGGGAAAATGTTCCAGTCCTGATGTGTGGTGTGGTGATTTACAGTGGAACAACACTTCAGGCTCGGACATAAAATACTTCTGCTTTCCACAGGAAATCCATCGATTATTGGGAATAGAATCAGTCAAAAGGGAAAAAAGCTGCCGAGGGGAAAAAGTCCAAAAATCATTCAAATAAGGATTGATCAGGCTTTATGCTATGTGTGCAAGTCTGTTTTTCTGTGTGCGTTGCAATTTTGATTTTTTTTTTGGTCACCAAAAATGGCGGCACAGTATTCATAGAAATTTCAAACATTTGGGAGATGAAAGCACCTTGCTTTTACAAAATGTTGGAAAAAGAAAATTTTGCTCCCGCCTCAAGTTGCTTTCAGTCTTTTTTGCTTTGCTTTGATTTCATGCATGAGGCCAGTATTTTGTATGCAATAACTGCCCATGGATAACTCAGACCTACTTATTAGGAAGATTTGAGCATTTTCCATATACATATTTTGCAAAAGTATGAAAATTGTGGGACACATTAGACCAAAACTGATCGAAAGAAAAGACAGACAAGAAGTTCTTGAGTAGTAGTTATACCTATGGTCTGTAACTGACTGTGGTGGTCTCTCAGTGCTCCAAGTTCAATTCTTTTACCTATGAGTGATGACTCTCACACACAAAATCTCATCCTACTCAGTGTGCCACTTTGACAACATGCTCTAGGGGCTGCCAGCAATGGGACTACAGCTCCCAACAATTGAAAGAATTTAAAAAACGAAAGAAAGAAAAAAACTCGGACACAGGAGAACACAGTTTTTTTCCAAAAGTATATCAATGACCCAGACATTGAAGAATCTTGTGTTGGGAAAGTGAAAGCCCATGGCAACTATTGCAAGATCGATATCAGTATTACCCATTCAGTTGAATCAGACGCTATCCGCCATCATACTTAATTACACAGTTTTTAAACAAAAGCTCTTTTTGAGGCCACCAGTAGCATTGTTATACAAACAGGTCGATGACTGGACGAGGATGAGCAGGGTGGCATTGTCTGGTGAGCGCTGAGCACTCACAAGAAACATGCTGAGTTATGAGAGAAGCAGCCACCATGCCTGGCCCACACAGGTGAAAGAAGGAAACCAGATTCAGAACCGTTCTTTGCCCAGTCTGTAATAAGCCCTGCCCAACAACGTGGGGACTCTTACACCTGTGTATCCTTACACTTCACTTCAGATGTTTATTGTACCTTGATTTACCAAAAGTACTCTGTGTTCTCCACAGCACCACCAAATACTCCAAAGATAGACTGCACAGTTGTTGAGACGTTCTTGTGCTGCCATCTCCTGAGTGACCAATGTTTTATATAATGTCAGATCGGCTTTATTCAACAGTCATTTGACAGTTGGTTTTGCCTCATCAAAGAACATCAGTGGGTTAATCTGTTTCTCTCCTGTTCGTCATTAATTTGTATGCTTACACCAAGAAAACACAAACATGTTTCTCCTCTGTTCTTCATTAATTTTGTATGCTTACAACAAGAAAACACAAACATTCAATGCAATCACACTACTAACTGTGAAAATCCACACAGCTAATGGGGGGGGGGGCTGACTGCGCTCCAGATCTACATTTCAATGGATATAGATTTATTCTGAAATGACAGGGTTTTTTTTTTTCCTTTTGGAGAAGATCATCCATCCACTACATAGGAGATCGGCTTATTTCAGTGTGCAGAGGTAGATTACTGTGATGTGTTTCTTTGCTTCCATGCTCCCCATACCCTGCCCTTCCACTCGAGTGGACCACATAGCACAAATCAATACCCCTGCGGGACCATTCAGCATTGACAACAACCCTCATTAAAACACACGTCATTGATGACAACCCTTGTTAGAGCACACAGTATTGTGGACAATCCTCGTCAGAACACACAGCATTGTGGACAATCTTCGTCAGAACATACATCATTGATGACAATTCCCCATGAGAACATAACATCATTGATAACAGTCCTCGTCAGAACACAGCATTGATGACAACCTTTGTTAGAACAAACAGCATTGACGACAATCCACGTCAGAACTGATGACAATCCTTTTCAAACACAGGATTGATGCCAATCCTCGTCAGAACACAGCATTGATGCCAGTCCTCGTCAGAACACAGCATTGATGCCAGTCCTCGTCAGAACACAGCATTGGTGACAATCCTCGTCAGAACACAGCATTGATGATAACCTTTATTAGAACACACAGCATTGATGACAATCCTCGTCAGAACACAAGATTGATGACACCTTTTGTTAGAATACACAGCATTGATGACAATCCTCGTCAGAACTCACAGCATATATAACAATCCTTGTTAGAACAATAGCATGACAATCCTCGTCAGAACTCACAACACTGATAACAATCCTTGTTAAGAACAAATAGCATTGATGACAATCCTCGTCAGAATTCACAGCATTGATGACAATCCTCGTCAGAACTCACGGCATTGATGACAATCCTCGTCAGAACTCACGGCATTGATGACAATCCTCGTCAGAACGCAGCATTGATAACAATCCTTGTTAGAACACACAGCATGAATGACAATCCTCATCAGAACTCACGGCATTGATAACAATTCTTGCTAGAACTCGGCATTGGTGACAGTCCTTGTTAGAGCACACAGCTTAATGACAATCCTCGTCAGAACTCACGGCATTAATAACAATCCTTGTTAGAACACACAGCATTAATGACAATCCTCGTCAGAAATCAAGGTCTGACCAGCACGTTTGGCTAAGTCGTAGCCCTAAGACCTTTTTCTTAAATCCTTGGTCATATTGTCTATCAGCTTTAAATCATGCACAGTGTGGTCTTCGAAACTTAGCTGATGTGGACTAGTCTGCACGCAATAACACATTGATAAAACTGAAACTGATACCGTCAGAACTCGCAGAATTCATGACAACCTTTGTTAGAACACACAGCATTGATGACAATCTTTGTTAGAACACACAGCTTTGAAGACAATCCTCATTAGAACTCAGCATTGATGGCAATCCTCATTAGAAGACGTAGCGCTGATGACAATCCTCGTGAGAACTTGCAGCATTGATGACAATCGTTAAAACTCACAGCATTTACGAGAAATCTTCATTAAACCTCACAACATTGATAAGACGTCTGCATTAAAATTCAAAGGATTGAACAGAAATCCTCATTAAAACTCATAGCATTGATGACAACCCTCAAAAGAACACATACCATTGATGACAATCCTCACTAGAACACATCACTGATGACAATCATCATCAGAATACAGCATCGATCAGGTGATGACAATCCTTGTTAGAACACATTAATGACAATCCTCGGAATACATCATTGATTTCAATCCTCACAAGAATAAATCTTAGATGATAATCCTCGCTAAAACGCATAACAGATGACAATCCTCGTTGGGAACACATCAATGATTACATTCCTTATTAGAACACATCATTGTGACAATTCTCATTAGAATGATCATTGATGACATTCCTTTCTAGACCATTTCATTGATGACAAACGTTAATATGTACATGATAGTCCTCATTAGAACACATCATTGATAACAATTCTTAGAAGAACACTCATTCATGACAATCCTAATAGAACATAAATCAATAATGACAGCCCTGATTAGATTACGTCAGCGATGGCATTCCTCATAGGAAGACATCCTTCATGACAATCCTCACTAGACAATCCTCACTAGAAAACATCATTGATGATAATCTTGATTAGAATATACAGTATTGATGACAATCCATAGAACAGATCAATGATGGCAATCCTCACTAGAAAACATCATAGACGACAATCTTGATTGGAACATACGGTATTGCTGACAATCCTAAGAACACATCAATACTGACAATCCTCATTAGAACACAAATTGTGACAATCCTCATTAGAACACATCAATGATAACAATTTTTATTAGAGCACATCAGTAATGTCAGTCATTAAAACATCAGCGATGTCTATCCTCACTAGAACCAGCTAAGACTTTGATGACACTCTTTCATCAGAACAGACAGCATTTATTGCTATCCTCATAAGAACACAGCATTGATAACAATCCTCAGAACACATCGTTGATGACTATCTTTATTAGAACATATCATTGATGACAATCCTCACAAGAATATAACATTAATGATAATATTCATCAGAAGACATAGCATTGAAGACAAGCTTCTGTAGAACACAAAGCATTTTATTTCAGTCGTCATGAGAACAAACAGCATTGGTGGCAATTCTCATTAGAAAACACATCATTGATGACAATCCTCATTGGAAAACATTATTCATGACAGTTCTCACTAGAACACATCACTGATGGCAATCCTCATTCGTCGATGTCAGTCCTCATAAGAACACATCCTCGATGACAATCCTCACTAGACCACATCATTGATGACTATCCTCATTAGAACACATCGTCGATGTCAGTCCTCATAAGAACACATTCTTGATGACAATCCTCACTAGAACACATCATTGATGACAATCCTCACTAGAACACATCGTTGATGACAATCCTCACTAGAACAATCCTCACTAGAACACATCATTGATGACAATCCTCACTAGAACATATCATTAATGACAATCCTCACTAGAACACATCATTGATGACAATCCTCATATCATTGATGACAATCCTCGCTAGAACACATCATTGATGACAATCCTCACTACATGAACACTCATTGATGGCAATCCTCTCTAGAACACGTCGTTGATGTCAGTCCTCCTAAGCACACACCATTGACGACAATCCTCAAGTAAACACGTCACTGATAACAGTCCTCACTAGAACACGCCAATGAAGTCATCACTAGAACAATCAAAAACACAGCATTAACGATAATGCTCATTAGAAAACACAGCATCGATTACCATCTTTATAGGAACACACAGCATGGACGACAATCCCTATAAGAACGTACATCATTGATGACAATCCTCATTAGAACACTCTTCATCCATCATAATTCTGATTGGGGCATTCAGCAGTGACGTCGATCCGATCTTCATCATTGATGACAATCTTCTTTAGAACACATCATTGACAACAATCCTCATTTGAAAACATATGACAATCCTCACTGGAACAGATAAATGATGACAATCCTCATTAGAACATGAAGTACTGATGACAATCTTATAAAAACACACAACACCGACGGCAGTCTTCATAAGAACATATCACATTTACGACAACCCTCTTTAGGATACAGCATTGATGACAATCCTCATTAGAACATATAGTCGTTGATGACAATTTTCATAAGAACATTTAACATTTACGACAACCCTCTGTAGGACACAACATTGATGACAATCCTCATTAGAACACACAGTATTGCTGACAATCTTCGTAAGAACATATATTATTTACGACAGCCCCCTTCAGGACACAGCATTGATGACAATCCTCATTAGAACACACAGCGTTGACGACAATCTTCGTAAGAACATATAACATTTACGACAGCTCTCTTTAGGACACAGTATTGGTGACAATCCTCATTAGAACACATAGCATTGATGACAATCCTCAATAGAACACAGCATTGATGACAATCTTTATAAGAACATAATATTTCATTTACGACAGCCCTCTTTAGGGCACAGCATTGATGACAATTCCATTAGAATACACAGCATTGTTGATAATCCTCAATAGAACACAGCATTGATGACAATCTTCATAAGAACATATATCATTTACGACAGCCCTCTTTAGGACACAGCATTGATGACAATCCTCATTAGAACACACAGCATTGATGACAATCCTCATTAGAATACACAGAGTTGATGATAATCCTCAATAGAACACAGCATTGATGACAATCTTCATAAGAACATATATCATTTAAGACAGCCCTCTTTAGGACACAGCATTGATGACAATCCTCATTAGAACACACAGCATTGATGACAATCCTCATTAGAATACACAGAGTTGATGATAATCCTCAATAGAACACAGCATTGATGACAATCTTCATAAGAACATATCTCGTTTACGACAGCTCTCATTAGGACACAGCATTGATGACAGTCCTCATTAAAGCACGCAGCATTGACTACTAAAACACACTGCGTGGACCACTATCCATAATGGGCCAACCTGTCCATAATGGGCCAACTGTCCATAATGGGCCATCCTGTACTGATCACTGTCCTTCAATGATCCGCACAGCGCTGAGCGTTAGGCCTCTAAACATTGATCACTTTGCATCAATGGACCACATGGTATCGATCACTTCCTTGATGGATCAGTCAACATTGATCCTGTTTTAGGACCACTCAGCATTGATCATACCCTCTCTGGGTCACTTGGCCACTGGATCACACAGTATTGATCACTGGGCCATGTTTTCATTGAATCACTAAAGATTTCGTCACAGTCCACAATGGGTCGATGAAAATTATTGATCACTGGCCACTCTGGCCCATGAGAATTGATCACTGTCCCAAATAGGCCACTGAGAATTGATCTCTGTCCTTGTTGGGTCACTCAAGGGAGGACAGTGACTTTATTCAATTCTGATCCGGCACTGTCGTTTGGGACCGTTCACCTTTGATCATTTTCTTCGCTGAAATACCCAGCAGTGATTCTGTCTCTGAGGTGTGTGTATTGTGTGTGTGTGTGGGGGTGGGGGGGGGGGGGGGGGGGGGGGGGGGGGTGGGGGGGGAGCTTGGTGAAGGAGGCGGCTGGGATGCGTGGTGTGTGTGTGTGTGTGTGTGGTGTGTGTGTGTGTGTGTGTGTGTGTGTATACGTATCATCCATCAGCCCACGGGGCCTGCCCGATCTTCCTAAGGACGGTGATGGGATTTAACGTGTGTGTAGGATGTTATGCATGCGTTCACATAATTATTGAATCTCAGTTTGTTGTCTTATTCGAGGACTTAACAGGAAGGAGACCGAGACCGAGATAGAGACAGGGAGCGCACGCGCACGCGCGCGCACGGTGTGTGTGTGTGTGTGTGTGTGTGTGTGTGTGTGTGTGTGTGTGTGTGTGTGTGTGTGTACATACTTGAAACGCCAGATGGACAAGGTTTTAAACTCATATTTACAACTGAGGATTCTTTCACCTTCCTCCTTCATGTGGGGATACTAACAGAAATCTGGATCACAGCATGCGCTTAAATTCAAACAAGCGAAAGCGAACGTGTGATCTCTCTCTCTCTCTCTCTCTCTCTCTCTCTCTCTCTCTCTCTCTCTCTCTCTCTCTCTCTCTCTCTCTCTCTCTCTCTCTTATTTCACCTTGATTTCACAACAAAAAATAGTGATAAATCAACGGAGAACGTTGAGGCGACTGTATTCGATAAGTTTGTATGGGATGCTGATTATGCTTTGACTTACAGAGACAATTTGTGTAAAGCAGAAATATGCACAAAATTCAGTGAGGCTCTAGAACTGATGGATGTTGATGTAAATAACGCTTTTGATTTGTTTCAATAATTGTATTAAAAGCAGTATGGAATGTATGAAAAAACATGCGCTAATAGCCTTTTCAATAGGATTTTTGATGATGGTATCTTCCCAGAAAACTGGACAGAGTCTGTAACTTTGCCCTTATTCCAGAAAGGTGACGTAGATAACCCTAATAACTACAGGTGTATCTCTTTGGTCGATGTTAGCAGTAAAGTGTATAGTACTGTTGTTAACAACAGATTGCAGGAATGGATTGAATGTAATAATATCACGGAGAGCATCAGGCTGAATTACAAAAAGGTTATTCTACTATTGAACATATAATTATTTACTCTTCTTGCGTTTGTTCAGAAACAATTTTCATTGAATCGTAAATTTTATGTTGCATTTATTGACTTTGAAAAAGCCTTTGACTTCACCAATAGAAAGCTTTTATAAACTATGTTATTTTTTAAAATGGTGTCAAGAAGAAATTATTTGGCTGTATTAGGGCCATATACAAAGTTGTTAAGACTATGGCAAGAAGTGGTTCCAACTTGACAGATTTTATTAATTGTTTTGCTGGGGTAAGGCAAGGTGATGTTTGAAGTCCTGTGTTATTTTCTATATTCATTAATGAGCTTGCCATTAAAGTTAACAAGAATGGCTTTCAAGGTGGACGATTTCCAGAAGATGTGTTAGAATTTTTATCCTGCTATTAGCAGATGATGTTGTTTTGGTTTCAGAAACGATAGCTGGCTTACAGCATCAGCTAAATAATCTGAGCAGGGCTGCCTCTTCATTAAAGTTGGAAGTGAACATGAATAAAAGCAAAATTGTGGTGTTTCAAAAGGAAGGTTATTTGGCGGCAAGGGAAGGGTCGATATATGACGGACTTACTACACCTGTGCTGAATGTGTATAAATATATAGGGATCTATTTTTCTACACGCCTAAGTTTTACATTTGCTTGTAAAGATCTTGAGTGTAGGGCAAAGACTGCTTTGATATGTGTACTGAAAAGATTAATTGCTTTAATAACAATCCACTTGAGTTCTTTTTGAAAATATTTGATTCTCAACTACATCCTGTTTTGCTGTATGGGACTGAAATTTGGGGTTTGGATAATGCCGTTGTTCATAGTGAGGCAGTGCATTTATTTGCTTTGAAGAGGTTTCTAGGTTTCGATAGGCGTATTTCTAATTATTTGGTGTATGGGAGGAGACCACAGATATCCACTGTCCATTTGTTCAGCCATTATACGTGTTCGGTATCGATTAAAGCTTTTGCATATGGAGCATTATAGATTGCCTCATATGTCTTATGAAATGTTGATCAAATCAGATGTAAAGGGAAAAACAAACTGGGTCTCAAATGTACGCCTGTTTCTGTGTAAACACAGATTTGGGGATATCTGGCTGCCTCAGCAAGTTGGAAATCAAAGCCAGTTTATTCATGTTTTCCGACAAAGGTGGATTGATTGTAGATGGCAAATGTGGGACGATCATATCCAAAGTAGTGCACATTATGATTTGCACAGAAATTATTCCAAACAAGTCTTACATAAATGTTATCGAACAAAAAAAACAACAAAAAAAACAAAAACAAAACAAAACACACAAAAAACGTGGACAAACGAATCACAAGACAAAACACAACGCATTTCGACCTCTTAGGTCTTCTTCAGGCAAGAAGATGAATTTTCCATCTTTTCGAAAATGAATTTTCCATCTTTTGGACAAATAAAATTGTTATCCTGTTATCCTGTTAAGATACAAACCTTTCTTGCACTGAAGTGATTGTTTGCCCATGTTTGTTTTTTTTTTTTCGTTTTTTGTTTGTTTGTTTGTTTGTTGTTTTGCGGTTCGCTAATATTTATTGAAGATTTGTTTAGATTTCCGCCTGCCGTTGTCTAACTTTGCAACCAGAAATTATTCTAGTTTTCGTTGTACTCAGCCTTTTTTAAGATTTGATTTAGATATGCATCTGAAAAGATAAATTGCTAGATTCAGAGTTGGTGTTTCTGACATAAGAACTCATTACGTACGGTAAGACAACATAGACAAAATTACTTAGTATGTCCATTGTGTATGCAAGATGAGGAAAATGAATTATACTTTATGTACATGTGTCCACCTTTTAGAAGGTATTCGTCAAAAATTTATCCCACAGAAATATCATTGGCGCCCATATATGTTTCATTTACAGTTACTACATAGTCCTAACAGTTTTAAGGTTATTAGGAATTTAGGTATGTTTTTGTTTCTGGAGTTTTAAGATCAGAGAAATGATGACGTCTTAGATGGCGGTTGTTTTTGTTGTTGTTGTTGATTTTGTTTCCTGATAATTTTTTTTTGTAAACACTTAATGTGAAAGATTGTGCTTTTCCCCTTCAAATGGGCCAATGAAAATATGAAGTCTGATATCTCCTCTCTCTCTCTCTCTCTCTCAACAACAAAACAAACGTATTTATATATTAAAACAAAAACAAAAAAAACTACCACCAAAAACCGTATAATTCAATAATCATGGCAAGAATCTGTTTTAGTGTGAACACTTTTCAATCACAAATATGAGACTAACCGTAGGGAAGGGGGGGGGGGGGGGGGGATAGGATCAAAGAAGAAGAATAAGAAGAAGGAGAAGAAGAAAAAGAAAAAGAAGATGATAATGAAAACCGAAAGAAAGGAAGGAAGAAAGAGAGAACAGAACAGAACAGAAATCAAAGGAAAAGAACAGCAGGCCATCCAATCCAGGTTTTTAAAGCCAATCACTGCGGTCCTTGTGATCCGGGCACTGTGACGGCGTGCCGCGTCTCGAAGATCAACAAACAGCCACCGAGACGTGCTGTTTCATCTACAGTTTTCACAATGGTATTTCACATCTCTCTGACTTTCAGTACTTTGTCGAGTCACTGTTGTGCAGTTTACCTGTTTCTAATCTGCCTAAGCTTCTCGATGTTGTTATCGTAGAGAATATGATTTTTTCAGTAGACCTGCTTTGATAAATTTATCGTAAATAAATTAAAAACTGGGAGCTGTTCTGTCTTGAAATGTGCCGGTGGCATCATGATTGTACATGCTCTGGCAAAGTCATTGTTCAGAAGCCCTCCTTTCTGAGATCGGCGGAAAGGGAGAGGGGCTTCCATACAAGGTATAAAAACTAACTTGGGTTCTATTATGGATGACAACATACCTACTAAAATAACTTCAAGCAAGAACCACCAGCCATGGATTACTACAAAAACTAAACGTTTGTTGAGAAGGAAACATCGTTTCTTTAAGAAATTGAAACTACATCCTAATTCAGAAAGATTATGGTTAGGTATAAACAGATTAAGAGAAGGTGTCAGAGAGAATGTAGACTTGCTCACTCCAATTATGTTAATTCGATGATTTCGGAAGGTGATCATCAAAACAAGAAATTATGGTCTTACATAAGGAGTAAGAGACAGGACAACATTGGGATTCCAGACCTGAGAAACAACCAGAATAACCTAATACAGGACCCTGAAGGGAAAGCGAACTTATTAAACAAGCAGTTTTGTTCAGTTTTCTCAAATCCCAACCTTTAATTAACGTTAGACTAAAGGATGATGATAAACTCCCTGAAATGCTAAACATCAAAGTAAACAAAGCAGGAGTATTTAAGTTACTGACCAATATCAATGAAAACAAAGCTACTGGTCCCGATGGCATTCCTGGCAAGCTCTTAAAATTATGTGCCAATGAATTGAGTGAGGTATACCAATTACTTTACCAAGCTTCACTGGACCAGGGAGTAATACCTGATGAGTGGCGAGATGCGAGCATTGTTCCCTTATTCAAAAAGGGTGACAAAACAAAAGCAGAGAACTATAGACCTTGTATCTCTTACATCCATATCAGCTAAACTACTTGAACACATAATATATAGTAGCATAATGGACCATCTTGACAAATATGACTTCTTAAATAACGCCCAGCATGGTTTTAGACAGCGAAGGAGTTGTGAGACTCAACTTATAACAACTCTCAATGATTTTAGTAACTGTCTTAACAACAGACAGCAAATAGATGCAATTTTATTAGATTTTTCTAAAGCCTTTGATAAGGTTGACCATGAGGGCCTGCTGCTTAAATTAGAACACATTGGCATTGGCGGTTCTTTGCTAAAATGGGCCAGATCATTCCTCGTTGGGAGAACGCAGAAAGTTGTTGTGGAAGGGTCGTCATCCATTGTAAACCAGTCTTGTCGGGTGTACCACAGGGAACTGTTCTGGGGCCCTTGTTTTTCTTAATTTATATAAATGACATAAGTAGAAATCTCTCTCCTGGAACTACTATAAGGCTTTTTGCAGATGACAGTTTAGTATATAGAACAATCAGAAGCAAGCATGATATACGCATTCTACAAGAAGATCTAAACGCTTTACAAGAGTGGGAAAGAACTTGGAAAATGGAATTTCATCCCCAAAAGTGCCAAGTGTTGCGTATATGTAACAAACGCTCACCAATTAGATCAGATTATTCTATCCATAATACTATTCTTAAAGAAACTAATGCTGCAAAATATTTAGGCGTGATTATAGATAGTCGTCGCAAATGGAAAGAACATTACAATTTAGTATGTAAGAAAGCAAATAACATCTTAGCTTTCTTATACAGGAATATCAATGACTGCCCCAAAGGTTAAAGACGACTGCTACAAAACACTGGTTAGACCAGTACTGGAATATGGTTGCTCAGTTTGGGATCCTTACCATCTAAAGGACATTGATAACCTTGAAAAGATTCAGAAGAGAGCAGCACGGTTCGTAACAGGGAACCACATCAGAGAAAAGGGGAATACTAGGAAGAACATGAGGAAATTAGAATGGAAACCCTTAGAAGAGAGAAGAGCTTTTATTAAACTTAACACCTTTTTCAAAGGCAGAGCTAAAGTAATTGATATTCCAATGGAACAACTAGTATTGAATAAAAGTAGCACCAGGAGTGGCGGTCAATGTTATACCATACCTGCATCAAATATTGACAGCCACTTACATTCTTTTTATCCCAGTTCTGTACGGCGTGGAACTCACTGCCGGGTGCCATCAAGATTGCCACAGGTGCAATCTCATTCAAAAAACAGGTTGATTCGACAGTTTTGAGATCTGCATATTGACGTTTTCTATTTTTACTTCCCCAGATATTTTATTGAATATCGAGTGCGACCCTTGTTGCCAGTTTGCTCCAGGGGCCAACAGTCTGAGTCGCACTGTTTTATGTTATTTTATTCTACTTTTAACATGCGCGCTGGTGACCTACTCGTTTTTGAGTGAACCAGTTTTTAGGAAGAAGAAGAAGAAGAAGGGCTTTTCATTTCCATAGTTTTAATTCGAATGGGTCTAAATATAATACCGAGCAGATAATGATTTTTTTTTTTAAACGGCCTTTATAAATTATAGTAACAATAATGGTAGACCATATTACCTTTTTAAAAAAAAGTAAGACGATTTTTTTTAATGTAAATGTAGGACACATTTACTTTTTTTCTTTTTTTTCTGCGTACGCAGGCTGATACTCCTGCGGACACTCCCTGTATAGCCAGGCAGTGGAGTTTTGTGTGTATGACCCTTTTTTATCCCACCATTAAGGCAGCCATACTCCATCTTCGGGGAAGGTGCATGCTATGTGTCACGTGTCATCCATACCAACGGCCAAACTGGCCTTCTCTTCCGAAAGTTGGTGATGGGATTTTACGTGTGTGCAAGATGTTATGCGTGCGTTCACACACGGAACCTCGGTTTATAGTCTCATTCGAAGGACTATATGGGGAATGGAGTCAGAACCAATGTTAACTCCGAGGGAAAAATCCCCCTATACCGAAATTCGAACCCGCAACCCCAGGATCACGAGTCCGGCGCTCTACCAACTGAGCTATCCGGCCCCCTTGGACACATTTACTAATTAATAATGTTTAAAAAGTATTAAGAAAAAGTTTCACAAACTTTATATTTATGATAGCAGGTTTTACACACAGAAATTCCAGTCATGTTGACACAAATAGAATTTTTGCTTTCAATACTTTGTTGAGTAATTGAACTTAAGAGGTTGTCTGTGCATGAAACACACACAAACACACACACACACACACACACACACACACACACACACACACACACACACACACTCAGGTATGACAGTAATGATCGGTGTTATTATCAATGGTCATCATCGGAAGAAGAACACACACACACACACACACACACACTGTCATCGAACATGTGGTATGCTTCCATTATCATAAAAGTTGCTGATCAGTGCACACACACACTTAACTCAGACACTGCAACATTCTGAAATTTGCAAACACACACACATACACATGCATGCACGTGCAGGTGCACACATACACATTGTCATTAAACATGGGATATGCTTCCAGTGTCATAAAAGGCACTGTTGCAAGTTGCAGGTCAGTGCACACACATTTAACACAGACACTGCAACATTCTCAAATTTGCATCATGACCTGGATGACATTTTTTTCTGGATGATTACTGTGTTTGCTCTTGCTCTGTCTGTCTGTCTGTCTGTCTGTCTCTTCTCTCTCTCTCTCTCTCTCTCGCTCTCTCGCTCTCTCTCCCAACAGTATTCTGTCATCTTTCCATTGTACTTCCAGGAGAAAACTTGAAGGAAGGAATGTCATGATGAACATTTCATAATTTCATACGATTTTATTTTATTTTATATCCAATGATATTGCTGAATGTAGACAAATGCTTATTTAAAGTCATTTCAATTTGAAAGGGTAATAAGAATACATAAACATTCATTGGAAATTGAAAGGCATCTCCTAGAATTCATAAACATTTAAGTTCATTCACATATTTTTCTTTTCCCATCATTCATGAAAAACATTGCTTTTTCATTGCAAAGCATACTTCCAAGATAAAAAAAAAAAAATAGCCACCAGATTGATATATACCTTTTCCTTTAAATCTGTACAACCACACACACACACACACACACACACACACACACACAGAATCTAGGAATATAATATAAAATCCCAACTGTCTTAATAAATTCACACTGTTGCCGCAGTGTTGCGTCAAGCATTTCTACAATAAGTTATGGTCATATTTATATCTAGTGAGCATACAGCTGAGCTGCAAGATGCAGGTTTGTATTTCACAAAATTCAGTCGTTATATTTCCAAGCACCTTATGGATAGAAAAAAAATGTTTTTCTTCAAAATCAAGAGATGTGTCCTAGATTAAAAAACATCCACAATAACCATATTTTTTTTAAATGCTTGCATGTTATATTGTACATGTACAGTGTTACATTGCATCAGATTATGTCATGTTACAAGATAGAAATGTGTTTGATCAGATTTAAGAATGTTCTTTTTGGTAAAAATCCTTTTTTTTTTCTAAGTCTGTCAGAACTACTGTGCAAACTGGTCCTTTCTATTGCTATAGTTCCAAGACATGTTTTTTCATATAATTTCTGCCCCTTTTTCTCATATTTACAATAATGATATGGTATTCTTAGTGGCACTGATGCACAAACGAAGAAATTTTTGTAAAGTAAAATATCAGTGGTAAAGTATTGATTGCAATGCTGAATACAGCACCCATTCTGTTATTTCCAACATAATCATCCTGAGTACGTAAGGTAAGGTCAGGTCAGGTCAGGTAAGGTAAGGTAAGGTAAGGTAGTGTTGCTTCTAGCCCAGCCGACTGCAAAGGGCCATGTCAGGGCTGTCACCGCATTGAAGTCAACTCACAAATAATTCATTCACACGACCCTTTAAAATACATCTGTTAAAAACATACCCGAAATGTTGTAAAAATCTTTCTGCTGTAAAATCTGAGATCAGTTGAAAACTGTTAATCTCTTTCAAAAATTCAAAGGTCACATCAGATGGAACATCTCTGAACAAGGTTTTCATGGAATCTGCAGTAAAATGTTTATGTCTCACATTATGCAACTGCAAGTGCCAACTCGCTAAAGGAATATGTTTCATAGTGAGTAGTACATGACATGGAATGCACCACGGAGCTTCTCCACTCTTTAAAAGGTACAAATGTGTAAAATATGAATGGCTGGTGTGAAGCCATTTCATTCCCTCCGATGCCAACATGACCGGGAACCCAAGCCAGAACAATGTTGTGACCTTCGCCTTCACTGAGGTAAAAAGTTCAAAAAAGTGTAGAAGTTCAGGATGATGGAGGTTCCAAAGCTGACAGCGAATCCAATGTCTTGAGTTCATGTCAATGATAAGAAATAACATGGTTTCATCAGTTATTTCCATAGACACAATCGTCTTTAATTGTGGTCTGAAAGGAGATAAGGTGTACAACATAAACAGTTTAGTCAAGATCTGTTCCTTTCCACTACTGATTTATGCCAACAGGACCGGGAATCCAAGCCAGAACAATGTTGTGACCTTCGCCTTCACTGAGGTAAAAAGTTTTTTAAAAGTGTAGAAGTTCAGGATGATGGAGGTTCCAAAGCTGACAGCGAATCCAATGTCTTGAGTTCATATCAGTTATAAGAAATAACATGGTTTCATCAATTATTTCCATAGACACAATCGGTCTTTAATTGTGGTCTGAAAGGAGAAATGGTGTACAACATAAACAATTTAGTCAAGATCTTTTCCTTTCCACTACTGATTTATTCTCCAGTGTTGAGATTCAATGCGTGTCTGTCAACAGTCGAACCTGAAGAAGACAACACTGGCAGGAGGCGGCCGGAAGAAGACAGGCCCCAAATGTGAGCTGACGGAGGAACAGAAGCAGGAGATCCGGGAGGCCTTTGACCTCTTTGACGCTGATGGATCAGGAACTATTGATGCCAAAGAACTCAAAGTTGGTTGCTATAACGAGAGTTTATTATTTTGATTTTTTTTTTCCGTTTCAAATCAAAATTAGATGGTACAAATTTGGAAACTATGAACATCAGAAAATATGGTAATACTTTGCAACAACAAGAAGCATCATGGCCAAGGTACATGTTAACAGCAGTTGATGGAATTTCTTAGTGTATAGTGATTTTTATCTTTTTTTTTCTCTCTCTCTTCAGTGTTGTTTTAGTTCAAATTTTTCAAACTTAATGTTCAGTCCAGTGAATGTTGATTGGTGTTGTTTTTTTCCCCAGGATCAGAATACATAGTCAAAAACTACCCGCCCACTGGTTCTATCACTGGGACTAATGACAGTGGTAAGAGAGAGTGAAAACAATTAATCACAGTTCATGAACTGTTCATTTCGGAACTGTTCTCTGTTGCGCCGGTCGTTCAAACTCTTCCTGGACAATTTGGTTATGGAGAGTTCTTACCGACACAGGAACTTGTTGACTCACTGGTGCGCAGAGAACAGACCCAAGCCTATCAGCTAAATTTGTCATGAGAGAATGCCGGTGGGCAACGCTTTGCCCAGAAGGAGACTTACCTTAACAAAGTTTTGTGCTTCATGTACTCTCTCCCTCCATAACAGAGAGAGGGCAAAAATGAAAGCAAACCACGTTTGATTGCTTCCCTTTGTGATATAGATTCAGGCTAGACATTTACCAACTGTGATTGATCTGAATGCAGACATCACATATTGTTGACTGTCATCAGTAATGTTCATGGACAAACTGCATTCCGTTTTGTCCATAAAGCTTTGAGACATAAAACACAAATATAGCTGCACTAAATAATACAGTTGAAGCAAATGATGTTATCACATTATCATTCTACCTGTTCATGTTTGATTGCTTCCCTTTGTGATATAGATTCAGGCTAGACATTTATCAACTGTGATTGATCTGAATGCAGACATCACATATTGTTGACTGTCATCAGTAATGTTCATGGACAAACTGCATTCCGTTTTGTCCATAAAGCTTTGAGACATAAAACACAAATATAGCTGCACTAAATAATACAGTTGAAGCAAATGATGTTATCACATTATCATTCTACCTGTTCAGTTATGTATATAATAGTCACATTTTCCCTAGAAATTGGCTGTGAAAAGATGGAAGTGTCATGGGATGTATGCTTCATTTGTTCACAACAGGTTGCCATGAGAGCACTTGGTTTTGAGCCCAAGAAAGAGGAAATCAAGAAGATGATTGCAGAAATTGACAAGGAGGGCACAGGTGAGCACGGTGGATATCAGTAAATGACATGCAACATGTTCTGTGATTGTGTGACATGAAAGAAGCAAAACAAGCACTTCATGGTCCGTAGACTCTGTGTAGTGGTGTACCTACCATGTATAATTTGTCGTTTCTTAGCTGTGCTCTGAGGAGGAGGAGGCAAAGTGTAAGGTGAAAATGCTATTACTGATATTGAAGGAACAATGAACAAACATAATGCATGTAGCTATAGAAATAGGACAGTGTCTTTTTCAGCATGAATAGGACTCCGGCAAAGTAGCAATAAAAATGTTGGTTAGATCAACCAACCTGGGAAGTGTTGATGATATGGCAAAACCTCCATGTTTAAAACATCCTTGTAAATGTCATTAAGATTCTAAGGCATGGCATACTTGTGACTGTCAGTTGGATTAAGGCAAAGCATCCTTGAAAGTATTAGCAGGATTAAGGGAAAGCATCCTTGAATGTATTAGTAAGATTTGGGCATAACACCCTTGTAAGTGTCAATAGGATTAAGGCAAAGCATCCTTGTAAATGTTATTATGATTAGGGCAAAGCATCCTTTGATTATGGCAAATTCTTCCTGACAGAGTAACCGTACAAGTGGTAGCAAGATTTGGGTAAACATCCTTGTTAATGAAAGTGAAGTAAAAGTAGTGCATCCTTCTAAATGTTTTTACAATCAAAGCAAAGTGTCCTTAAAGCATTATTGTAAGTGTTGTTAGGATTATGGCACAGCAACAATATGTAGGTATGTGTGAGTGCGTGTGTGTCTATATATCTGTCTATCTATCTATATATTTTATAAAATATATATATATATATATATATATATATATATATATATATATATATATATCTGTTTGTGTGTGTGTGTGTGTGAATACGAATGAATTAAGCATCTTTGTTATTTTAGGGCAGCTTAAAGCAAAATATTGTTGTAAGTAATAATGATATTACAACAAAGCATCATTGTTAAGTGTTCATTGGATAACAGGAAAGCGTTAGTGTATCCATTTCCACAATTTCAGATATCTTTCCTGACACAGAAATACGCTTGGGGAAAAAAAAGATTCCAGCAGTTATAAAAAGAACATTTCTTGACAGAATCTGTGTCCAAAAATGAAACTTCCATAGCCACATTCATAATTAAGAGAAAAGAAAAGCTTCCTTCCAAGACACCCTGAACATCATCCATGTTGTAGATATACTGAATAGGGCACCAGGGGGGAAACCTCTCCTCTGGCAAAGCATACTGGCAAGTGTTAGCCATCTAAAGATCACAATCCTTTTAGTACCAGGACTGCACACGGATTCCTAATCTTATCATGCTGATGTATTTCCCTTGTAGGCACCATAGACTTCAATGATTTCCTGACCATCATGACCCAGAAGATGAGTGAGAAGGACGCCAAGGAGGAAATCCTCAAAGCTTTCCGCTTGTTTGATGATGATGAAACAGGGAAAATCTCTTTCCGCAATTTGAAACGGGTGGCAAAAGAGCTGGGAGAGAATCTGACTGATGAGGAACTGCAGGTGAGTCACGATGATCCTGGCATTGGCTGGTTTTACTGTGTTGACAGTGTGTACCCAAAATGGACTGGTAGATTATTCCTGGATCTGGTTTGGCGTCAAATGTTGCTAAATATCTGTGTATAGCTACACTCTTTAAAAAGATAAGATTTCACTTTTTAAGGAAGGTGTGTGGGAACGGCCTGGAGGGGTGGAGGATGGGGATTTTTTTGTTTTTTTTTGTCTGGCTGTGTAATTGGAAAAGTTTAGTTGAATATTTGTATCGGTCTTATTTGATTCATGAAATTTCGTTTTCATTCTTCATTGTTCATATTCTTAATTTTCAATACGACATTTAGAAGTCAGGAAAGATTATTTGTTATGTTTTTCTTGGGAAAAATCCACAGAGAAACATTTAAAATCTTGGTTTACTTTGGATGTTTTTGTTTGTTTGTTTTAAATTGGGGAACCTTGCAACTTTCTTGTTACTTCATATCACAGTCTGTAACAATCGATGCACATGCCAGAATAAATAGAACAAAAAGATGTTGGTTATATCCCATGATGTGGATGTGGGAATACTGCTGCAGGAGATGATTGATGAGGCGGACAGGGATGGGGATGGAGAAATCAACCAGGAGGAGTTCCTGCGCATCATGAAGAAAACCAGTCTCTACTAGACTGACATGGGTGCCACGTACAAGGCGTGTGTCACAGGGTCTTCCCTCGCTTACAGACAGGCGAGCACACATCACCTGCTGACTTCTGACACCACATGCAGGGAAATCATGAGACAACTTCAAAGGAAAAATATTATCTGAAGATATTGATGCATGTAATAATAGTGATAAATTACAAGCACAAGTCCTGTATGGAAGTAAGGGCTTGATAAACTCAAAGGGGGATTCGAGTGGGAAAGAAAAGAACAAAAAAAGAATTCATAGATTCAGGGGATGGAAAAGAAAAGGAGGCAATCAAAACATAAATGACATTAAATCTGTGGAATTTCTCGAGCAGGATCTCCTGACAGAAACTAACTTCAGCAGAGGTAAATCATCTGACAACACCGAGAAAAAGTGGGTCAGCAATATGTAGATTATATTGTGTAGAATGTGGAACCAACAAAGAACTCTTTTTCCTTATCTACTTTACATTTTAATGTCAGGAAAGATTCATTCATCAACCAGTCAGAGAGGGCCTTACCTCTGTCTTGTCACAGCAAAAACAATGATTGGTTTACTTTGAAAACGTTGGTTTTTTGTATGGGAGAGATGTTTGATGATGCAATTCTTTAAGTGTGAAAATGTCCATGATTTCTTGTGGATGGGGCATGGAAACGTATGTGGAGGTGGAGTGGGAAGAGGGTAGAGGGGAAGGAAGGGGACAGAGGGAGGAACTTTTAGGTTTTGTTGTTCTGTTACAAGGGATAGTCAAGGGGTATGGGGGTTGAAATACCAGTTTAATGAAGGTTAAGAAAAAATAGTAGTTTCTAAATGAAATGGTTCGAAATACTTCAGTTGCATTTACTGTGATGTTAGCATTATGCAGTAACTTTAAGGAACAGTCATTTTTTAAGTTGTTGACAGAGACGTTTTACTACCAGAGTCTGGAATGGTTCTTTGTTCCTTTCGGATTCTTGACAGATCTTGCTCATTTTAGACTGCATGATACTTTTATCTTCAGTTATCTACTCTTCCAACATGTTAGAGACTTTGTATTAGTACCTGATAGAGATTTGTTCAGTTACTGTTATTGGCTTAGATTTAAAAAAGAACAGCAAAAGTTGTGTCTTTGCAAGTCAGAGACTTATATTGTAGGTTATGTGACAATTCACAGTAAATGACAACTAGGAAAACAAAAGACGCTTCTCTCTGTGGCTAACAATTCATTGATTGTCCAGTCGGAGACTCCCTCCCTTTTTCTGGCACAATCTTCCTTCCTTTTGGGATCATTATTTTCAGGTAAAGTCTGCCATCCACTAAAGACTAATTTCTTAGAAGTTCTGGGTGACTTTGTTGAAAGCTACCTTTGAACGGTTTTTGCATAGTTGGTGGTCAGGGAGAAACCATTGTGCACATGCTTTTTTCCTTTTTTTTCTTTTGTCATCTCTTTAACGGGACCAGTGTGATGTGAAGCGTATTGTGTCATTGTCTTTTGTTTGATTGGTTCCCCCATAGTTGACATAAATAGCTGTTTTTTGGCAGAGGTGGCGTAAGTGTTTGAATGTGATGTAGTTATTAATTGCTGCCAAACTTATGGACCAGAATTGCTGAGAGTATATGTGGGAAGTGGTATGTATGGGTTAGTTTGTGGGGTTGTTCTTAATGTCCCTGGAAATTACCCTGAGGTAACATGCTCCAGACAGTATCTCATGAATTTGTCGAGCTGTCCTTCGAAACACTTTTCGATCTTTCCTGTCACCCTAACCCCACCCACCCCTCTCTACCGCCCCTCCTCTTCACACTCCCCTCCCATTTGCCACTGGCATGGACTGAATGTGTGTACAGAGTTTTAATTTGTATGTGTTTTTCGTATTATCTTTGAAGAGACAGTTGAAATGTGCGTAAGAGTGTGTGTGTTGTGCAAGTGTCTGCACTTCCAAACATACTGAGAAAGAGAGAGCATGGGATGTATACGATTCTCAGCTTTTTGTGCATTTCAGTAATGGAATATCATTGCTTGCAAAATGGGTATTTTAATGTGTGTTATGATACTAGTGCTTGAAAATAAATTCTTCTCAAGCCATTTGTGTTTGCTGTTTACAAAAGACGTTTGTCTTTTTTCCTTTGTGTTCTTTTGTCTATGTGTGTGTTTATTTTTTCTTTCTTTCTGGAAAGTAGGTAGAGAGTGTGAGGTAATTTGCTGTTGACAGAGCAATAGTTCCATTGAAAGAGAAATACCAGACGAAACAAAAAGAGCTCTCAACTTGTATTACTATTTCCTGTAACTGGGCCAGTACTTTACACTACACAGTGTTCACTAGCACATACATTCCAGACTTAAACTAACTTTTCTGAAGATCCTTTTTGACAAATGTGGAACTCAAAACTTTGCAGATATGCCATCTGCACACACACACGCACACATACACATTCACATGTGCATGTGCGCACGCACACACACAACACACACACCACACACACACACACACACACTGTGAGTCACCTTACACCATTACCTCATGCTCAAATGAAGCATGTAAAATGGTAGAAAAATCCTTCTCACAAGAAATTCAGCTAGGAGGAAAGAACGGTCTGCTGTTTCAGCATAAAGTTGCACCTGCATTCACCACACCTCCATATTCATAAGTGCAGTGTGTTCAGATAACAATCTGTGCTTCTAAAGGGCATGGAAAATAGTCGCCAGTTGCGAGCAAGTCTACAGTTCTCAGCCAATCAAAGGCAAAGCCAGACACATTAGTACTTTTATCATTTATACAACAGTTGAACATCATGTTGCATGTTGGGCATTTCTTTTTTTTGGGTTTCAATAACCCACTGATCTTCTGCATGCACATACATATACACTTGCAGGAGGTTCATCCAGTATCAGGTTTGCACATTGGTTGACCTGGAAGATCGAAATCATCCTGCTCCACATCCCTCCCCTCAGACAATGCCATCACATAGGCCTCCTTCCCTTAGATTGAGGCAGACCTCACAAGTCAATTATTGGACACATCATTTCAAGGGGTGTCTGCATAAGGGACTTGCGGCCTCTATCTATTCATTCAGGGCCCTTGTGCAGGTACCCCTCGCACACTCACACATACACACTCGCATACACACAAACACATACACACTACTGCAAAAAAGGCCATTCTACCCGTTTCTTTATTGCCAGAGCAAGCGAGATTGGTGCCGTCTCATTGGAGTATACTATGTAAGAAAGGAAATCTTGCTGATCATATGTTTCTCTCTTTTTGGAATGCACCCCAGAAAAATGCCCAAGAAAAAAGGCTCTGATTCTCTCTGGTTGACATTATCTGTGCCTGTTATGAATATATCCCGTTTGCTTTTCTATACTTGGTTGTTTCACACCGACTTTTTCAAGTTTCGCTGTATATGTTTTATAGAATGGTTTCACATCTTGTTAAGTTACCGGATGATGTATACATAGGCAACAGAAATGCTAAATAATCTCAGAAGTCTCATGAAAGTCACAGACCTTGTTTCCAGAAATAATATCTAGAATGTTCCATGCACTTTGATTGATATACTATTTCATGGCTCTTGAACTTTCTCGCATATGCCATGCATTTTGATTGGCAGTAGTAAGCCATTATTCCCAAGTTGTCAATTTCCTTATAAGGATGTTCAAGAGTCATTCACGTATGGATTTTGATGGAACTGAAAGAGACCCTTATATTTTGGGGACCGTTGTAACAGTCATATGAAGGTTGAATTGGAACATCTTCAGCTGGAAATAAAGACCTTCACCTTGTTACCAGAGCCATCCTCTCTCTGTCAGGATATTTCAGAACCAGCTCTTGTCCTTCACCTCACTCAGCTTTGTACATCCACTAAAGGGTCTCTACAGTACAGCAGTTTGATTCTGTGTTTTTAACAGTACCATGTTCACTCTCCTATTAAGTATGTCACAGCAAATTGCCTATAGCTACATTGCCCATTGTTATTGAAGGAATACGATGAAATAGCATGTCCGATTGGAACAAACTCTACCCAGGTCATTAAGGGTGTATTATTTGGGCTGGACATTGAGTAGGTTTGAAGTCCATCATGACATCAAGGGCGCATCACAGGGTAGCCCATCACAGGGTAGCCTTCTCCTCTCTCCTCTCTCTCTCTCTCTCTCTCTCTCTCTCTCTCTCTTTTTCTTTCACCTGGTGTCCAGTGTTTTCATGTGTCTGTGGCCCGTTCCTCTTTGTTCTAAAAGGTTTTTACAGTTTTATGTCTGGTCACAAATTATAACATGTTGGGGTTGTAATCTGGGGACTAGGTGGTGAGACTGTACACACTGTCCAGGCTGGAGAACAGCTGCCCTTTCCACAGCATCTTTTGACCCATATGTATAGTCAATTTTGCTGTCACATTTAAATGTTTTTCATTATTTCTTAACCTTTTTTTTTTTTAATTCAACTTGATGTAGCAAAAGATGGGAATGTCCGTGCTTTGACCACAGCCTGGTTTAATACAATTTCAGGAATTCATTTTAATCATAAATGTATATATCAATATAGATTTATTCTCCTCCCCACCCCTCCCTCCAAAACAAGATCTTTTCCCCGCATGCAGTGACAGCCCTGAAAATCCATTGTGTGGTAGCCTGCATTATGATGACTACACTGACAAAAGACAAACAAACAGACTTGTTGGTAATGAAAGTCCTAGTCTGAACCTATACCATCAGCTGGTCTTTAAAGTTAAAAACAAATCTAGTCAGATGAACATCCTGAGTTTTAGGAACTGAGCTCACTTCACTCAACGAGTACACCTGATTTCACACAGCTAGGCAGTTTTCTTCTTCTTCTTTTTGTTTTGTTTAATTGAATACTGTGAGCTGTAAAAAGTTGTTTTCACAGTAACATTCTTCAACACTCATGAGCATGTAAAAATGGTACAAAACAGAACAAACAAACATACCACTATGATCACAACACTGGCTAAATAAATCACAGACATACACCTACTTGAAAATAAAATCAACAATTAATATTGTGAATCACAGTTAGATGATAAGTCCATCATTTTCTTACACATGTAAATCAGCCTCAACGGGTTGAAGTAACCACAAAAACATTAATCATTTTGTGTACCCGTAGATCATCACAGAAACATACTATTGCATTGTTCATATGTGACAGGAATCACATATCCATTCTAATCACAGCAATATACAATTAAAGCTTTTTTTTCAAAATCAGGTGGCATAAACTGACGGCTCAATCAAATGACATATAACATATAGCAATCTTAATATGACTGATTTTTTTAAAATCAGTTGATATCAGGTTGATATATTTTTCAAAATCAGTAGATGTAAAGCAGCTGCCAAATCATTTGATAACTTTTAACAATTAGAAGGACAGACTGGAGCCTTACTGTAAACATGCCAAATACAAATGAACACACAAAGCATGATGCAAAGTTCCGTCGCCTTAAGACCTGACAGACACACACACACCACACTGTGCTGCTGACAGCCGTCTGGCAGATGTTCTTTTAGTGTATTGATGTTCTATTTGTTACGTCTGAAGAAAACGTGTTTATTGACAGTTAACTTCTCCATTTTGCACTTCACATTAATAAATGACTGCACCCTGTTTTGTGTGTTTATTTGTATTTTGGCTTATCACATGCAGTACAGTCTTAACATGCCTGAATCTATCCACATACATACATCGCACAGAGATCGCAAATGGAATAACATATGCAGCGCTCACTCCATCAGACACAGGAAAGATTGCAGATGGAACAGCAGGTACAGTGCTCACTCCATCAGACACAGGAAAGATTGCAGATGGAACAGCAGGTACAGTGCTCGCTCCATCAGACACAGGAAAGATTGCAGATGGAACAGCAGGGACAGTGCTCACTCCATCAGACACAGGAAAGATTGCAGATGGACAGCAGGTACATGTGCTCACCCACAGCACACAGGAAAGCCGCAGATGGTACAGGAAAAATCACACTTCATCAGACAAAGAGATTGCAGATGGAATCCCAGGTACAGCCACAGGAAAATTGCAGATGGCGTTATGAATTACGCTCGCTTCATCAACATCAGGAAAGAACATGTGAATAGTATGGAATAACGCTCGCTTCACAGACAAGGAAAGACAGATGGAATATAGAATAACGCTCGCTCATCAGACACAGGAAAAGACAGATGGAACAGCAGGAATAACGCTCGCTCATCAGACACAGGAAAGATCAGATGGAACAGTAGGAACGCTCGCTCATCAGACACAGGAAAGACAGATGGAACAGCAGGAATACGCTCGCTTCATCAGACACGGGAAAGACAGATGGAACAGCAGGAATAACGCTCGCTCCATCAGACACAGGAAAGACAGAGATGGAACAGACAGGAAAACGCTCGCTTCATCAGACACAGAAAGACAGATGGAATAGTAGGAACAGTACCACTTCACAGACACAAAAGACAGATGGAATAGAGGACATACTCACTTCATCAGACACAGGAAAGACAGATGGAATAGTAGGAACAAGCTCTTCATCAGACACAGGAAAGCAGATGGAATAGTAGGAACAGTGCTTCCTTCATCAGACACGGGAAAGACAGATGGAACAGCAGGAATAACGCTCGCTTCATCAGACACGGGAAAGACAGATGGAATAGTAGGAACAGTACCTCTTCATCAGACACAGGAAAGACAGATGGAAAGTAGGAACAATGCTTACTTCATCAGACACAGGAAAGGACAGATGGAATAGTAGGAACAATGCTTACTTCATCAGACACAGGAAAGAGGCAGAAAGATAACGATCTGTTCTAAAGCCAGCGACCGCAAAGGGCCACACAGGGCTGAAGAGCCAGACGGAATAGTATGGAACAGATACCATCTTCATCAGACACAGGAAAGGCAGATGGAATAGTAGGAACAATGCTACTTCATCAGACACAGGAAAGGCAGATGGAATAGTAGGAACAGTGCTCACTTCATCAGACACAGGAAAGGCAGATGGAATAGTAGGAACAGTGCTTACTTCATCAGACACAGGAAAGGCAGATGGAATAGTAGGAACAGTGCTTACTTCATCAGACACAGGAAAGAGCAGATGGAATAGTAGAAACGGTGCTCACTTCATCAGACACAGGAAAGAGCAGATGGAATAGTAGAAACGTACTCACTTCATCAGACACAGGAAAGGCAGATGGAATAGTAGAACAGTGTTACTTCATCAGACACAGGAAAGGCAGATGGAATCGTAAGAACAGACTACTTCATCAGACACAGGAAAGGCAGATGGAATAAAGGAACAGTACTCATTCATCAGACACAGGAAAGGGCAGATGGAATAAAGGAACAGTGCTCATTTCATAAAGACACAGGAAAGGGGCAGATGGAATAACAGGAACAGTGCTCATTTCATCAGACACAGGAAAGGGCAGATGGAATAACAGGAACAGTGCTCACTTCAGAGGAAACAGCAGGTACAGCGCTCATTTCATCAAACACAGGAGAGACTGCAGATGGAACAGCAGGTGCAGTTGCTCATTACATCAGGCAGAGGAAATGACAAGAAATACTTTATTAACAGGAAATACAGGAACAGCCCTCACTGTGACTGGGAACAGCGCAGGAAGAGGCACAGTCCACTTCATCCCATAATCGGAAGAACCCACAAGAAACGACAAGACCAACACTCTCACTCACAAAGGACAGGAAACAGAAAGGCTGCAGAACAAAAAGCTGGATTTACAACTTCATCTTGAACTAAAGCAACACTGCATAAACAACACTAGCCTCCCGGTAACAAGGAGACCAAACACCAACAGACAAACAAGAACACGCTTAACTACCACAGCAGAAGGGACAGAAACAGTCAAAATGAGTCAGCACTGTTGCCTGGGGGATGTTTGATTCATTCAGGGACTCCTGGCCAGACTGTACTTCAGTTGTAGGATCTATAAAGAAGGCTCCAACAACTGTGCAGTAACCTACAATCTGATTGAAACAGATAGAACTCCTCACGAGGCCCAGTAACTGAGACAGCACTGTTGCTGGGATGTTGGTATCGGGAGTGGCGTTGACGAGGTGATCTTGAAGTGCTGTACCAGATCGATGTAGATCAGAGACGCCCTACGAGTCCAAATTCCGGGCGTATTGGACTGGTGAGACTGGAAGTGGCGTAGAAGGCGCGGATCTCTTTGGCCAATTTCTTGTTGCTGAAGACGGTGGATGCATTTCCCAGCAGCACCGCTCGCTGCTGTAGATGTTCATGCGGGTGTATTGAGGTGGACGCTGTGGTTGAAGGTGGCGCCATACTCGTACATCTTCTGGTAGGCACGGAGTACCCAGCTGGCACATTCCCAGGCTTCAACCACAGGCGGGCCGTCTGAACAATACATGGAGAGTTTCTCTCACAATAGTGTGTGTGTGTGTGCGATGTACTCCTGTTGCTCTCAACAGCAGCAAAAGTAGGAAAGGTTCTGATGTGTGTGTGTGTGTGTGTGTGTGTGTTTGTGTGTGTGTGTGTGTGTGTGGTAGCTAAAAGCAGAATTATTTTCACTCTGAGTAAATGTTAAGATTGGAATACTATAACTATCTCTAAGTAAGAGAATTGTAAAGAAAACACAAACACAATCTATAAAACGTGGCAGTCAAACAATACATATTTTTTTATACATGTTTCATTTTCTGATTTGCTGTGAAAAAGTGTATGAAAAGAGTAATACCTGGCGGTCAAATGTCGACTTTTCTTGCCACCACCCCTCTCTTTCTGTTTTATTCATCTCCCTCCAAAACACCACAATCTCCCAACCCAGCCCCACCCAACATTGCAAATGTCTTTACTGGTTTTTTCATGGACAGACCAGTTTCATAGTAGACACCAGTGTTGTTGTCATACTCTGTCCAGTTGGCAAAGCGGTTGAAGGTTTCCCCTGCACAGTCACATCATTTACACACAGCAGATGAAACGCTGTCTGACAGTCACTTCATGTATACATTCCGAATGAAACGCTGTCAACATAGTCCGATCATATACATATAAATTACAGTCTGTACAGTAATATCATATATATATATAATACATCAGTTAAAACACTGCACAGTGCCATCATATACATACATCTGCCAAAACATTGCACAGTAACATCATATATGCACAGCAACTGCAATGATGCACAGTACCATCATATACACACAACAACTGCAACACGCGCAGTGACATCTTATACATATTGCGACTGGAACACTCTTCCTACAACACATCAAGCACACATATCAGCTGAAACACTGTCTCCTCATTTACACACTTATCATGTACACACATCCACGGACACACTCTCACTCTGCCTGCACATTTAAACGCACAGAAAGCACACATATCAGGTGAAACCAGCCTGTACATTTTCACACTTTATGTACACACATCAGCTAGAACACTGTTCCTCCACACAGACACAGACATTATGTTCTCACTTCAAGCGCATACACATACATGCACATTTACACATACTTGACAATGTACAAACTAACAAACACAAAAACAAGGATGCCATATACTTGCACGAATACACATACACACCATAAAAGCATGCCACACAGACATCAATCCTCACACATGTACACCACATACATCAATACACTCATATGCACACAGCACTTTCATTCACATGTGCATGTGCACACACACACATACTCATCTCTCATATCTCTTCTTCTCAAAAGATTCCGCCCTCTCTCTCCTCTCTCTCTTCACAAACACACACACACACACAACATACATACACACACACACCCTCCCACACACAACAAAACACACCACACACCACACACACACACCACACACCACCAACACACACACCCACACACACCACACCACCCAACACACCACCCCACCACACACACCACACACACACCCACAACCCACCACACCACACACACACACCACCACACCACCACACACACACACACACACACACACACACACACACACACACCCAACACCACACACACACACACACACACCACACACACCCAACACACACACACACACCCCCACACACACACACCACACACACAACACAACACACACCACACACACCACACACCACACACACACACACAACACCAACCAACACACACACACACAACACACACACACCACCACACACCAACACCACACCACACACACAACACAACACACACCACAACACCACACACACACACACACACAACACACACACCCCACACACACACACACACACACAACACCACACCACACACACACCACCACACACACACACAACACACACCACACACACACACACACCACACAACCACACACACACACACCAACCACACACCACACACACACACACAACACACACACAACACCACACACACACACACACACACACACACACACACACACTCACACACACACACACACACACACACACACAACACACACACACACACACACACACACAACACACACACACACACACACACACACACACACACACACACACACACACACCACACACACACACACACACAACACACACACACACACACACACACAACACACACACACACACACACAACACACACACACACACACACACACTCACACACACACACACACACACACACACACACACACACACACACACACACACACAACACACACATCACCTGTTATCGTGGCCACCTTCACCAGAGTTCCATTCTGCCTCCAGTGCTGTTCATCGATGCCGTCGTAGATGCAGGCGGCGCCTTGGTTGCACCACAGCAGTGTCTCGTTGCTAAGGAGATGGGGGAAGGTGCAGTTGAAGAGCTGGAAGAGCTCATACCACTCCATGGTGAAATTGGCCCCGGACTGGACGTGGTGAAATCCGATGGCATCATGCATGATGTGCTGTGAAAACAACATACACTGCACATGTGACCATGGTTGGGGCAGTTTGCAGGAGGAGGAACAGGGGGGGGGGAGGGGGGGTGGGAGTGGAGGGGGCAGGACTTAACAGGCTTCCACTTCCCAGATATCTACCCGCTTCCGGAAAAATTTTAGAAACAACCTAAAAACTTTTTGTTTTCAAAAATTATCTATTTGACATATGTGTGGAACCATTCCAAGGACACCCTAACTCACTGCAACCCCATGATTAGGTGATTATTGTCATTAGTAGGGAGCTTAGTAGTAATACATGCCTACATGTTTGTCTTTTTAACTGTTGATGGCGAGAATACCACAGTATTATAGACCATAGTATTCCTCCATTTCATGCCAAGGGAGAACCCACACAATCATCTGTGTGCCACTGGTGAGTCCGAATCAGCATATGAAAGGCCTATGGGCAGTCGATAAGAATGATTCTGTGTACCAGATGGACTATGACCATCATCATAGGCTGTCACTGTGTTGGTGAAGAAAATCATATAGTCAACCTACACTCTCTTTTTAATTCATGATCACTTTCTCTCACCACCCTCTCTCCTTCTTTTCCCTTTTTTTTTTTCTCTTTTAAACCTATGTCATTACATTGTCATTAGCCTGCACTTGTTTTCCATGACTATTTATTTGCTCAATAGATGAATAGATGAAGAGAGAGAGGGAGTAGAAAGGAAAAGGGGAAAAAAAGTCAGTGAAGGGGGTAGGTGATTTGGTGTGATTTCATTCAGCTATCACCATACACGTGGGTTGTATTTGTTGACAAACCCCTGTTCTGTCTGCTCTACCACCCCTCAGTCTGCCACCATCATCACTCCCACCTACCTGGCCCTCCCACCATAAACTCCCTGTACCTTCATCTCCTCCCTTACACAGACTATAAATCAACAACCTATTTAGCAAGAGGAAATCACAAACAAACGAGCCGTATTGTCCACACAAGACTTCACTTTACACACATATCACTATAAAGTCATTATGAGGCAACCCCCTCCCCTTCCCTCCCCTCCCCCATCTAGAGTGAAAAGTTGCTGTCTTTGATGATCAAATATCATCAAGGGCTGCAACTATTCACAGTCTCCTCTAGGGGTTGCCTCATGATGAATTTATAGTGATTATTCCCTTTGGACTGGCGATACTGCGGCTGCAACAGGACTACCCTGGGTGTGGCTATGCAAGGGGTTGCTTGAATGAGCCGTGTGAGAGCAATGCTGACAGAAGAGCCATGGATAAGATAAGATAAGATAATGTTGCTTATAGCCCAGCCGACCGCAGAGGGCCACATCAGGGCTGTCACCATGTTAAAATCAACTCACCAGTGAGCCATGGATGATGAGACAGCAAACAAACAAATGTATATCCCTATCTACAGTCATTCCATCAGCTGTGCTGGCATACATGTACACGCCTGCATGTAGGTGCAAGCCCGCACATGCATGCATGCACACACGCATGCACGCACACACACACACACACACACACTCTCTCTCTCTCTTCTCTCTCTCTCTCATTCTCCCTCTCTCTCTCTCACTCTCTCTCTCTCTCTCTCTCAACACCACACCACACACACACACACACACACACACACACACACACACACGAGCTCATTCAGGCTTTTCATGTCTAAATTCACAAACTTTAAACATCTTTTAAAAGACCATTTATTCCATATCCTCCTGACAGTGCTTATATTCAGCCTTCTCCAACCTTTAGTCACTGAAGTTATAAATAATTCACAGGCACTTTTTGGAATAATTTGTTTTCCAATACAATCACTATCACACAAGCCGCCAAACTATTTGAAGTACAAAGATGTTGTTGCAGGATGCAACTTATTATTATTCAAGTATTTGTTTTCCAAGAAATGAGAATGTTATACTGAACATATCATGAATCAGATGACATTAAGGCCTAAACTTTTTTTATTAAATGCATTATCATCGTTTTGGTGAACAGCTAAAATAGTTTAAGCATGCATGATGTTTTCACAGCCCGTTTCAGGATTTCCACAGACCCCACTCATTTATCAAGGGCTGTCACAGACTTTAGAATGGCATTCCATTACTCAAAGACCTTCAAAGACTTTGCAAATTTTAGTATACACATGAGCATGCTACCAAAATGTTAAAAGTGAGACAAGAAGGCAAAGAGCAAGAGGCAGAGGAGGCAAAATGGAGATTCAAAGACTGATTAAGTTCATGGATACAGAGATTGACCGACATACATATTTTTCCAACAAGTTGCCAAACTTGAACTCCCAGACGGGCGCCTTCATGGCGTACACATACAGCGTGTCATTGGGGTTCAGAGAGGGCATGGTGTTGGGGGCACGCCCAGTGGGGCAGAAGGCCTGCACGCCTGCCTGGCAATAGGGACTGGGCGCCGGGCGGCTTGACTCCCGCCTGCAGAACAAACAACAATCGTAGTGGTTGTAATAGGAACTATATGCCACTTGGTTTTCTCCATCTAGTACAGAAACAACAGTGGGGCTACTTGTAATATGCCACTTGACTTTCTCCATCTAGTACAGAAACAACAGTGGGGCTACTTGTAATATGCCACTTGACTTTCTCCATGTAGCACAGAAACAACACTGGTCCTAATTGCTATAGGAACTATATGCCACTTGGCTTTGTCCATCTAGGACAAAATGACAGTGATACTAATTGTCATAGGAACTGGATGCCACTTGGCTCTATCCATCTAAGACAGAAACAACAGTGCTACTACTAGTTGCAATTAGTTCTAGATGCCAGCCAACTCAGGAGGGTGCAGAGTGCATGGTGGTGGGATCCTCATCATCCATACACCATACTGCATGCATTAATCCAACCCATCCTCCCAATATTTCTCCCTCATCCCCCCCCCTCCCTCCCAAAATCAGATATCGCCTTCCTTCCATTTCTCTCCCTCCTCCATCAATACTTCGCTCCCTCCCCCACCCCCCTCCCTTCCCCATCCCATTCCTGTTTCCTTCTTTCCCTATTTCTTTTCACAATGACCTGGTATCCTGAATCACCCAAGACACCCTTTTAATCTGTGATCATCAGGTCAGTGATCAGCATTCATCCCACAGGATTATAACCACCTGCCAGAACTCTTTTGTTACATACCTGACGAAAAGTATACGATGTGAAACGTGTTTTCATCTTCAAATGTGTCGTCACTTTCACTGCTGGTCTGGTTCTACTTTTGTTTAAGAGCTTCCAGACAAACTCTTTAGGTTGTTGGCCGATGTATTGATTTTTTACCCCCCCCAACCCAAAGGATTTGTATCATTAAAAAAGCAACAACAACAACAAAAAACTGACTGAGAGCCGAAAACCCACATCATTATATGATCGTATAGTCGACGAAATGCAAAATTATGTGGGGAAAGGGTTAAAAAGAAATGACAGCCAAATGCAATGTATCGCAAATCGTTATTGCACTAGACACACTTACTGATAAGGTATGGCCATGAACTGCTGACATTTTACAACAGACACGTGGACGATGGACAGCAGCAGCAGCTTTCCCCACGAGGTGTGCCGGGGCCATGTTGGAGATTCATGTGACAGGTTACGCCCACCTCTCTCACGCCGCTTGTGTATGATAGCCTGTCGCGTCGAGGTCGACTCGTGTTAGTTGATCACTTGTTCATTGTTTTTATGATTCGTGATAACTGAAAAGAAAAACGTTGCAAACAGAGAGAATGAAAGGGGAAATCAGTGACAGCATACAGTTACGACCAGATTTTCTGGAACAGTGTATATTTTTAGCTGACAGAGTATAATTCAACTTTGAAAGAAAAAAAAGTTGTAGAGCTCTGGATCAATTATTGGAATGATGGCCCAAACCTCTGTGAAGAGCCGGGATATTTTGTTGACTGCGGCCACGTGTGTACTGGGCCATCTACTTTGTTTGAGTGTGAATATGAAAAAATGATCTTGAATAATACACAATTTTGTGTCTGTTCTGATGGAAGTCAGTCGCGCGCGCTCGCGCGCGCGCATGTGTGTGTTTCCCCCTGGTTCTTTTACCTTCCATCAGGTGAACACCTTTAACATGACAAAGAGCTGGAAAACAAGGAAAGAAAAAAAATAAAACGAGGAACCAAAAAAAAAAAAAAAATGGAACCGAAGACCGACAACCACCGTGTATGTGGAGCTGATGGCAGCCTAGTTTTCTGGCCCCAGATATAAATGGAACCAATGACAATGTAAAACCATTGAACCCTAGCACAGCCGGACACTGTCTAGAATCATGTCCGGAATCACAAAGCCGCTCAGTCTACCTAACAGGCCAAAGCAGAACTGGTGAATAATGCAGCTACATGCCGATGTGACCACATGCTGATGCTGATGTGACCACATACTAATGTGACCACATGCCGATGTGACCACATACCGACCGATGTGACCACATGTCGATACCGATGTGAGCACATACCAATGTGATCACATGACGATGTGACCACATGCCGATGCCGATATGAACACATACCGATGTGACCACATGCCGATGTGACCACATGCCGATATGATCACATGCCGATGCCGATGTGACTACATACCGATGTGATCACATGCCGATGTTACCACATGCCGATGTGACCACATGCCGATAAGACCACATGCCGATGTGACCACATGTCGTTGTGACCTAATGGCTCACAACATGTGGTCACACCGGCAAGTCTACCATTCTTTGGTAAAAATACTGAAAATCATGGTCACAACGACACCTGGTCACAACGACACTTGGTCACTTCGACATGACCTCGCACAAGACTTTAGGTTATCACCACGGTCATTATGGTTACTTAGAAAAAGAACTTTGAAACAAGATGGCGGGGGCTAGGGTCAACAGGAACTGATGAAGTGGTGGTCAAAGACGAAAGGGAAAGCAATACAAAGAGTGAGAAGTGAGCACAGGAGCTAAAGAAAGAAGTGGATGCTGAGAACATTCAGACTGCAGTCAAGCATGGCCACCAGACCAGGGGCAATGGCCTGTGTTGGAAAATGCACTCCAAAGAAGTCTCATCTGGAATGAAATATGGCACATGACCCTCTTAGGATTAATTTCAGCTTCATCCTCAGATCTGTTTATAACCTCCTGCCTTCGAATTCAAACCTGGACTGAGAAATGGGGGAAATCAGATGATCCCGTGTGTCCACTCTGTCATGGCCAACAAACAGTGGAACATGTCACTGAGTTCATGCCAAGCAGCGCTGCCCATGAAAGGTACACGTGGAGACACAACCAAGTGCTGAAGGAGATCACACACATGCGGTGAGCGCTGCCAGAGGAAATACTAACCACCAGAAGCTCCAGCAACGACACTCTAAAATACAATTATGGCAGGAGGCCACAAACCGCTGGTGAGATTCGACTCTACAATTTCGGGATGGCTGAGCGTTTCAAAGCGTGCATGTCTAGACGGATGTCTTACTAACATCGTTACCGGACACCTGTTATTGTAAAATGTAAGCCTTATGAACATTGTATACTACGTGTGTGTGTGTGTGTGTGTGTGTGTGTGTGTGTGTGTGTGTGTGTGTGTGTGTGTGTGTGTGTGCGTGTGTGTGTGTGTGTGTGTCTTTAATGCTAATATGAACCATTACTGTTCTTGTTAGTTCTCTGTTGTGTAACGGTGTTCTATGTTAGTATCCTCAGTTATGGATCAAATAGAAAAGAAATTTTTTAATCTGTCTGTTACCCTTGGGAATAAAGATTCTCTCTCTCTCTCTCTCTCTCTCTCTCTCTCTCTCTCTCTCTCTCTCTCTCTCCTCTTCTCTCTCTCTCTCTCTCTCTCTCTCTCTCTCTCTCTCTCTCTCTCTCTCTCTCTCTCTCTCTCTCTCTCTCTCTCTCTCTCCTTTTATTTTTCATTCCGTTTCTTATTTAGTTCTAGCCACTTTCTGTATGCTTCTTTTGTTGCCTCATCTTATTTTGCATTGTTGACCCTACTCAGGGCGAGACTGGATGTAAAAAAGCATATTAGTGCTTATCTATCATCCTCGTAAATAAAGACCTCTCTCTCTCTCTCTCTCTCTCTCTCTCTCTCTCTCTCTCTCTCTCTCTCTCTCTCTCTCTCTCTCTCTCTCTCTCTCTCTCTCTCTCTCTCTCTCTGCCCTCGAGAACATTATCAGCTCCTCACTGACTTGAAAGCCACTTTTGTATTAAAAAGATGTTGAATATGAACGTATGCTTGTTTCCTTGAACATGACTGCCTAATGAATCCTTGCTCATTCCTCCACAGGTAGTGCTGACTGATGGCACTATTATGGTGATTGATGCTTCTTATATGCTCTTTCCACGGTGTGTGTGTGTGTGTGTGTGTGTGTGTGTGTGTGTGTGTGTGTGTGTGTGTGTGTGTGTGTGTGTGTGTGTGTGTGTGTGTGACCAGAGACGTGTGGTGTGACATACAGTTTTAGTGAATAAGCACGTTTTCTTTTATGATGATATGAATCATCACCGTTTTGTTATAATCAATTTTACACTGTCTAGTAGTGTTTATTTGTTATTGTCCTTAGTCCTGAAGTAAAAAGGGCCAGATGAAAAAGGCAGCTTGTTGTTCATCAGTCACCCTTGGGAACAAAGGTTATCAGTCGATTGATCGATCTCTCTATTAGTACTGTGCCTGTTTTACATAAATAGAACGTTTTTTGGTGTAAGACATGATTTTATTTTTCCAATCAACCACGCTGTCCCTTTTAAGATTTATTTACTCAACTTTGTTGTATAACTACCTTAACCGTTTGTATACATACCAGTGACAAGATACTTGTGGCGAAATGTTTTCGAAACTAAAACTCGTTTGTTTCTGGCATCCTCTACTTTCTTAAACAGCAGACAGCACATCTGCTGACCAGCAAGGTTATTTTCGTGTTCATGTGGTTTTAAAGGTTATGTTTGTGGCTGTATTCGAGTTGATAGTTTTCATTTTGTCGTTAGAAATATTTTTAATGGAATAGAAAGGCAAACATAGTATATCCTATGTCTTAGAATTAGTCATGTGATGACCCTGCGAGGCATGGTTGCATAGGTGTCAAACCAATTTTCCTCATTTTAACAACTTCCCATATTGAAAAGTTTGGGTGTTTTTTTACTTTATTCCGAGGCCAAAAACCTTACACATTACGGAAAACGCAAAAACATGAACAAAAATTGCTGTGAATACAATGTAATACACAGTATCAGGCAGAACTTACTGAAACAAATGGCAGTAGTAAATGGCAGTTTAAGTCGGTTTATGAATAACAATAACACTTACCCATCCAATAGAACCTCCTCTTCCATTCCAGCAAAATGCATCACATGAGACAGTTTGTAGATCAAATCATACACCCTATAGTAAAACACTGACAATGATGCAGAATTAAAACTGTTTATAAACCCATTGTTTACACACTCTTCCACTTTACCAACGTCATGAGTCCATCAAAGTCACAAACCAATTTGTTCTATGCACTTTCCACTCCTACCAACATCATTAGTCCATTGAAGTCAGGAGTACATCATTACTTACTGTGATCACCAAAGTTTCTAAATCAGTTTTTACCCGTATTGAAACTTAAGGCCGCACAGACCCGAAATTGTAGGTTTCCCCTACAGCAATAGGGGAAAACCATACAGGTTGACACCTATGTGGTTGGTCGTCACGATGAATTTCTTTCTCTCTCTCTCTCTCTAACATCAGCAGTACACCAGTAATTGCGGGTGTATGTGTGTGTGTGTGTGTTGGGGGGGGGGGGGGGGGGGGAGAAAAACGAAGGTGGGTGGAAAACAAACACACAAATAGGATGCCTGTAGAGTTTACGACATTTCTGTTTACAGTTTGTATACAGATACTTACAACGATGAAAGAAAATCAACATATGGATAGGTTAATGATATTTGGGGACACCAGTGATTGTTGGAATTGTGACAAATGCATTTAAATATCATTGAAGGTGTGGCAAATGTGTTTAAATGTCCTTAACATAGAGTAGGAAACCACAAAGATGAATGCTGAATCAAGTTACACTCAGCATGAACATACATACCTTTGAGAATATCTATGCTGTGAAAATTGTGGGGGTCATTATACAGTTCAAACTCTCTTTGGGGACACATGTTTGATTACATATGCACTAAAGCAAATTGACTCCAGAACTTCTTGAGGAAAAATTGAAAAGCTGGCTCAACAACAAGGTACAAAGCCTTAGTCTAACCCATTGCTAGTACACTATTCCATTGAGGATCCTTACACCAACAGACACATCTTCAGCATTTAGAAGATCAAGCAAAGAGCAGCCAGGTATAGAAGGTTGGAATAGCTTAGAGTACAGCACTGGATTTATGATCCCGGGATTGTGGGTTTGAATCTCCTCCAGACCATTTCGATACAGGGGGCATTTTCCATCAGACTTAATTTTGGTTTGGACTGCAAAACCCAGAAAAGTCCTTTGAATGAAACTTCACACCCAGGTAATCATGGAAGATCTTGCATGTATCCCATCACTGTAAAATGGGATTTAATAAATGTATACATACAAATTCTCAAGGAAGACATTGAAAAGTGTGGGGGAGAGTAGACAGCCTTGAGAGAATTATGACCGATGCGCTAGAAGACCATGAAGGAACTGTAACCATTGGAGGGAGAATCATCACCAACCTCCGTTTTGCCGACGACATAGATGGATTAGCTGGAAACGAACAAGAGCTAGTGCACCTGATCAACAGACTCAACAACACCTCTGCTGATTATGGCATGGAAATAAGTGCGGAAAAGACAAAGGTCATGACTAACAACCCAATCGGCTTTACCCAAGACATAACCATCAACAGCAAAAAGCTTGAACCAGTCAACACATTTAAGTACTTGGGGGCAACAATCTCAGATGAAGGATCAAGACCTGAAATCATCTCAAGAGTCGCTCAGACCACAGCTACGCTATCTAAGCTAACGCCTCTTTGGAGAAATAAAAACATCTCCATCAGCTCAAAGATTAGACTGATGCGATCCTTAGTCATGGCGATATTCTTATATGCTTGTGAGTCATGGACGTTGAAATCAGACCTTGAGAAAAAGATCCAAACAATGGAAATGAGGTGCTTCAGACGACTCCTTGGCATCTCATACAGAGATCACATCAGCAATGTGGAAGTTAAAAAGCGCATCGTGAATGAAATTGGTCCATATGTCGATCTCCTAACCTCAGTAAAAAGACGCAAACTGAAATGGTATGGACACATCACACGATCAACAGGCCTTGCCAAGACAATCATGCAGGGCACAGTACCAGGACAAAGGCGAAGAGGTCGACAAAGGAAAAGATGGGAGGATAACATCACGGAATGGACAGGCCTGCGGCTGAGAGACACATTGCGGAGGGCGGAGAACAGAGAGGAATGGAGAAGGATGGTTGTCACTGCTTCAGGGGTGCCCCTACGGACCGACGTCTAAGGGACCAAGTCAAGTCAAGTCAAAGTCATACATACAAAATCTTCCATGCTTCCACTCAAAGGCCTGAAAGTTCACTTCCTTTGTAGAACCAGCGCAGCGTGTACCTCAAGCTCACTGTGCATCCCCAGGCTGGCTTCTCACATGCACAGTGCTTCATGAATGGCTCAGTCTTGCCTCCATTGTCTTTGGCAATAGCTCAGTGGTTCGGCTACATAATTCACACTATTTTCTTTTGGAGGATGTTCACGCTTGGAAAGTTTGATTTTGACCTAAAGTTGAGAACCAAAGATCATGTTTCAATTGGGAGCTGATGCATGCAGTAGATTTTACATGTTATGGGCAAAACTGTGCCTGAAATATTTGCTTTTCTGAAAAATACATTCATGATCATGTTTGTGTTTACAAAGAGATATACAGTTTATGCGTTAAACAGGGATAACTTGCCCCAATCAACAGAGGAGTTTGGTTACAATTGTAGCTTCGCAGTGTTTTGTCAGCTAATGTAAGGTGGGAGTGTCTGAGAAATCAACTGGTGGACATGAAAAGTAGTATGTGAGCGAGTATAAGAAGAATAAGAGGCAAGTCATGTGCCAGGAAGACATTTACATTTTATTATACATGCAGTAAGCTTCGTTTTTTTTTCTCAGTCCAGATATGATTAACCATATGACTGTGTATGATCACTTACTCAGTTACAGCATGTATATTGAGCTTCTTTTTTTTGTTGTAATATTGTGCAGTCTGCCAGATGTTTGATGTTTACATACACTTGATTCATTTCAAAAACTAAAAGATTGCCAGCAAGAAATAGAAAGACTTGCACAAACCTGTGTTTCCACATATTTTTGGATGGGATTTTTACAACATTTTAAGACAGCACCTAATACACCATACAACTAGAAAGTGTTGCATTTTATAGTCACTTTTGTTGTGATTTCAAATGTAAACCAGTTCCTTTTTTCAGTTTTTAGTTTTGTTATGATGGAGGAAATTGAACAAGAAGAATGGACTTTGCCTCTGAAAGTTTCAATAAATGTGATCTGCTTGTAGTTTAGTTTGATCTTGCTGAAATTCATGCTGATCATCTTCTGACTGGAAGACAATCATTTCAGTCAGAAAACTGCCCAGTGCAAAAGAGTTTCTCAGCCAGTTTTTGAGAAAATGCCCCAGTCTTTCATGAAGAAGCTCCAACAATATATTTTGTATATACAGTGAAAACCTACACCTGCAGGCAGACTGACTTAGCCATAAAAAAACTAATAGATTTGGTATTGTAACAAAAGATGGATCATAGTGGATCACTTGTAACATTCATGGTTCACGTACCAAACAAATGAAGCATTCTGATTATTGTCACAAAATTCAGTTTCAAGGGAAAATGAAGTATTGAATTGAAAACTAGAGCAAATCAGTAACTGCAAAAGAAGGGGGGAAAAAATCTTTATCATTCGTGGTTGACATGCCAAACAAATGAGGCTTTCTTTTTGATTATTGTCACAAAATCCAAGAGGAAATGAAGCATCGAATAGAAAAGTGAAACAAATCAATAACTACATAAGGAGGGAAGAAATTAAAAGAAGTATGATCAGAGAAACTGAAATTATAGATTGTAAAGGTGAGGGTTTCATATGGGAACTTCTCATTTTGGATAGTTGTTAGAACAGTCGTTCTTTTGGTATTTTCTCTTTGGCAACAAAGGACCACTGCAAAGGGAGAAGGATGAGGAAGTGGGGGGGGGGGGGGGGGGGGGGGGCACTGGTGATTATTTTCATGGGATTTTCAGTATTAAATGTTGTGGGTCAGTCCCTGTACAGACCAGACAGGAGCTGGAATTGTGAACTGAGAATGGGGGAGTGTGTGTGCCATTTGTACTACATACTTTTACTGGTCGCAAAATTGGTTTGTCTATTCGATTGTCACACATCAAGACAAACTCTTTGTGCATTCTATAAATCACATGGTGGTTGAAGAGTAGACCTTTGTCTTTTTGATATCCTGGCCATTATTTCATTTGATAATAGATATTTGACTCTCAATGATGAAAGCAAAAATGTTCTGATTATAGGTGACAGAAAGGTGGAGAAAGTCAGCAGGTGCTTGTTTCACTGCTCACAACGGTCATCATGACATCATCAGAGGACAGCGGCAGGGTTGAGGTTGGACAGGTTAGTGCCCTTGATTTATCTGATATGAACAACACACTATATGGATCAGCTGATCTTTTGTATGTCTCTTTTACATTTTTTTGGTCTTTGCTTTCTGTTTGACTCACATGCATGCATGCATGCATGCATGCGCACAAACATACACACACACACACATTCTCTCTGTCTCTCGCTCTCTCTCATATTCACTCTCTCTCACTCACTGACTCCCTCCCTCTCTCTCTCTCTCCCTTCTCTCTCTCTCTCTATCTCTCTCTCGCTCCATTTTTAGTAACAATGTCTGCTTGCAAGAATGGGATAGTTATGAATGTCCATATTAGTCGTGACCGATTTTCAATGATAGAACATCTTTTTAAAGACCATTTTTGTGCAGAAAATTGGCTTATTTGAACATTCATAATTTGAAATCAAATGTCATAGCTGCCAAGTACCATGCTTTCGGTGTAGCATGCTACGAGTTTGTTCACATTGCTAAGCTGCTACACTGTGTGATGAAAGACTACACAAAAGAAACACATTTTTAAAACAGCCGCCTTTATGGACTTAAGGGTAGCTTATATGGAATGAAGACAGCATGGATCTCTAGGCTGGGACTTCTTACATTAACAAAAATGTGCAAGTTAAGTAAGGAAAGGAAAGAGGAAAGCAGAAGAGAAACTGTTGAAAGATGATCGTGAGTTTACCTCCTTATCGATTTGTTTTGTTGTTGGCCTTTCTTTCTTTCATATTTTTTTTCCTTTTTCCTTTTTTTTTTTTGTTGTTGGTGGTCAAGTGAAAACCATGTGATAAATGGCGAGATTTCCATCTTCCTAATCCGCCATCATTCCCTTCACCCCAACCTACCCCTTGCCTGATTCGTTCCCCTTCTCCTACTTCTTGTGTGCTATGTGCACACATTTTTCTTTTGCTTTCGTTTGACAGTGGTGTGAGCAATAGCTAATTTGTATTAAAATGTGCAAGATCTTGTCTTTGTTTCGTCTTTTTATATGTATTTGCCTTGATTTGATGTGTTTTCTTTGCTTTTGCCCCAGTGCTGGGTTGATTAAAGCATTTATATAGCTTTCATCAGTACCCTGGTAAAAATGAAATTTCATTTCATTTCATATCATGTGCAAAATGAAGTTTGACTGAAACTGCTGTTTTGTCTGACTTGTACTTGTTGCTTCACATACAAGTTTGAATTTGGAATGCGACACATTTAATGTCAAAAAGTACACTTTCTGCTTTTGAAGCCTTTGCAGCACTGCATTATGCAAACTGTGGATACAGGAGTTCTAACAATGCAAAACTACTGACATGAAAATCAGGAAGGGCAAAATTTATGTCCAGGTTTGCTTTAGGGGGCAATTGAAGATGAAATGCAGGGTATTCTAAGCTGTCTTGAACAGGGTTTTTTTTTCTTCTCAACCCCCTGCATCTCACCTTCACCTCCCACCATCTTCCTGGTCTGCCCTTGCCTTCCTGATGATGAGTGTACATCTGTCAAAATCTCTCCCATCACCTTTCAGTTGCTGGTCCTGAAGTGGAAGGTGGGCCTGGCCGTCACCTCCGATGAATGTCACAACCTCAACTTCCCTTTTGTCACCTTGACCTTAAGCACCTCTGATCCCTCGGGCCACCATCACTGTCACACTGTGGAAATGACCTTGACCCAGTTCAGGGTGAGTACTTAGCAGCCCCACCACCTTGTAGTCACACGATGGGTGTATAGAAATTCTGTCCTTGCAGATTACAGTAGCATCAGTTTAGCATTATCCTGGGAATGCGTAGATGTTTGTTACTGGGCAGAGGCTGCCTCAAGGGCTGTTGAAACTGTTGGGTGCACTGTTTAAACTTCATGTGGTGAAACACATTTCTGCCCGGGCAGGACTGAGGCAACTGAAAAGGAAAAAGGAAATCTAAAAGTGTGTTGGAGTATACATCACCTGAAAGTTCATTAAAAGTTGAAAATTGTGCAATCTGGTGAATTAAGAGACATTTGAATACCCATATTTGTGTCATCCATGGCAACAGAGGAGGAAGCATGCAAGGCCCAGGGTTTCTTTTGAAACGATGGAGAGTCAGTCTGTTTTTATGCAACTGTCTCTGTCCAATCCCACCACCAGTAATTTCTTTTTTACTTTGTTTTTCACATAAATTTCCCCGTACTTAACAATGTCCATCTCACTGCTGCCATTTTATTCTTCAAAGGCTTTACCCAAATGCTGACATGGAGCTTTGAGTTGTGAACCATTTGTGGATGGAATGATTCATGGATGAAGTTGTTTCCCATGCACACTTCATTGATCCTTTTTTTTCTTCTTCTCCTACAGAAGTAAACAAAGGAAGCAAAGACATGAGATTTAGGTTCCACCGAAGGCCTAGAATTGTAGGAAGAGTTCCACCACTGTTGTATGAAATATACAGTCTTTCACAGGTGTAGCCAAACATATCATTATGATAGGCTGAAAATGTTACTTTGACTACTGCAACAAGGCACATGGATATTAGAAGAAAAGAAACATGTTTGAAATTTTAAAATATTAACTTTGTGATTTGTTTATTGAACAAGTGTTTCAAATAGTGTCCTAGCCTTAACAGCCTGTGTGGGATATTCTGTCGTCAGCTTTGGGCAGGCTGTTTTCACCATTGCTTGAAGGCTGGGTGTTAGCCACTGTGTGTGGATTGGAGACCATGGGCTTCAAGGAGGTGACTGTAGGATGCAGGAAATGGTTGATTCCTTTGGTACGCTGTTTGGACCTGACACTCCAGCTTTTTCAGACAAGTTGCGGGTTTGTAGTCTCCAGTCCTCTCTGGCAGTCACTTGGGATGGACACCCTCACAAACCAGTGCTAAGTCCTTAGTTCAGACATGTTGCATGTGTTCCCCAGTTGACCAGTCTTAAAGTCAGCTGGGATGGACACCCTCACAAGCCAGTGCTAAGTTCCTGAATTCAGACATGTTGCATGTGTTCCTGGTCTCTCTGAGAGTCTGGTGGGGTGGACACCCTCACAAACCAATGCTAAGTTCCTGAATTCAGACATGTTACATGCGTTCCTGACCTCTGTGAGGGTCAGCAGGGGTGGACACCCTCACAAGCAAGTTCCTGAGTACAGACATGTAACAGGTTTGTGTTTCCTTGATGATCACGGTGGGGATCAACTGAGATGGCACTTGGTTCACAACTTTATTTCACCATGTGAAAGTGTTGCATGTATGGACTGGGTTTTTTTTTCCTATAGCCTTACTATCACAGCACACACATTCCATCTTAAGACACTTCAGACATGTGGTGATAGTGACACATGACCCACTTGGTTCAAACTGACCTCTCAGACCCACACTGCTCATTTAGTAGTGCCATAATTTTTTTTAAATACTAATGTGGATGCTACCTATCACTTTTCCGCAGATTTAAGCCTTGTCTACTTTGTGGATTAAAAGAAAAGTGCAGTTTTCACCCCACCCTCCCCACCATTCAAACAAAAAAATATGTCAGCAAGTGAGCAAACTCTTCTTCAGGGACGGTTCTCTGTTATAACAAATGAAAATAAGCAGAAATGTATATCTGAAAAATTTTGTTTACATTGATTGTAACAGTATTGGTTAAAGGTCTCCGGGCTCCCTTGTTTGTTCATCAAGGTGTCACTGCATGTTGACTTGTCCATACATGCTATACCATACTGCAAAACTATGAAGCCACCAAATGCTTGTTTACAGGCCAATGAATAAACATGCATTGATGCAAAATGATAGATGTTAAGGTGCAGGTTAAGCAATACATAAATCATATGAATTTATGACTTTGGAAAGAGTTTGGGAGAGGACCTCATGCATAAGATTGGCAAATGCATGACCTGTGCATTATCCCAACATGCTGCTCTGGCCTTTAGTGCATGGCTGACATGGTCTGCATTGGTACTATGGGTGTGTGTGTGTGTGTGTGCATGCATGCATGCGCGTGTGTTCATGAGTGAGCATGTGAATGCTGTACGAGTTATGCAAGCACCATTTCTAGGGAGTACTCTTGGAAGTAATTGCATATTCAGCTGCTGCAACATCTGTCTTTGTAAATTTATCATGAAATTCTTCATTACTTTCAGCTTCGGTTAGAGGTGGATTGTGGTTGGAAAGGAAAGATTTAAATTTTTACCAATCAGCTAAGTGACTGGAAAGAAAAGATTTAAATTTGTACCAATCAGCTTGTTCACAGAGAAATCTTGGGACTGTGTTATTGAGTTCTTTAGTGAATTGTAGGATTTGTTTGATTTTTATGTGACAGGAAGATGGTTGCTCCCCAAAGGATTGTTGTCTACATCGCATGTACTTTCTGCAGCTAATGCTTGCGTGACAGGTCCTAGATTTATCGAGGTAGCCTCATTTTCATAACCTTGAAGATTGTGAATCCTTGTGATTTGCCCATTATTATAAAGTACTAATATAGGTTATACTATGTTGTCAAAAACTGCAGGTTTGTTATAATCACTTTTATATTGAATAACAGCGTTAATGAGTTGGTGTCCTTAGTCCTGAAGGGACAAGGGCCATATAAAAAAGAAAAAAAAGAGAAGGATTTTAAAGTCTTTTGCCTGGGTTTACCTGGTCATGAAAGCCATGCAGCATGCATGGCCTGTGTGAACAGAGAGCGTAGGGTGGTTGGTATGCAGGGGCGGATTATGGTGTTGACATGGGGGGGTTCTGGAAAATGGAATGTGAAGGCGCGAAGCGCCTGAGCAGTCTAGGGGGGTCCGGGGGCATACCCCCCCGGAAATTTTTTTTTTCAAGGATGCAAAATGGTGCAATCTGGTGCTATCGGACATTGAAAAAGGGCTCTGTAATAACTCCAAAACAGTCAAGAAAAATGAACGATTTTAAAAGAAACGTTTTTTTTTTTTTTTTGACAGCCGAGGGGGGGGGGGGGTTCCGTGCAACTGGGAAACCCCCCATAATCCGCCACTGGTATGTCACCTGTAGGATGGGCAGTTGAATCAGAGGAAAACTGCTTGACAGCACCATACGTAAATGTAAATCAAGGCCACGACTGGCCCATGTTAGGCTTGGCAAACCTCCTGGAAGAGTAGGGGCATGTAGGGTTTTTTGTTGTTGTTGTTTTTTTTTTAGAGGGGCACAGCACATTTTTGGGTTTTTTTCTTTTATTTTGTTTGTTTGTTTGTTTGTAAGTTGACGAGAGGTGGGGGGTTGAAAGTTAATGTAGCTGACTGACGCTGAAGCTAGAAAAGAAACTTAAAGGTCTGTGAGGACCAGGGAACTTTGTTTGAAAAAAAGACCCTAATATTTTTATTGTTGCACAGTTGATGCCAAATTCAAAAGAGAAAAGGTGGAGGTGGGGGGGGGGGGGGGGTGTTGAGTCTTTGAAGGCCGTTGATGTATTGAGTTTGAAGTATGTCATTATGGTTATGTAATATCATTGCGGAAAGAATGTTATGTAAATAGTTTAAAAGTTCATCTGTAAATTGAAAGGGGGAAACTCTCTTTAGTTTTGCCTGACTGGTTCTTTGTTGACGTTACATGAGCGAGAGTCTGGCAACTGCTCTGAACCTTTTCTTGTCTGCCAGTCTCTGTGACTCTCCTGTCTTATTTCCTCGATTCCTCCCTTGCAGTCAGAGGTCCTGAATTTGGTTTGGTGGATTTTAGTCAGGGTATCAGTACATTTTGTGATCTCTCTCCCTTTTGACAACTGTCAACCATACATGTTCTGAAAGTCACTCTCAGGAGTTTTCCTTGGTAACTAACCAGTCAGGTCTGGCCTATGTGATGTTTGCTTCAACTCAGTAGACAATAGTGGTTACCATACAATGTACTGATTGTCCTGTAATACTGAACAAAATTCATGCCAGTGATTAAGAAGACTTGAAGTAGTTGATTTTCTTTCCATTGTATGTGCATTGCCCTTTCTTGTTTTGTTTGCCAGTTCATGCCAAACATTCCCCAGCATACACAGGCCTTGTATATATAGGTGTCGTGCTGCTCTTGAATCATCAGGTTGACTGCTGTTTTCCTGCAGCTAATTAATTTGGTGGGGCTGATGTTGGGATATTTCTGATTTAAAGAAAAATATTGGTGAGTGCATCTTTGGTACTAGTGTGCTGTATAGACAGGAAATCATAGTACTGTCGTTTACAACCATAATGCACCAACATCTTGAAATACTCGGACTGACAAATACAGTCTGATCAGTAAAAGCTCTTCAGTCCTGATTAGACCAACAAGTGTGCTATGACAAGTACCTTAACGCCAGACATGAACACCTGTACAAGACCATGCTGACAGAAGTCGGATCCCACTTTCCACACCATTGTGTCAGTGTTAATGCACGCACTCACACTGAGTAGTATGATGACCACATCTCATGCCTTGTTTCAGAACCTAACCCGACAACTCCAAGACATGGCCCGCTCCTTGGAGACCGTCTGACAAAGGTTCCATTGCCCACCTGGAGAATGCAGTCAGAAGTAGGATCTCTTGGACAGTGTATTAGCAGAAGGACTGGCCTCTCAATCTATTGGAAGGAATGATCTTTCTATCTGTCAGGAGAAGGAATGGTCTATCAATGTATCAGACATAGACCTTGTTCTGATCCAGTGTACGCACAGGATCAGGCTCTTGTGTTCACTGGGGGAAAATGGCAAAGGATATGATGGGAAATCTCAGCTTGCTTATGATTTATACTTTGTCAAGGCCAGTAGCCGACTGCTGTCATGTAGTGAATTATACTTTGTCCTGACCACTAACACAATTTTTTTAGTGTATGATGTGTAGTTTGTCCTGACCATCATCACACTCCTCTAGTGTATGATGTGTATTTTATACTTTGTCCTGATTACCAACACATTCCTCTAGTGTATGATGTGTATTTTATACTTTGTCCTGATTACCAACACATTCCTGCAGTGTATGATGTGTACTTTATTCTTTGTCCAGACTACCAACACACTCCTGTAGTGTATAATGTGTACATTATACTTTGTCCTGACCATCATCACACTGCTCTTGTGTATGATGTGTACATTATACTTGGTCCTGATCACCAACACCTCGTGTAGTGTATGATGTGTACCATATATACTTTGTCCTGACCAAAACTAACCACCATAGGTAAGTATGAACACACACACACACACACACACACACACACACACACACACACACACACACACACACACACACATTGTGTGTATTATTTTGAATGATGATTTATTCTTTGTCCAGACTACCAACACACTCCTGTAGTGTATAATGTGTACATTATTCTTTATTCTGACCGTCATCACACTCCTCTTATGTATGATGTGTACATTATACTTGGTCCTGATCACCAACACACTCCTGTAGTGTATGATGTGTACCATATACTTTGTCCTGACCAAAACTAACCACCATACATATATGTGAACACACACACACACACACACACACACACACACACACACACACACACACACATTGCAGGCCTGCCTACCCTATGATTTTTTAGCGTATTTTACGAAATTTGAATGGAAAATATGATAATACATTGAGTAGGACAAAAATCGGCAACATAGGCTATCAAAAAAAAAAGTACTATTTTCCTGTTTGAAGACACGAGTTATTGTCCCTAGTTCCAGTTTGCGCATGCTCGCTTACACCATGGTCGGGCAACTTTCATAGTGAGTGACTTGACACAGATACGCGCTAAGAGAATGCCGCCACCAGCGAAATTACGCGTTCATGAAAGTGATGAAGAGCTAGATGGTGAAAAGGTTGCCAAAACGAGGGAGCAAGCTTTCCTGAATGCATACCATGTAAACTTGGGGGTGCTTAGTCCCAAGCTCAAAAAAGGATCAACTTTGGTTTGGTGCACTTTGTGCGAAACGGGTTTTAGTTGAGCTCATGGAGGGCGCAACAATTGCATAAAGCATGTTTTGTCAAAATCACCTAAAAAAAGAAGAAAATATCCAAAATAGTGAAAGGAACACCTTCTATTATACAAGCTTTGAAAAAGGCTGAGGCGAAGTCTAGTGAGGGACCTGGAGCAGCAGGTGACAAACGCCGAGTTGATGATCATGATGTGTAGGCTGGTGGCTGACGCGAATCTGTCCCTGTCAACACCGATCATCTTGTTTACTATTCAAGAAGATGTTTCCTGACACTAGTGACAGCAAAATTACTTAAGGTGTGTCTGTCACTTTAACTTCTACTGTTAATTAGCTCCACTCCCCCTGCCCACATCCCCACCCCCAAAAAATGGGGGGAGAAGGGTGGGGGGCAGGGGGATGGAGTGGCAGTACAAAGAGAAGAAAAAGATGGAAAACGAAAACTGTATGAAGGGTACACATGTGTGTGACTGACTGTCACTGTGTGTATGTGTGTGTGTGTGTGTGCAGGGGAGGGGGGGGGGGTGAAAGGGAGGAGGACATTATAGTATTGTTATTATTATTTTTTATTAATGAGATGGTCAACTAGATATGTGCAGTGTGTGTGTGAGTAGTGCACTTGTGCTAGTTGGTGTGAGTGTTTCAGTGTGAGCACAGCGCAGTGAGTTGGCTTCAAGGATTGTGCGATATAAGATCCATATTAAAGTTCAAGGTAAGAAACAGGGGTTCCACTGACTTTTTAGTTTTTGCGTCAAGAAACGCACGCCTCCGCTAAAAGTTAAACTGTACTCACTCCCGTCAAAACAGCTCTGAATCACGCGCCTTAACACCGCTGAAATGCAGAGCAGCTTGCTGCAGGAAAGCGTTTTCTGTGCCACACGAGTCCGGGCCTTCCATGGCAAGCAGCATGGTATTGTCCACGTTACTGTCACTCAGCCGCAACCGCTGACATGTCTTGACCCGGTTTTGGAGGCTGAAGCCACGTTCGCATGGCACACTGCTCACGGGAATAACAAGGGCAATGTGTGCGAGTGTGGCGAATGCGGGCATGTCGTCACTGTAGTGTGTGCGTAGGAAGTCATAACGTATTCCGATTGGAAGATGGCACTATCGCAGACGCGGGAAAGATTCCATTTTATTTCGAGGGGAGAAAGGATGAGGCGTTTTGGAACATTCTTGATCTAGCAAAAAGTCAGCGAGTGCCACAGAGTAAAATGTGCACGCACTATCACTAATTGGCGGTGTCAAGCAGTCTGCTGTAGGTCTGTGCCGTGTTTTGCCCCTCTGACATAGGCTTGCGGTTGAGAACAGGGTCCTGGGAAAATTGCGTCGCTAAATGCACGGCCGCGAAAAAAATGCGTAGGAAGGCAGAAAAACGCAATAATTACGCAAAATTTTGCAATAAATGGAACCCCTGTAAGAAAAGTACACTTTTTTGTCATGGAATACTAAAATTTACTCCCATGGAATACTAATGGTTTGATTTTGCGGTAGACAGGTATGACATTGTGTGTGTATTATTTTGATGATCATCATAATGACAGGATAGATCTGCAAAGTGTGGATGAGGAGAAGAATAATTGTCATGTTCGGGATAGATCTGCAAAGTGCATGAATAAAAGGAACAATTTTCATCTGCATGTGTGTGGATAATGCTTATGTCACTGTAGATGCTTAGTTTGCTTGTGTGTGGATGATGACCATTCTTTTGCCAGGAGAGAATTACAATGACAAGCACATAGATGATGATGGGTATGTTGTATGGAGAGATTTGCAGTGTATTTGAATGATGATCATGATTTCAGGTGAGATTTGCAATGTATAAGATGGTGGTGGTGATAATTATATTGTCAGGTGAAATTTGCAGTGTGTAAGGAAAATAATAATGATTGTATTATCAGGAGAGATTTTCTCTGTAAGGATAATTATATTGGCAAGCTGGATCTGCGATATGTATGATGATGATTATTGTAATAATTGCAAGGAGAGATTATTTTTTTAAAAGATGATGATGATGATTATATTATCAGGATAGATCTGCAACGTGCATGGATGATGATAATTATGTTAAAAGAGATCTGCTGTGTAAATGGGTGATAGTGATGATTATTAATGTCCAGAGACCTGTGTTGTACATGTGAAATGATTGTGATGATAATTATGATGTCCGCAGAAATATGCTAGATGTTTGGAAGATGATGATATTATGATGTCCGAAGAGATGTGCTGTATGTGTGCATGATGAACATATTGTCAAGAGAAATATACTATATGTATAGACGATGATGTAGAGGAATGCAGCCAACAGTTCGTAGCCAGCTCTAAAATTCAGGTGAAGCTTTGCTCTTCGATATGCTGATTGCAGTGCTGTGGGTGAGTCTGCTATTGAGGGTTGTGTGTGTGAAGATCTCACCGCTAGTCAGGTGTTCCTCTGTTCATGTCATGAACACCATGGTGGTACTGCTTCAGTTCTCTGCTTCAGCACTGACTGGGTTACATCTCATGGAATTAGATCTCAGCTGTTTAGCTTACGTAATTGTCTTTTCCTTTTTTTTGTTTTGTTTTTGTTTTTGTTTGATTGCATAATTGATTTTTATACATGTATGTGCATGCCAGAGAGGAGTGTTAACAGTAGCAGCTGTTGATGTGTTGTCGTTTTTTCCCTGTCATGTCCACTGTTTGATGGCTGTGTTCAAACTAGAAGGGTGCCTTATAAGAAGAACAGAGGCCTCTGCCAGTGTCTGTTGATGTTTGTTGTTGTTTTGCTCTGTCATGTCCTCTGTTTGTTGGCAATGTTCAACCCAGAAAGGTGTCCAGTCCTCTGTTGGCTATGTTCAAACCAGAAGGGTGCCCCAGCCCTCTGTTTATTGGCTATGTTCAAACCAAAAGGGTGCCCCAGTCCTCTGTCTGTTGGCTATGTTCAAACCAAAAGGGTGTCCCAGTCCTCTGTTGGCTATGTTCAAACCAGAAGGGTGCCCCAACCCTCTTCTTTGGCTATGTTCAAACCAGAAGGGTGCCCCAGTCCTCTGTTTGTTGGCTATGTTCAAACCAGAAGGGTGCCCCAGTCCTCTGTTTGTTGGCTATGTTCAAACCAGAAGGGTGCCCCAGTCCTCTGTCTGTTGGCTATGTTCAAACCAGAAGGATGCCCCAGTCCTCTGTTGGCTATGTTCAAACCAGAAGGATGCCCCAGTCCTCTGTCTGTTGGTTATGTTCAAACCAGAAGGGTGCCCCAGTCCTCTGTTGGCTATGTTCAAACCAGAAGGGTGCCCCAGTCCTCTGTTGGCTATGTTCAAACCAGAAGGATGCCCCAGTCCTCTGTTTGTTGGTTATGTTCAAACCAGAAGGGTGCCCCAGTCCTCTGTTTGTTGGCTATGTTCAAACCAAAAGGGTGCCCCAGTCCTCTGTTTGTTGGCCATGTTCAAACCAGAAGGGTGCCCCAGTCCTCTGTTTGTTGGCCATGTTCAAACCAGAAGGATGCCCCATAAAGAGAGTGCAGACCTCCACCAAGGTCAAATGGATCCGCCCTGTGATCCATATTGGCTCCAGAGTACAGTGGGTTCCTTCCTGGCCCACATGCCATCCGTCATCAGGCATTATTAAAATATAGCTGTAAAGTGAGTGTGTTCTTGTGAAAAGACAGCAGAGCAAGAAGGATGGATGAAAGCATCACCTGTTTGGAGCAGGTAAACACCCCACCTTTCACTTACCACCAGTCTGGAAGACAAACTGTTTGTTAGTCCTCTTTTTTTCTCAAGCAGATTATTCAGTGTGTATATGCCTATGTTTTGTTGTTGTTGCTTTTAATTACGACATTAACATATTTCGGAAACCTCAAGCTTATGTTTTGTAAGCAGAACCATGCTTAGCTAAACACACACAACACACCAAATGCATAAAAACACACTATGCCAAATCAGTATGAGATTTATATATTGATAGTATGAATGACATGCATTTGAAACATTAAAACACAGTTTAGTTGAAGTCCTGTCACTGCATTTTGTGTTGATCTGTGATCCTTTTAATGGATAATATAACATGAACTGTAAGATAGGAAATAGTGGATGTGTCTTTGTTAGTTTCATTTGTGTGCTCTCTCATTCCAACAGGCTTGTGGGTTCTGATTTCTTTCAGCTTTTGTTTCACTCCTCGGTGTCAGAGCTGTGTCATCCTTTTGTTTTTCAGCTCTTCTCTCTGCTTCGCTGACTCTCTCCTGATTGTTTCATCAGTTATACACCAGCTAGCAGTCAGACAAGCACAATCATAGTGAGGTCTTCTAAGCCATGTTGACAGAAACACACACGATGCCAATGGTTTGGCACTAACAGGTCGTATATCAAGTTTGTCATCTGAGCTGTCATTCATGTGGACCCAGTAGAGTCTGACAACTTGTCAGGAGGTAGTTGTGAATGTGCCCACATTGCCACTGTCTGCACATGCAGAGCCTGTAAGTTCCCCAGTGCCACTGTCTACACATGCAGAGCCTGTAAGTCCCCCTGTGCCACTGTCTACACATGCAGAGCCTGTAAGTCCCCCTGTGCCACTGTCTGCACATGCAGAGCCTGTAAGTCCCCCTGTGCCACTGTCTGCACATGCAGAGCCTGTAAGTCCCCCTGTGCCACTGTCTGCACATGCAGAGCCTGTAAGTCCCCCAGTGTCATTGTCTACACATGCAGAGCCTGTAAGTCCCCCAGTGCCACTGTCTACACATGCAGAGCCTGTAAGTCCCCCTGTGCCACTGTCTACACATGCAGAGCCTGTAAGTCCCCCGTGCCACTGTCTTACACATGCAGAGCCTGTAAGTCCCCGTGCCACTGTCTACACATGCAGAGCCTGTAAGTCCCCTGTCACTGCTACACATATAGAGCCTGTAAGTCCCCCAGTGTCACTGTCTGCACATGCAGAGCCTGTAAGTCCCCCTGTGCCACTGTCTACACATGCAGAGCCTTTAAGTCCCCCTGTGCCACTGCTACACGTGCAGAGCCTGTAAGTCCCCCAGTGTCACTGTCTGCACATGAAGAGCCTGTAACTTCCCCATGGCCACTGGTCTACACATGCAGAGCCTGTAAGTCCCACAGTGCCACTGTCTACACATGCAGAGCCTGTAAGTCCCCCAGTGCCACTGTCTACACTTGCAGAGCCTGTAAGTCCCCCAGTGACACTGTCTGCACATGCAGAGCCTGTAAGTCCCCCAGTGTCATTGTCTACACATGCAGAGCCTGTAAGTCCCCCAGTGCCACTGTCTACACATGCAGAGCCTGTAAGTCCCCCTGTGCCACTGTCTACACATGCAGAGCCTGTAAGTCCCCCTGTGCCACTGTCTTACACATGCAGAGCCTGTAAGTCCCCCTGTGCCACTGTCTACACATGCAGAGCCTGTAAGTCCCCCTGTGCCACTGTCTACACATGCAGAGCCTGTAAGTCCCCCAGTGCCACTGTCTACACATAAGCTGTAAGTCCCCCAGTGCCACTGTCTACACATATAAAGCCTGTAAGTCCCCCAGTGTCACTGTCTGCACATGCAGAGCCTGTAAGTCCCCCAGTGCCACTGTCTGCACATACAGAGCCTGTAAGTCCCCCAGTGCCACTGTCTACACATACAGAGCCTGTAAGTCCCCCAGTGCCACTGTCTACACATACAGAGCCTGTAAGTCCCCCAGTGCCACTGTCTACACATATAGAGCCTGTAAGTCCCCCAGTGCCACTGTCTACATATGCAGAGCCTATAAGTCCCCCACTGCCACTGCCTACACATACAGAGCCTGTAAGTCCCCCAGTGCCACTGTCTGCACATACAGAGCCTGTAAGTCCCCCAGTGCCACTGTCTGCACATACAGAGCCTGTAAGTCCCCCAGTGCCACTGTCTGCACATACAGAGCCTGTAAGTCCCCCAGTGCCACTGTCTACACATATAGAGCCTGTAAGTCCCCCAGTGTCACTGTCTTCACATACAGAGCCTGTAAGTCCCCAGTGCCACTGTCTGTACATACAGAGCCTGTAAGTCCCCCAGTGCCACTGTCTACACATGCAGAGCCTGTAAGTCCCCAAGTGCCACTGTCTACACATGCAGAGCCTGTAAGTCCCCCAGTGCCACTGTCTGTACATACAGAGCCTGTAAGTCCCCCAGTTTCACTGTCTGTACATACAGAGCCTGTAAGTCCCCCAGTGTCACTGTCTGTACATGCAGATCAAGCAAGTCCCACAGTGAACCTGTCTACACATGCAGAGCCTGTAAGTCCCCCAGTGCCACTGTCTGTACATACAGAGCCTGTAAGTCCCCCAGTTTCACTGTCTGTAGATACAGAGCCTGTAAGTCCCCCAGTGTCACTGTCTGTACACGCAGATCAAGCAAGTCCCACAGTGAACCTGTCTGCACATGCAGAGCAAGAAGTCTGCTATAGTTCATTTTTTTTTTAAAAGTCTCATGTGCTGTTTTTCTCCCTGTGTCTTTCTTCCACCCACCTCTGTATCTCATCTGGTGCTGATGATGGAGCTGGTATGTGTGTGTGTGTGTGTGTGTGTGTGTGTGGCATGCGTGTGTGGTGATTGCATCCGTGTGCGCATGTGTGTGTGCACACTTGCTTGTGTTGGGGGGTGCAGTTGTGTTGCACTTTCTCACCTCCCCGCCCCCTCCTGTGTGTGTGTGTGTGTGTTTTGTTTTGTTTTGATGTTGTAGTGATAATTTCTGTGTCAAATTTTTGTGGATGGTTGCATGTATGTGATGCAGGACATACATGTATGCGTGCACACACACAGACACACACAGATATATATATATATAATATATAATATATATATATATATATATATAATATATATAATGACAATACACACAAGCCCGGAAATGTGCGCATAAACACGTAGAGTATACACACCGACACGAACACACATTGTAAGATAAGGTGTCGCTTGAAAGGAAGAGGATATCTTATCGATTACCTCAGAATAGAGACATGCACCCACCCTCATGGCAAAGCAGTTGAGTGCAGCAGTAGCAACAAGATAAATAGAGACCGTCAGAGCAAGATGTGCAGAGTACAGGGTGGTATTAAGATAACTGAGACCACAACAGCCTGGGCAGACAGATAGACGCAGGGTCCACAGCCTTGTGGGTTATCTGTCAACCAGGAAGATGGGACCTGAACACTGACCCATCATTGTTTTGCAGCTTAGGTCACGGAGATATCGTTATCGTCACGGTTATGGGATTCTGACGGTTTCGTGACAAACAAGTCGGATAGGGTCCCGGGTCTGTCCTTGGTCATACAAACAGTTTCAGTTTCATCAAGGACGCGTCACTGCGTGCGGACTAGTCCATATACGCTACACCACATCTGCTAAGTTTTGAGACCTCGCTGTGCATGATTTTAAGCTGATGGATAAATTAATTGAAAAGTGTGCATGATTTTAAGCTGATGGACAAATTAATTGAAAAGTAATTCTTTCTCATACATACAGTATGTAGAGAGCGGCCGAGTAGATTAACAGCAAATGAAAAAATTCAGGTTTTGTATCTGAACCCTAAACGAGGGATTTTTAATTTTCATATTCGAATCTTTTTATTATTCATACACGGCCCATGCCAACTCTCCCATGCACAACCTTACCCGAGATTGTTCTTTAGCAACGCAACACTGCAATCTACAAGGAAAAATGAATGTCACATCGTTTTGAAGCAACACACCAGAGGAGACACTGTCTTGTTGCTGACTCGCTTTGGTGGTGTTCAGTGGTGCCTGTTACAATCCAACTCACCCAGGACACCATCTATGATACTGATAAAGATAACTGCTTAGTCGTGGACCAGCATGAGGGAGCACTCCCCCCCCCCCCCCCCTCCAACCTCCCACCCTTTTAAGAGTGTACCACATATCTGATGGACAGTGATCATGATCCCCCCTTTCGTCCACTCAAATGTCGTGGATGGTCTCATTAAAGATCATGCTAGTCGAACCCTCGTGAGGACAAGGAGCTCTCTGAGTAGGAATTGAACGCGGAAAGCCTCTTTGGCAGGGCCAAATACACAGACCGCTGAATTCTGGGTCAGCTGACCCATATTACTTCCTTTTCGTTGATGTAAATCCTGGCTATCTCTTGGTTGCAGTCCCCCAGCCCCCTCCCGCTTCTTACAGTTACCGCTGCTGCGACTGCTGTTGGTAATTATTCATCTGAAGTATGGTCATCCGTGGGCAGTTTCCAGTTTAAATTTCAAGGCCTGTTCGGGTGAACTCTTGAATGAGGTGAGATAGTTTGTGGTTGTGTTCGTAATCCAGCGGACCGCACACAGCTATAAAACGCGTTTGTGTTAACCCCCCCCCCCCCCCCCCCCCAAAAAAAAAAAAAAAAGAAAAGAAAAAGGGGGGGGGGGGGGGGGGGGGTCAGACCCAGAAAAAGGTACATCCTGAAAACGAAGCAAAAGACAAAAACAATGTATAATATGGTAGCTAAACAGTCGACACCCCTAACAACGAAAACAACGAATGGTAGCTAAATTGTAGACATCCTTAACAACGAAAACAATGAACGGTAGCTTAACAGTTGACATCTTTAACAACAAAAACAATTGATGATTGGTAGCTAAACTGTCAACGCCCTTAACAACAAAAACAATCAATAAACAATTAATGTACGGTATAGAAAATGTTGACATCCTTAACAACAAAATTAATGAGTGGTCGCTAAACCGTTGACATCTCTAACAACAAAAACAATTGATGAATGATCACCAAAGTGTTGACATCCTTAACAACCAAAGCAACTAATGAATGATAGCTAAACTTTGACACCCTTAACAACAAGAACTAATGGATGATAGCTAAGCTTTGACACCCTTAACAAGAAACAATGGATGATAGCTAAGCTTTGACACCCTTAACAAGAACTAATGGATGATAGCTAAGCTTTGACACCCTTAACAACAAGAACAACAAATGAATGATAGCTAAACTTTGACACCCTTAACAACAAGAACAACTTATGAATGATAGCTAAACTTTGACATCCGTAACAACAAGAACTAATGAATGAGAGCTACACTTTGTCACCCTTAACAACAAGAACAATAAATTAATGAATGGTAGCTAAACTGTTGATATCCACCAAGCGGGTAAAACTAAGCCAGCCATTCTGCTTGATTTAATCAAAACTCGTTGATGATGCTACTCCTACGACTACTACTACTGTGATAATGATTATCATAACATTTTAATTAGTAATTGAAACCCGGCTTAAAACATACTGACATGATTTATAATCCATGTTCAAACCCACATGCGTGTCACCTTCTGTGCAAACTATCACAGACATTTCTGATGTGTGGCTAGATGTGGCATGACACCCCCTCTGACTTACTTGCTCGTCTTTATCGCTGGTTATCAGTGATATTGTTGGTCACACTTCCAAGTCATTTCATCACGTGAACGTCATCTGTTAATTAATCAGTTCTATTCATGGACCTACACTGGTTAGTTTCATGTCATCCATGTCTCTCCATATTTCTTGCAGTGCTGTTTTTATTTTCATAGGGACGGACATTGTTTGCTTGCCGTCAGTCATTTCAGTAAGTGTTCTCTTTCTTTTTTTGAAAAAAACAACAACAACAGTAGATAAAGAAAATATAGGCCCTATAGTCGATTCATGTCTAAAGGTTTTGATTTTTGCTGTTGCTTTACTGCCATTCCAATGCAATTAGAATGCTACCTTTATGGGTTGGTTGTTTGTTTTTCGTTTTTTGTTATTAAACATGAGCTGCATTTGTCATTAATATTTCGTGTTCGGTTATAGATGCTTTGAGATGAGTTTGACCAGAATCTCATTAATTTTAAGATTTTAATCCGTTCAGTGCAACATTGATTTCATACTCCATGACTGCTATCTCTTCAGGGATGTTGAGTCCCGGGTGCTAATGATTATTCACAAAATTTAATGAAAACTACTAGAAAAATAACATGCACAACCTGGACCCTTCTTGAAAGAATAAGAACACGACATCCATTTAGGCCTAAAGTAGGCGTACTCTCACATGCAGCAAACAATTTTGCTTTTAATGTATAGTAATACAAACATGACAATGTATGACGATGACCAGATGAATTTATCAGACCATTTGAGGGGTTTTAAAAAGTTCATCAGTTGTCCTGAATCATGGAACCACTACAATAACCTGGTGGTTCTTCATGAAGTTTCAGCCCACTGCTTCCAACCGTAATCTGTAGGAGAAAACTGTCATGTACGCACTTGGCAGAGCCCTATTTGGTTTGATCTTTAAAAATAAATAAATAAAAAATAATAAAAAAAATAAAAAAGGAGCTTCACAGAACTGGGAGTATATGCTTGACTGTTGTTTAATTGTGTTTTGCCAGAGCTTAGTCTACAAATAACAAAACACTGCAAGCCTACTGCATTCAGGTGATGGGTCATTTTGTGTGATGAGGCACAAGCTCAGATGAAGTCAAAATGATTTCGCTCTGTGTTTTATAGGGTACATGTCCTCAGGGCCTCCTTTTAATTCTTCAGGAGGCCAGAGGGCCTCAATTTGTCCAGTGGGCCTACATTTCATTTTTAAAATAAAGCTCGATTTTACAGTTTGTATGTCAACGTGCACCTCAGCTGAGAAAAATAAAGACTTCTGATGCTTCTTGAACTTGAACTACGATTACAAGGTCGGAGAATCACTAAATCGGTGTCGCAATCGATGACATCACATTCATTTAATGGTTCAGGAGCTATCCGAAGGAAAGTAATGTAGATTATATGCATCATGTCTTACATCATAGAACAATTTCTGGTGCTTGTTACTTTTGCTCCCGTTTTCTCCCGTTGAGAGAATTTTTTTTTTTTCAAGTTCAATTTTGCGAACTCTTTTTCACCCGAGTTGATTGTTACTGATAGTCCCATCCCTAAGCATAGTCTGCAAAACAGACCGAGTGCCGGGAGAAACCCAACAGGCTCAACTTCATCGATATGTATATATATATATATATATATATATATATATATATATATATATATATATAAATAAAATCAGAGTTAAGCCACTCAGAACGCTAAAGTGCTCAACCATGTAGGGAGCGACATACCAGTTTAAAATAGAATTTTAAAATGGAAAAAATTAAAAACCTACAAGCTTGTTTCAAGCTAGATAAAACGCTCTCCTCTAGCTTGAAACAAGCTTGTAGGTTTTTAATTTTTTCCATTTTAAAATTCTATTTTAAACTGGTATATATATATATATAATATATATATATATATATATATATATATATATATATATATAGAGAGAGAGAGAGAGAGAGAGAGAGAGAGAGAGAGAGAGAGACTTTGACTGATATTTTATTGTCATTTCCAAAGAGGTCTTTTGACAAGGGGGGAAGCGGGTAACAAGGCAATAACATTTCCCTCTACCTTTCCTGCAAACAAATAGAAACCATTCATTCATAGTGTGCATCAAATCAAAGGTTAACAAAAAACAAATAAATTCGTAACATTTCCTTATGTCCTCACGCACAAAAGTAATGCAGTAAGGTTTGAAAACAAATCGTGAGACCGACTCGACCATCCACTCAATCAAATGATGACATTGTATCTTATTGATATCTTCCACATGCGATGAATTATATTATTCATTCATATATCTCTTATAATGCATTATCTTAAAACTTCACTATCCTTCATCTGTCTACTTTTCAATGCTTCCGCTATGAATTTCGCAACTGATTTAATTACAAGTTTATCCAGGGATGAAAACTCCTCCGCCGTTTCCGCCGTCTCCGCCGTTATTTTTTCGCATCTCCGCCGAAAGAAAAAGTCTCCGCCGAAAAATTATTCGAAGAATGATGCTCAAAACGATCTCAACTTGTCTGCACAGCGAATTTCTTCTCTGTCGGTAATGTTCTCAAACGGCGTAGTTCTCATTCTGTTTCCTTCCAGTATCATTTATCATCATGGCGTCGATTCACAGTGAGAGTTTGCCGCTGGAGAGTGCAAACAAAACGAAAAAAAAAAAGATTAGGAATAGAGTTTGTTTAGAACTTACCGCCAATAACATTGACAAACAAAGCACAAGACAAGACACGATGCATTTCAACCACTTGGGTCTTCTTCAGGCGAAAAAATAAATCACATTTAACATGTGGGACAGTACAAACAACGAAAAACGAAAAAAGAATGAAAAATGACTTATCCGTTCTTGTCCATGTGTTTCGTGGGCGGAAATGACATGCGGCCAGGGGATTATGGGAGAGGAAACGGAGGGGGGGGGGGGGGGGGGGGGGGGGGGTTGCGTCAGGGGAGGTGTGTGTGTGTGATATGATAGGGTTGTGTGTCCAGTTTATTGGGATGGTGTGATATCTTTGTGATGGTTGTGGTAATGGTGGATTGATAATAATGGTAAGGGAGAAAAAAAAGAAAAAAAAGGGGGTGGGTGGGTGGGGGGATTTAAGGGGAAGGATAATACAAAACTAAGATTAAATAGATGGAGGGTTGCTGTAACTACTGTATGAAGTGAGTGAAGGGATGTGGTGGTGGTGTATGTAAGTGTGCAGTATGTGTGTGTGTATGTGTGTGTGTTGGTAGGGGATTTTGCCAACTGGTGTGGAAGAGGTGAGTATGTGTGTTTGGTTTGTTGGATATTGATGCCTTGGGGTGTAGTGTGCCCAGTTTGGCAATGAGATGGGATTTCGTGAGTTGTGCGTTCAAAGCTGTCACTCTGTGACTGCCAGAGTGCCATGACTTTGACATGGTCGATGTTGTGTTGGGTGTGGTTGAAGTGTAGGGCGACGGGTTTGGGTCGGTGGTGGCGGATATCGGCCAGGTGTTCAGAGATGCGTGTTTCGAGTGTGCGTGACGTTTTCCCCTATGTAGATCTTGCCACACAGCTGGCAGTGGATGGCATATATAAAAAAAAAAAAAAAAAAAAGAAAGAAGTATGTGAACCACTAGAAGACCGAGTGGCAGCAGAAGGACGTGTGTGACCGCAGAGTCGCGGATGCAATAAGAAAACATGACAAAGACGGCGAATTTGAAGTGTTTTGCGAGCCTTGCCAAAAACGTGTCTACTTTGGTAGTCGTGGCTTTGTGGCAATCAGAGATCACATCGAGCGTCCCAGTCACCAACAGAAAATGTGTGTGTTTCCCACACCATTACAGCATGTTTTCAGATCATTGGGTATGCAACAATCTACGTTTAATTTCCAAAGATAGTTTGACTCCTACTCTGAGTACTTCCACTCGTAGAGTCTTCAAAGCAAGGGAAAAACGTCAAAGTGACGAAAAGAATATAAAAGAACAAATGACATCAAAATAAACTGATGTCACAACAGTATTGTGTTACACTTTTCCCCCGGGTTTATAATACAAACGTTTGCTACATTTTTAGGTGTCTGCTAACAGCCCCCCCTATGAAATCCCTTTTCCACCAGCCCACTCCCCCCACTACCATATACTTCCTCTACTCCTCCTCCTTCTTCCCCCAACCCCCACCCCTCACCCCACAACACACATACCCCACACACGTCGCCCCCTCCCCCCACCCCCGTCCCACCTCGCACACACACACACAAACAACCCCCCCCCCCCCACACACACACACACACAATCACCCACACACACACACACAACACACACACACACACACCACACACACACACACACTTGTCAAGAGGGGGGGGGGGATATGATTAGTTGAAGAGGGAATTGGGGGGGGGGGTGTTTCTGTTGTGACATCAGTTTGTTTTTTATGTCATTTGTTCTTTTATGTTCTTTTTTTTGTGTTTAGTGTTTCCTGACGAAGCGTCTAAGGCCCAAAAGCTTCAGGTTTTTTTTTAAAGGACTTTAAAGTAATCATTTTTCATATTGTGGGTTTTTTGAAGTCCAGCAGTCGTTTTTCATACATCTGATTTACTTAGTTTGATTTCCCACTCTGATTTACTTATCTACAGGCCTTATTCTTTATATCCTGAAAGCACTGTTTGTCAAATTTCTTTAGCTAGAGTTCTGAGGGTTCATCATACTAAATGTTTGTCTCAATTGGGCATAGTTTCTTTCCCCATCAGTCCCCAGTCTTCATGGTGTTGAAAGCTGATCTATAGAATGAGTTGTTTAGAAGCAAGAAAGTGATTTCTAAAGATTTTTATGCCATATTTAATACCAAAAAATGCTTCAGGGTTCAGGGGGCGCCGCCCCCTGACCCCGCTGGGCTGTTGCCCATGTACCCCACTGGGGCCCATGGTGAACCCCCAGATCCCCGCCAATCTCCTCTTTTTTTTTAAAAACTGTTTTCATCCCTGTTTATCATCTGATAATAAGACGACAGCGACATTTTGTCTTTTCGCTATATCTAACTGGAAAACGAACAATTTGTCCGCACTTCATTATAAGCAATACAGTGGAACAGAAAGTGTTCTTCGTCGTCAATAATGTGTCTACATGCTGCACAAGGAGATTCTGTGGATGTTTCACATTCAAACCATCTTTTGTTCGCATTAAGACCTAAAGTTCTCAACCTGAATCTTGCGTAATTTATTCTGTGCCATTTATCTGTTATGATATTGAGAAACTGTTCAGAATAAAACACATTTTTAAATGAGAAAAACCAGTGATATTTTTCTTTACTTTCCATATCTGAGTGCCAATTCGAGAGAGAGAGAGAGAGAGAGATTTGACACAACTCGCCCGCTCCCACCCTCACTTCCTCTCCACTGCTTCCATCCTCCCCTTCCCCGTCCTCCCTCCCCCACCCCCACCCCACCTCTCTCTCTCTCTCTCTCTCTCTCTCTCTCCCGACGCTGCGCAATATCTGAACGTAACCATAGAATGTCAATAATCCTCCACGTCGACAGTCGACAGCTGGCCTTGGAAAAAAAAACTCACTCGTCACACTCGCACTAGGCCTGCCAGTTCTAAGAACGCTGACATTCTACTATCGTTTCGCAACACTGTGGTCAGTTTCTCACGTACATTACATTTGTCTTTGATTGCGTCGCATCGGTGAGGTAAGTCAGCGAACCTTCTTTTTCCAATGTTTGTTTTGATGGTTCTTTTTATTGTTCACCGATCGTCAAAAAAGGTGTCACCAAGTAACGAAAGCGGCAAGGTAATAAGCGGAGACCGACGTTCACCAACACACACTCTTGGTGACATTCATCTTCGTCAGTTCACTCGCTATTGAAACAGCAACAGGTTCATGGCGTCAGTCAGTATCATGGCTTGCTGAGTTCTGAGCTGGTCTGTGGATGAGAGCCAGTGGAATGCAAGTGTTGCTGGTTCTACCTCCATTGTCAGACTTGAAGGTGTTAAACGGAGTCCGCTCCTTCACAGCACTGGACAGACGGTCCACCGCTTAGCTGAAGAATGACGTGCCAGCATGTAGGATTAGCATGGAAATGGTTTTCAGGTTGCTGATTTTTACCAGTTCTACTAGTAATACAAATGTAAATACAAAAGCTGGTTCAAACATTTGAAATTAATTTTTACAGGTACTTGAGCTAACTCCGCTAGATAACTTCGACAAACGAATTAGGCTACAGGATAAACACGACGCGTTTCGACCTATTTGAAAATAGTTTAGTAAAGGTGACAGTTTTACAGACGAAATATCTTTAACAAAACTTCTGGTGTTTTTTTTTTTATTTATTTTTTTTTAAGAAAGTGAATTTTAAAGAGTTGTGCGAATGACTTTTTTTTCTGTTTCTTTTTAAAGGACTTGTGAGTTGACGTCAACGCCGTGACAGCCCTGATCGATGTGGCCCTTGACGGTCGGCTGGGCTATAAGCAACATTACCTACCTTATCTAGTAAAGGTGACTTCGAAATCATAAGGAAACACTTAAGTCATGCAGACTGGAGCCTTATTGAGGAAAGAAAAAAAAAAGTGACGCGACTCTGGAAGAATATCCATTTGTTATTTCAGAAAACAAGCAAACCGTAAAAAAAAACTCGGAGCAGGCAATACAAATATATCTGCCTTCGAAAGGGATTGCGATGGTTCCCTTATGCAGCTAGTGAAGAGTTTTCATATCTGTCATATATTTTCTTAATTTCATGTTCCCAGTTTCTCCATTTTCAAACTCTCTTCCCCCTCCCCTCCCCATCCTCCTTAAGTCAAAATCTTTGCCAAGTCATTACTATGAAGACAGTTCAGTTGTTGGCCTGCGCTTGTTTTTCCCCCACTATTAGATTGTTCGTCTCTGTATTTGTCTGACTTTATTCAAGTTTAAAAGGCTGTGCCAGTCTTGAATAAAAGTATTCTGTGTTAGGTTTTCTTTTGGGAGCAAACGTTACCCCACTTGTTTACTGTTTACTGTGTAAAAAAAAATCAATATTTTACCAAGTACAGAGGCCAATGTGCTGAACAGAAAGTGGAGTGGAATTACTCTATAAGTACCTCAATGATGAATAAACCACTACTGGAACAGACAAAACAGAAATACTATCATTTATACATGGAACGTGCTAAAATAAACAAATGAATAAGTAAATGTAACGGAACGCGTTCCGCTCCTGACTGTCACTCGTAGCAGACGCCTATTTTAGCCTACCAACTTCACCGCAACCGTGACCAGTGACCTACTTACTGGAGACAATGGCACAACGGCCATTCAACTTTGAATCGCCGCCACAGTGACGAAATGAATAAGAAAAAGCGCTTTATCCTTTTCATGGCCTAATCTATTGCCCCTGAGTGTACTATTCATACAGACAAATGTTATTAGATACTATCATCGGTAAATTACAATACCACAGCCCCGAATAATCTAAACTCTGTTGTGATTTGTTATTACGCCATTCTCTCTGTCTTTTTTTGTTGTTTTTTTTTTGCGCGTATGTAAAAAAAAATCACCTGTCATCACTAGCTCCGGCAAACCAGAGACGTGAAAGAAAACGTCTCGGGGCAAACAAATCGAAGTAACGGAATGATTTCAAAGCTATTTCCGTTTCGGAAATCGAAGTAAAGGAATGATTTCAAAGCCATTTCCGTTGTCGGACAGCAGCTTGCACACGCGTTCAGCGGCGAGCAAACCGACCGGTTTGTGTCATCCTCAAGGTATGGTTTCTATCACTTCTATTTGATCGATTATTTGCTTGCTAAATTCGGGGAATATAACATTTATTATCGAACATCGGCAGATTTATGCCGAATCCATGCTATTACAAGGTTGTATTGTAATTTAAATCGGGCTCGTTCAGTCTTGTGGAACTTTTTTTTTTTCTAATGAAAAGCTGCCTCTTAAAAAAAAAAGGGAACATGTCGATTACGTCCCAATACCATTACGTCCCCCGTACCATTGCGTCACAGTACCATGCGTCCCAGTACCATTACGTCCCAATACCATTACGTCCCAGTACCATTGCGTCCCAATACCATTAGGTCCCAATACAATTACGTGCCATTGCGTCCCAGTACCATTAGGTCCCAATACTAAATGAACACGGGATAGGCTGTCCTACAATCTCACTGTCCGTGGGACAGTTATTTCTAGAAATGAATGTCCATCGGACGCTGGCTCCTAGGAAAAAGTGTCAACAGACACTATCTCCTACAAATAAATGTCCTACATCTACAGGAATAACTGTCCGGGGTGGACACTTATTTCTAGGAACGACTGTCTGATATTGCTGGAGGTTATTCTTTGTGGTGTGTTGTACTTTTGCAGTGGTTGAATATTTATGGTCCCTATTCGGTTCTTCGCATCCTCTGGTCCTTATAGGCACTGATTAGCAAAGTAGGGGTTTATTTTATTTTATTTTACATGTAATTTGTTTTTTGGTTATTGTTTTTTTAAAAATTCATTTACGCACGTTCACCATGACCTGGTCACACCACACATAGACGCGGGTCCCCCCCCCTTCCGCGGCCCACACCTCACTCTGCCCACCTCACCTCCCTATCCCCCCCCCCCCCCCCACACACACACACACACACTGCCCACTGCAGCGTTCAAGCATTGCTCAAGTAATAATCGTGTTGGGACCTAATGGTACGGGGACGTAATGGGATTCCTTTATGGGACGCATCGAGATGCAATTTCTTGGGACCTATCAACACGCAATTTTGTTGGGACGCAATGGTACGGGACGCAATGGCACTGGGACTCAATGGTATTGGGACCCAATGGGATTGCTTTATGGGACACATTGAGACTGGGAGAGAATGACACGCAATGGTACTGGGACGTAATGGTACTGGGACGTATCGACATGACCCCCCCAAAAAAAACAACAAAAAAACTTAAAACTATTTAAATCCTTAAACTGAATGTAGCGTCATTAGAAAGGTGGCATTGAGCTCACAACATTCTGAAGTTTCAACTGAAAGAATTGGGGAGAAATCAAGCAGTAATTATCGGGCAAGTCACACAAATCGGCCAGCGCGTCCGGCTGCTGTCTTTGCAGGCCGGCAACATGTCTATTTACAGGCCGCAGGTAAATTTGACTACTTGTTCGTTTTTTTCGCGAATCTCTTGTGTCCATGCTTATCATTAATTTGACACCAGCAGGGGAAAGATTATCAAAATTATATTAAAGCACGTAATACTTGTAATAAAAAATAAGAGAAGCAAAAAAGGAATTTGAAAAGAAGTTATCAAAGGAATGTAAACAAAATCCAAAAGTCTTCTGGAGATATGTACAATCGAAAACAAAGATGAATACTGGAGTGAGCCCTTTAGTGACTAAGGATGGTAACACAGTGGAGACAGATAGAGGTAAGGCAGATATTTTGAATACATTTTTTTCTAGTGTATTCACAAGGGAAGATACTAAAAATATGCCTGTTCTAAGTCCAGCTTCAAGGTCAAAAGGCATAGTGTTAGAAAATGTAGACATTTCAGTGGATGCAATAAAAAAGAAACTTCAATCTTTAAACCCTAATAAGGCATGTGGTCCGGATGCCATCCCATCGAGAGTACTAAAAGAGCTAAACGAGGAGATGGCCTTCCCACTTTACATACTCTTTTCTAAATCTGTTAAGGAAATGATAGTACCTTCAGAATCAGATTGGAAAACAGCTACAGTCATTCCAGTATTCAAAAAAGGTACAAGAACAGATCCAGGAAATTATAGACCAGTGAGTTTAACATGCATTATATGCAAAATTTTAGAATCATTTATTAGAGAGGTTATTATTAAACATATGACAGAAAATAAATTATATGCTGAGTGTCAACATGGATTTCGTGCAAAAAGGTCTTGTGTGACTCAACTTTTAGAAGTGATGGAAGACTTCACAAAGGAGATAGATAAAGGAGAGAATATAGATGTTTTGTATTTAGACTTTAGAAAAGCATTCGATTCAGTACCACATGAAAGACTTTTAAAGAAATTAGAGTTTTATGGAATAATAGGAAATATACTTGGTTGGGTTAGAGACTTTTTATCAAAAAGAACTCAGAAGGTAAGGATTGGTAGTTCCTTCTCTCATAGTGCTGATGTTATTAGTGGGATACCACAAGGCAGTATTTTGGGACCAATATTATTTACGGTGTTTATAAATGATCTCCCTGTAGAATTAAAGAGTACATGTAAAGTCTTTGCAGATGACACAAAACTGTATAACTCTCCAAAATTGCATAAGGAATTACAAAAGGATATTGAAACATTGTACAGTGGTCTGATACTTGGAACCTATATTTTAATGCAAAAAAAATGTAAAGTACTTCATACTGGTAAAACAAACCCACAAAAGGAGTAATAATGAAAATTGGGGGCAAGGAATAAAAGTATCTAAATGTGAAGAAGAGAAAGACCTAGGTGTGACTTTTGACAAAATTTACTATTTGACAATCATATTGTAATAGTATTAAAAAGGCTAACGAATGATTGGAATAATAAAAAAAAGGCTGGTGTTGCGTGCACGTAGTCGTGCGATAATACGACTCGCAACCCAGCCCGGATATTGGCACGACTAGTCGTGCGACGAAGAAAACGGGTTTGTTGCGTGCACGACTAGTCGTGCGATAATACGACTCGCAACCCAGTCTGGCTATTGGCTACGACTTGTCGTGCGACAAAACTAAAAATGGTTGCGTGCACGACTACTAATTACGCAAGACTGTTTTGAGCTGTGCGCGCCTCACTCGCTCTCTCTCCCCAAAGCAAAGCCAAAAAAAAAAATGAAATGATGATAAAAGATAACAAGTATTTTAAAAAAACTCAGCAAGAATAGTCAGACATAATCGGGGAACGGCGAAAGGACAGTCTAGCATGGTGACGTCACAAATGTCATCACGCCTCCTGGCCCTTTTCCACATGTCTCGTACTCTACAAGTTTGGGACCGATTCATTTGAACTTGAAGCTCCACGTGCTACACCCGTGAACAGATGTGTACCCTACCTGCTTTTAAAATCATTTCTTCCATTTATCCTAAGGACGCGGAACATCCTGCACCAGGACACTCGCGTGCATCAGCAGACCCCTCCTTGTCAGTCTGCGGGATCACTTTGAAGGAGAAGCTCAAACGTTTTCACTCTCATCCCCTTGCCCCTTACCTCTCAGTAAGTAGAGAGTATTGCTCGCTGAATGGAGGTCTGTTACAAGTAACCATGAAGAAGATCTGTTTGTTAAGTTTCAGTGCGATCCATTCTTCAAGTCGTCACGGGCGCTCCCCGATGTTCCGATGTTCAACTGTCCGA
>CM031602.1:50014473-50081973 GCA_018398815.1 Conus ventricosus | reverse complement strand
TACCTTAAAAGAGCTAAACATTTGGGCATTTTCAACACCTCATAGAACAGGGAAAAAATACCAATGACCCAACATTTCATTGGATGAATTATATTCATTTCTTAACTTTTTTTCTTAATCCTGAGCGAATGCAACGCAACTTATAAATATAACACTTTCTGTTATTAATTCTGCCAGGACTTAAAAAGCGGCAAGACTCTGCACAGTCCTAAAGAACTCAATTGAACTGAGCTGATTCACACTGACCTCTGGAATCCCTCTCCTTGTATTGATAAGTAAGGGGTTCCTCCACTGTCATAAACTGTCAAAGTGCAAGCGGAGGGGAGGGAATCAGATCGGCTCAAAAAAACTCCGAAAATATTTCCTCACAAATTCAGTAAACCAGCATCAAATTTTCCTCTTTAAGAAAAATATATGATTGTAGAAATAAATAAGAATTCAGGCCAGATAGCCACAAAGATCTCTTGTTGCTCAACATTTCACCCTCTGTCCCCTTTACCAACCTCGCACAATAACAAACATCAACAATTACTGTCCACAGTATTGTATGTTGTCACTTTGTTTTTCACGCTGTTTTGTGCTGCTTTAGGGCTGGAACTGAGTGTTGACGATCTTCTGGAAACAAACCCCACGCCCCACACTCTGCAGCAGGACAGGAAATCTGGCTGGCCTTCCAAGACTTGTTTTTCTAATCACACTGTGTGACTGTGGACAATCGTTGGAGAGAACGACGACATTTCTCCACCCAAAGTGATTGACTGGGAGCCAGTAAGCGCCTGCAAGAAGAGAGAGGTCAAGCGGCGGCACTGACTGGTGGACTGTGGACAATGGCACAAAGCCCTGAAGCCAACGGCTCTTCTGCATCGTCTGCAGAGGTACGGACCCCTGTCTTGACAGGGCTGGAACCTATCAGTGGTCCCATAGAATTCGACTCACGCTGGGGACCCAGACCCAGTGTCTCCCCACACCTATCCCACGGAGATCTCACCAGCAGACTGTCCCGATCTGGACAAGCTGCGTCCTCGTCACCGTTGAGGCCAGGAGGACGAAGAAGGTCAAGTGGCCCAAGAAGAAGTCCAGATCTCTCAGAGTTGTTGGTCGAGCTAAAAGTTAATACCCTCAGCATGTTAACACCCAGTTTTGTGGCTCCAGGGAGACACCAGTCAGCAGACAGTCTTCATCCGTCTCGTCAGAGCAGTCTTCAAACAGACAGCAAAACACTAATCGCAGCATGCCTTCTTCACAGCAACACAGCGCACGTGCTTCAAACAGTTCAGCTGTCAATAATAGTTCATCACCAATACAGCGACAGTCTCCCAGATCTCCTGTCCAGTACCCTCCATCACAGGGTCAAGCAGCAAGGGTAGAAGCCCCACAAACACTCCCAGGGTCCTCAGCTTCCGAGGGGGACGAAGAGGCTACCTGTGCAGTTTGTGCAGAATCTCGTCGCTACCTGAAGAAGTTACCGTGCGGACATTGTTTCTGTGAGTATTGCCTGCAGCAAATCGTGAACCAGCACACAGAGAACCGTTCCGCTGGACACTTTCCTTGTCCGTTCTGTCGGTTACTCATCCCTGTGCCAGAGAGAGGGGCATCCGATTTCCCCATCGCCATGCCAGGCAACACCCAGGCATTGCAGATGGAGGAAGTGGCTGCAGCACTGATGACAGTTTCCATCCAGCAGGAGGGCAGAGGGCGGTGTGATGACTGTGGGGAAGAGGACAGCAGGTACACGTGCATGCAGTGCCAGAAAGAGGTGTGTAACTACTGTCGCCACGATCATCACCAACACCCGTTACTACTGCTGTCCAGCAATCACTCGCTGAACATGTATCATCAAGAGGCTGCCTCTCACTGCAGCAGGCATCCTTCTCAATCAGCAGGCTTTTTCTGCCGTTCCTGCGAGCTGCTGATATGTGAGCTCTGCCAGAGAGAACACCATGCCAGACACAAAGTGCAAAGTCTGAGCGAGGCTGCAACTTCTGCCAAACTCTCGCTTAGGAAAGCACAGAGTCACGTGGAGCAACACCTACGGCAGATTCAAGTAGCTCAAGAGCATGTCAAAAAGGAAAAGAGGTTGATGCTGCAAGAACTGAAAAAAACTGAGCGAATCATCCGTTCTAGAGCCGCTGAAGCAAGGGCTGTGGTAGATCAGCATGAAAAAAGTGCCCTGGACAAACTAAAGAATGAACGGGAAAAGTTCAAGAGGAAATTGACTGTCGAACTAAACATTATTCAAGACAAGATAGATGGAATGTCTGCCATTTTGAATCATGTGGAACGAGTTCTTCTTTCTGACCAGGAGCCTGAAGTGGTCAGAATGCACGTTAGTGCATGCGACACTATCAGTAAAGATAGCTTTCTCGACAAGTACACAAAGGATTTACCCTTTTGTCAGTACAGTCTTGAGCTGATGCACGAAAAGTTTACTCGCTTTACAGACGTGGTGAAGAAGTGGATCGGGGACCCTTGTATAGTTCAGTCGCAAGGCACAATAGCTGCGGTAAAAGTAGTGGATAAAATTCTTCTGATCCATTATGACACGCAGATGGTGACTGTCCAGTCTGTGTGTCCCGTAGACGACAGGAGTGCGTGGATAACCTATCAGAACGACACTGGGGCCTCCGACATCACTGCCCTTGCGCTGTGTTATTTTGAGTCAGGTTGCGTGTCCACAACATCCCATGTGGCGGGCCATGTGTCTGTGGTGAAGATTGACCAAGGGTTAGCTCTGGCATGTCACATCATGGTGCACGAGTGCTTGTCATGGATGGCAAAGATGAAATGGTCCCCAGCCAAAACCAATACAACAGAATCATCTTTGCAAAAAGAGAACTGCGGGCCTGCCTGCGGATGAAAAAAGCCAGACAGAGTCCTCATCCTCCGTGCACAGAGCTTGTGGTCAACATCAAGACTGTGCAAGACGTGTTTGATTTAGGGGCGCATGCCTTCAGGGCGTTGGACATCTATGACCCACGAAGCATGGACATGAGCAGTGATGGCCGGCTGTTTGCGATTGTGGACAGCGATCAGTTCATGTATGTGGTTCGCCGCGGTGCCGTGAAGGCGGACATGGTGGTGATCGTGGGGGACAACAGCAAGCTTCTCCACTCCATCTCTGATGTCTGCTTCTACATGCTGGGAGGACGAGAGGTGCTGCTGCTGGCAGATCCGTCTCAGGACGACGTTTTGGTTCTGGATGTCTTCAGACATCGCTGCACTCTGTTAGGCTTTCTCACCAACATGTCTGGTAGCTTGATGCATCCCTCTGCGCTGAATGTGGAATCGACTAAAGGACACCTTGTCGTAGCATGTGAAGGAAAGTCTATTGTTGTGTGTGGGGACACAGGTGTGCGGTTCGGTGATGACAAGTCTTTCCTCGCCCATCTTAAAACCAGATCAGCGTGAACTGGTTGGTCAAAATGAGACCTCTCCGCAAACTCACCACGTAAAACGTCAAGGAACGCCAAACAGGTGGTTGGAGTTCGATTTAGGAGAATAGGACCGCTCCGTAAACTCACAAAGTATCAAGGAACACTGAATACGTTCACTCTGTGATGTGCAGAGTTTTTCAGCATGTGTGTCTGACTGCTGTATTCAACACAAAGCTGTACTTCAGTGAGAGTTTGGCCCTCTCAAGGGACCGTAACTTAACAGAACAGTGACTCTCGTTATTAGTGACTACTCCTTTACAGTTCAGTGACTTTTTGAGACTATGTCTCACCAGCGCTCTGTCAGTTAGCGAACTTGCCTCAGTAGTGCTGTAAGCTGGAGACATGCTTCAGTGATAGTGTAACAGCCGGAAACACGCCTCAATGGCACTCTAACCGATGGAAACATGCTTCAGTAGTGCTGCGTTGTGGCCTCGATACAGTGACAGCAGAGAGGTCTGTCTCAATAGGTTGAAGTAATGATATATGTCATTCCTCAGTAAAATTACGGTAAGTGTAGATCATGTCCCAATAGTAATACGACAGCTGGAGACCGTGCTTCAAGAATGCTGTAACAATTGCAGACCATGTCTCTTTGTTAGCGATACGGCATGTGAAGAACATGTCTCAGTTGTGCAGTGACCATCGTGTATCATGTCTCAGAAGTGACATGGCTAACGGAGATCATGTCGCAGTAGTGCTAGTGACCATCGTGGACCATGTCACAACAGTGACATGGCAAGTGGAGATCATGTCTAAATAGTAATATGGCTAGTGGAGATCATGTCTCAGTAGTAATATGGCAAGTGGACATCATGTCTCAATAGTAATGTGGTATGTGGAGATTATGTCTCAATAGTGATATGGCAAGTGGAGATCATGTCTCAATAGTCATATTGCAAGTGGAGATCATGTCTCAATAGTAATATGGCAAGTGGGGATCATGTCTCCATAGTCATATGTCAAGTGGAGATCATGTTTCAATAGTGATATGGCAAGTAGATAGTGTGTCTCAATAGTGTATATGGTAAGTGGATATCGTTTCTCAATAGTGTACATGGTAAGTGGAGATCATGTCTCAATAGTGAAATGGCAAGTGGATATTGTGTCTCAGTAGTGTATGGTAAATGGACATCGTGTCCCAATAGTGTATACGGTAAATGGATATTGTGTCTTGATTAGTTGATAGTAGTGCTGTGAGCATTGTGAGCCATGTCTAGTTTTAGTGTCAGCGTTAGCATGAAAATGGAGGAAAAAAGCTTGCATGAGTGAAGGTCAAGGAAGCGGCTGATTTTAGAGACTTTTGCACAGAGAAATTATATGAGGATGCAAATTGATATTGTCATCAACTGTTATTCCACCATTTTATGGTATGCTGCTCAGCAGGTTCATCTGTAAGATGTAGTGGAGGAAGTGCTGTTATAAGGTTTTGTTCTTTTTGCTTGGTTGTGATAAACATAGATTTAGGTTGGGGTTTTGTTTGTTTTTGTTTGTTTGTTTGTTTCCTTTTTAAGGGTGTAGCGACATGTGATTGAGTTCAGTCCATTTTGCGAGATTACTGGCACTTTCTTGAAAAGCTTTTTGCAAGAATAGTAACATCAGAATCATTTGTGTGTATTGCCTGTCGTCCGCTAAGAGTTTACATGTGGATTTGATATGGAGAGGTAGACCTCTTTAAAAACTGGGAAGAGTGAGGGACCCAGGATAGAGCCTTGTGGAACGCCACAGTGAAGCGTTTTAAATGTGGAGACAGTTGTATTCATCGTTACACACTGTTGCCAATTGGTTAATCTATATGAGTGAAACGGCTTTAGAATACTTGCGGGTGAGCCATACATTTTTAAGGTTAATCACACCTTTTGCTTTCTGAAATCAGTAAATAGACACTGCAGTATCTGTTGTTGTGAATACTGTTTAGCCAGTTATCAGTCAGGTTGATTAATGCCGTGTGACATCATTGTTTTTTGCTGGAATATGGACTGGCCAGGATGAAGCAACTGGTATGTATTCTGATTCAAGAGGTGTAACTAGTGTGTGTTCGGGGTTTTTTTCCCGCAAAAGGTTTGAAAAGACGTGATGATAGAGATTGGTCTGCATGATCTGAGTTGTCACCTGCCTTGTAGACAGGCACAACTGTTGTGTTTTGTTGTTGTTGTTGTTGTTGAAGCCATTGGGAAAATGATTTTTGTCAATGCGTAGATTGGAAACGTCTGTTAACGTGTCTGTAATTACCGGAGCTGAGATTTTAAGAATTTTGTTGTCTAGACCGCATCATCTACCGGTACCTGATTGTTTGAGGTGCGTTAGGTAGTCGTAAACCTCAAGTACTGTCATTGGTGGGACCTAAATTTTAGACGTGATATTTTAATGATGGCAAAACATTTGAGTTTGTGAAGGTCTGTAGATCTGGAGGAATCTCGTAAACCTCAAGTACTGACATTGGTGGGACCTAAATTTTAGACGTGATATTTTAATGATGGCAAAACATTTGAGTTTGTGAAGGTCTGTAGATCTGGAGGAATCTATTGTGAGAATTTATGCAGTGCAGAAGGGGTTTTTAGCTGTTCAACCGATTGTCTCTGGTTATAGTTGATTTTAAATTAAGATTATTTGTGAGCTCTTTTTTTTTTTATAAAGAAAACTGTTTTTGATTGCATTTGTTTTTGTACATTATATACAAGAAAAAGAAATACCCTCTAGCGATGTAAACAGACAAATAATATTTTTTAAAAAGAAATTTAAAGAAAAAAGGAGGGAAAAAGAAAGGAAAAATATAAATACATTCATACGGGCATACATATTAGAAACACTTATGTATGCACAAGCAAATACACACACACACACACACACACACACACACACACACACACACACACACACACACACACACGGGTGGGCAGCAAAAAAGATAAAGAACCTACGACAGACTGCAGATACATTAATACACCAGCATCAGTAAATCGTTAAATGTTCGTTCTTCCTATTCTGCTATCACTATGCAGAGACTAATCAAGATAACATCAATATAAAACGAAGACAAAAAAGGTGTCAATAAGCATTTACCATCGTTAAAAGGTAGAAGGTGGGAAAGTGTGACAGACTGAAAAAAGGACAAAGACAAAAGATGTCGCCATTCATCACCACCAATAAAAGATACAGATAGAGAGTGTGACTGATTGGCAGACAGACAAAGACTGAGAGCCAGAAAGTGTGACAGATAGGCAGACAGACAAAGACTGAGATAGCCAGAGAGTGAAACAGATTAGCAGACAAAGAGACAGTGAGAGAGTGAGACAGACAAAGACAGAGACGGCCAAGGAGTGGGACAGACTAACAGACAGACAAAGACAGGGGTGTATGAGGAAACAAGACAGAGGCGAATATTCGGTCACAGAATATAAAATTGTACAACATAAGCTAAGGGATATTATCCAGGTAACAAAACGGCCTTGAAAATGCATGTAATTTCACTCATTCATTTTATTCATTCATTTGCTTTTATGTAAAATTTTTAATTCTATGTTTTTGATTTTGATAGATTCTATCACCGTAAATTGTGGTAGATCTATTAGTTATTGATGTGACTACTATTTTACAACCAAATACCTGTATAGACTGTTCAAAATTGTAATGATTTGATTTGTCACTTTTTTCCCCCACTAGAAGGCAAACTATTTGACACTGAACTTACACGTGCACATAAGGCTTTATTGGAATGGATCTGGTCATGGAAAGTGCACTGATGAAATTTTTTATATAAATTTTTATTTTATTTTAGATGCCGTCTTCTCATGTTTTCACATTCCGGGATTTACTTTCTGCTGACCCCACTCCCCTATCCTTGGCCATCCCCCACCCAGATTTTCACTTAGTTGTGCAAATAATGCCGCTGCAGACATTAGAAGTATATCCTGGCAATTTTGTTGACCGTCACATTGAAAGTGAAGAAAAGTTATTGGAGCTTTAGGCTGACATATATATTCAAATGTTTTAAACTGGGTGCCGATGGGAAGCGAGACAGCCTTTTGCGACGATTGTTCTTTTTTGGGAGATGTTTATTTTCGTTCATTTTTTTTAGCATCTTTTGTTGACAGATGGAAACCGTGTATCCCATTTCGGGTGTTTTCGTTGATTTAAGAAAATACAACCGATGAGAAGAAAGCAAGATAGCTGACAACACGTTATGTCGAAGCAAGTGCACTTTCTGTAATGCATTATGTGTATGGTGTGCAGAACAGTGAAAAATGTTTTGAATCAGTGATGAGCTGAACATTTTACTTCCTTTACCGGCAGTCAGATTTCTTGCTGTGACATGTTTTCCACTTATACATCAAGTTGATGTTTAGTCCCATTAAACATGTTTATCCTCCTTTGATGTACCAACCAAAGGGACATGGTTTAGGGGGAGGGTGTGTGTGTGTGTGTGTGTATTGTTTTCCACACCCCTTACAAGTAAAATGTTCAATATTGGGTTCTGGAGTCTATTGTTTAAAAAAGAAAAGCTACCCTGAAATTTTTTTCTGAAGTATATTTTAAAAAAAAAGAAAAGAAAAAGCTTCCATTAAGAAAAGTATCAAAACATTTACACGGTTTCCATTGGTCTCTAAAAACATGTTAAATAGTACATATGCCACGCGCAGATGTTTTATTTTTGTTGTGGTTTGTTTGTTTGCTTTTTTTTCATTGCATTAATCATTTGAAAACAACTGGTGATTTTGGAGTTGGAAAATAAATTTGGGTGTAAGAACAAGAATCAGAGTATTGTGTGTATTTATGGGTCAAAAACCTCAGCCTGAATTCTTTCCCGCGCTACCGCTACAACACCAAATACTTATCACACCTACTGATGAACTAGTGTGCTACAAGAACAAACACTGACATCACACACACACAGGAGCATGCGCTAACACACATGCATGGGTGATGAATAGGTACCTGAAATACTCACATTGTACAAAGCATTTCTTTGACCTAACTATAAGCATATTTTTTTGCATTTATGAGCAAAACCATACCCGTCTTAAAACTGGCTATAACCATGAATACGTGTTTAGTAACCTTACTTTAATTCAGTTGTCCATCCACCTTTCTGTCACATTCAAACCTTCAATTGTTCCAGAAATTGATGTAGTTTTATTCTGATGCAGAAATCTGAGTAACATTAGTTAATCTTGAACAGTAAATTACTACGCTGTGTCAAAGACATAGTCTACATCAAAGTCAACCAGTGTTTATACTGCATACGCTGCGCAAGCACCCTATTTCCTTCTTCAACCTCAGACTGTACGAAGTTTTATTTAAAAAAAAAAAAATGATAAAAAAAGGGTCTTAATTCGTCGAATCGATCCAACAGAGATCTATTTTGAACAATGACAATATCCATGGTTACTCCTGTGATCACAATCTGTCTGTCTGGATGAGTGTCTACAAGTGGGGACGACGCAGCCTGGTAAGGGAGGGGAGAGAACAAAATATGTACATGTATATAGTAGGCCTACATCCCAATCAACAGATAGCAAGTCACGAAGCACAGAGTTCGACCACACAACTTGACACATAGTTTTAAATCAATGAATCTTTTCAGTCATCTTCACTCATATAGAACGATCTGGAGAACTGCCTGAAAGAAGTTCACCACGCGGGAGACTCAGGACACTAAATACCCCTGAGGGTGTAACGGTAGCTTTTAATCCCAGAGCGGAAGGTAGGGATGATACTCGGTCATGCTTCTAAAGAAGCTATACATCAGCTATTGGAAGATCACGCCCAACGCGTGGGGGACCTCTGATATTGCACCCCTCAAATTAGAATACACTCACATTAAAGACGCTCCTCCACCCAAAACGGTGTGACTTCCACCATAGCCAAACAACAACAAAGGAACTGATAAAAAAAAAGAAGATCATTCAGATCGCAAAAGTTTATCTTGAAAAATTCAACCTCAAGGGGGTTTGAATTTCGGTACAAGGTTTTTCCCTCGGGGTTAACCTTGGTTCTGACTCCATTCCCATACAGTCCTTCGAATGAGACTATAAACCGAGGTTCCGTGTGTAAACGCACGTAAACATCTTGCACACACGTAAAATTACATCATCAACTTTCGGAAGAGAAGGCCAGTTTGGCTGTTGGTATGGATGACACGTTACACATAGCATGCACCTTCCCCGAAGATGGAGTATGGCTGCCTTAATGGCGGGATAAAAAAATGGTCATACACGCAAAACTCCACTGCCTGTCTATACAGACAGTGTCCGCAGGAGTATCAGCCTGCGTACGCAGAAAGAAAGAACAACCTCAAGGCTTTCCAAAGGGAAAGAAAACGGTTTACATCTAAAATGTTCCCATCATTCCCTACCCCCCTCTCTCTCTCTCTTTCTCCCACTCTCCCCCTCTCTCTCTCTCTCTCTCAAGGAGTCACAAAAGGTTGAACTAGAGGGAATCTTCCAAAGGCCCAGTCAAACACCTGAGGCTCACATCCAGCCCCCAGCTGGTCAAAAACCGAAACGGAGTTTCACACCAGAAACACACACACACACACACACACACACACACACACACACACGCACGCACGCACGCACGCACGCACGCGCACACACAACACACACACACACACACACACAGTGGTTCACTCTCGAAGACTACACATGAGGACACGGTCCAGGCAAAGGAATCCATAAACAAAATCTTTTGGTTCTCTTTGGCACCACGAAGAAAACTGTCTTCAGGTTCATCGCTTCAAACAGATTTTAGAGGGACTCCGCACGCCGTGAACAAAATTTATTTCGCTTCGCCACCACACAACACATCCCTTGCTGCTCCCATTCACCACTCAGGCATTTTGTCTGTGGCGTGGAGCTAAGTCACATGACTGGTTCACCAGTTCCTTTTGGACAGCTGGCCGTACAGGGGAAGAGTGGTGAGTGGGGGGAGGGGGGGGGGGGGGGGGGGGCGGGGGCGAAAGGAACTCATCCCTCAAAGGAGAAGAGGACTGAAGTGCCTCACCTGGCACTGATGTGGTCCCCTGAGGACAAGACCAAGAAAGCGGGCTGGAAAATTAGTCTCTTTTGATAATTACAGATATCCCCCCAAGGCCTCCCTTCCTCCCCCCTTCCCTACCCCCACTCCTCGAAGATCGGATGGGGGGTGGGAGTCAGGGAGGGGGGAGGGGGGGAGCAGGATCAGTTGACGAAAGATTTGTGTGTGAGTGTGAGTGAGTGATAAAGTACAGTTTGTAGCCACTCAGACATTTCCTCGCTTGGGTCCTTCTGTGAGCTCATCCACAAAGCTGAAGAGCTGTATTTCACCGGAATACTGCCATCTGAATCCATGCTGCTGTGGCTGTATGTTTTTATTTGATTCAAGATGTTATGTCATCCTGCTCGGTGACCATTTCATGAGCCTTCACTTTGCATAGGATGAAAAGGAGAGATACAGGCTTGTAATTCTCTGCTCGTTTCCGCTCACCCTTCTTGAAGACTAGGGTCACTTTGGCAATTCTCCAGTCTCATGGGACTATACTGGTGCTAAGACAGTGGCAATACAGGAAAGTTATGCCCTGTACTCTTTCATTAGCTACCATGCAGAGAAGCCTTGGGATTCAGGTTGTTGGGTCCATTTGTCTTGTTTGGTTCTAGGTTTAAAAGACGTTTCCTGATGCCATTTTTAGTGATGTCCAATTGACTGCATGTTGGTTAGGTGGTTGTAGGCTTATCTGTTGGAGTAGGGTAGGGTATGTGTAGGGTAGGGTACCTGTAGGGTTGTGGCTATGTATCCACACCTGTCACTTCAGGACTTGACGAAGGATGTTGATAACAGTAAAGAGATGATAGAAGTGAAGTCGTGACATGCGCGTGAATTCGATTACAGTGAGGGAGAGTTGCGTAGGTTCCTCAGACTTTACTATCTCTACCTTGCCCATCTGAATCCAGTGGCAAGAAAAAGTCAAGATGGCTGGAGATGAGCCAAGATGCAGTGGATGGTCACTGAGCCCTATTCGTGCTCCACAATACTCTGCTAGATCTGCCCTTCTTGCCCGTTGAACCATCTAGTGGTTTTCTTCCCTTGCAGTCTGACGAAACCAGTCTTGCATAGGTAGACAAGCCCTAACTCACCAAGGGTTTGAGACCTGTCAGCTACCCTCATCTATTTCTACCAGCAGTCGAAGCCGTTGCCTCAATGTACACACGTAATCAGACTGTCCAGGGTCTTGTTAGGGCTGCATCACCTAACATTTCTGGAAGGCCAAGCCCGCTTTGCCTCATGTGCTCTGGAGAAAAAACAACAACAACTGATGCGGTTACTAAAAAAAACATTCACTGTAAAAGTAATGCAACTTGCTCGATTGGCCACCCTAGCTGGGGGAGTGGAGGGGGGTTGGAGGGGGGCTGAAGGCGAAGGAAGGGCCACTAGTTCCACCATGAAGATATTGACCTCAGCTACCCTAGCTGGGGGAGTGGAGGGGGGTTGGAGGGGGACTGAAGGCGAAGGGAAGGGGCCACTAGTTCCACCATGAAATATTGACCTCAGTATCCCCTATCTTCGGGCAGGAATGGTAAAGGCCGCCCGCCTTTCCAGACTGGGTCAAAGATCTATTAGTATAGATGCAAAGGTGGTGACGGAAGTGAGAGGGGATGAAACCATAGCCATCACCTGTGTGTATTGAGGGATGTCCGACTTCCTGAGACTGAACATGTCCCTCCTGATCCGGCCCCTCCATCAGACAGTGACAGTTAGGAGGGAGGGGCTTCAGGGTCACCTCTGTTGCCCCCACCATGGTCAGCAAGAATAGGAATACAAACCAGAAGAGGGATCGGTACCCGGATCAATACCGGCCCCTGAAAGTCCACACCGAGTTTTTCAGTGGAGTTTGGGGCAGTCTGTGCCCTGAAGTAGTAGTTGCTTCCCTGTGCCTGGATGTTACATTGCAGAGACAACAGCCCCACATCTCTATTGACAAGGTAGTTTGGAGTAGTCTCCTGACGGCCCAGTGCCACTTGTAGGGCCTTCATTTCATTTACATTCAATGCTGGTGAAGGGAGAGGCAGAGCATTGTAAAAGCTTCCAATCCGTAAATTAGGCGAGACTTTACCAGTGACCCCACCAGCATCACTTCGCCAGCCCAGGACTGGCAGGAGACAATATCTATGAGGCTGACACATCTGGTAGCCCCACCTATACTGCATCTGATATGGTGGCTGCACGTATCACGCTTGTTAAAAAGTGCCCCTGGGTAGGTAACTCTTTCTCTCTGGGCACAATTGTTTGAGTCCACCAGAGAAGTTTTGCAGGGCCAGTATGTGGATATTCAGGTGAAAGGGGACTCAATGGCCCACTCTCCTCCCCTATATACCCCCCCCCCTTCCCCATCCAATCCTGAGTCTACAGGGCTCACTGGAAGGATCAGCGTCAGGATAGGTGTATCCTAGGGGCGAGGGAGGGGAGGGGGGGGGCTGAGCACTCATGCATCCCTGCGAGAAAGGGGAATCCTGGCCCTCACGTTTCTCTGGTCTATAGTACAGGATATGAGCGCTGGTGACCAACATCATCCAGTACCCCTCCCCCGCCGAACAACAATCATAGACAAGATAATCAGGTAGCTATTGGCTCAAGTCAGTTTCACTTTCATCAAGGAGGTGTCAATGCGTGCGGACTAGTCCATACACGCTACGATTCATCTACAAAGTTTCGAGACCATTGTAGCGAAACGCTTGACAAAACCATCCGATCGGTCCCACTCAAACCCCAAACCAAAGAATAGATTTCAAACCTATGCCCACTCTCCCCTCTCACCCCCCCCCCCCTCCTCCTTCCTCTCTCTTAGAACAGTGTGAGCCCATGACTTTGCTATCTCATACAAGAGAAAATTACGTCATGCCGCGCTCCGCGTCATTCTTATCGGCCTACCTCCCTTCCCCTCTCAACCCTCCTTCCCCACTCTGAGCAGCCACGACACAGAAAATTTTCCATTGCATTGTGACAATTGCCCGTCTCACCCCACCCCCCTTTCCAGGCACTATCTTCACCCCCCCCCCTTTCCCCGGTGCTATCTTCACCCCTCCTCCCCCCTTTACTTCTATCCCGTGACACAAAGGCATGTTGCCGTTCACTCCACCACCGCCACCACCACCACCACCACCACCCCCTCCTTTCTTTCATGTTTATCCGGGCACCTTTGGTAAATTATGTCGCTGTGTTTTCTCCATGAGAGTCTTTGTCTATACGGACGCATAAATTAACTGGTGCCGATTAGGTTCAAACAATTTCTGAGGCGAATGGTGATAGGACTTGATCCCTTCCCCTCTCACTCGTGATTTGTAAATGACATCTTGTCAGTCAGATCAGAAACCTGATTTGGCAGTTTAGAATACATATACCAGACACACAGGGTCGCAACTTCACTGACCTCTCAAGACTGCCTGTAGATCAGAACAGTGAAAGACAAAGGGACGACTAGAGAAGGCCTGGTAAACTCCTGGTACCCTCCTTGATCTCAAGTCATTCACTGGTTCATTCCCAGGAAAAGTGAGTTGGAACTCTGTTTTACACTTTCCAATCTATGTATTGATTTTATGTATGCCGCGTGGGTGAATATTGTAACTTTGTACTAATACTTAGTGACATTTATCAAACTGATGAATATTATTCTGTGTAGTAGTTTGCTTGCCATCGTATGGCAAAAGCTCTCTCCCCGTGTGGTTATGATTCTTTGTTAACAACCTGACCACTAGTCCTTGTGTTCACCCTGACTTTTGCCAGTATGCAATTCTGTCTGGTAAGATAATAATTCAATTGTTAATTTTGATCAGGAAAACAGTATGCCTGTGCTAGGTTAAAAACTGCTAAGCTGATTTATAAATACTGGTGATTGTTGGAATGATTTGTAGTGTATGACTTTAAGTCTACACCACATGTGTACTTGGACTAAGTGTAGCCCAAGTCAATGTGATTTAATTCAGAAGAAACATGGAAGAGTTGTTTGACTGAAACTATGTAACGTTGTATTACTGTCTCCAACCCTTTTGTAAGCTTAACGCAGCCTTTAAACAAAAGTGGAGATTAATAGTTACAGTAGAAACTCTACCATAGGAAAACTTTGCTGGCTGAGTCTCACTCCTGTTCTGAAAGATAGAAACAAAGGGTAAATGTGTTCACTCGACAAACCAGCCAACAGATTCTCCCCTACAGACCAAGTTCTCTTTATTGCAGAACTGGGATCCTGGCCATGCTACACAGTATAGCTGAAACCCACTCTGGGACTATGCCAAAAGCCAGGGGAATGCCAGACACCATGGCTACCCTTTAAACCGTGGTGACACCAGACAACCAATCTACACCAGCAGGGCAGTCACCAGCCACAGGAGATATCAACTACCCTCTCCGATATAAAAGCTAAGTTAGCTAACCACCTGGACTCAAATCCATCAGACCCTTACCCTCACTTTATGATGAAACAGTGAGAACCCGTCTATGAGTACCACTTTGGCTACTGCACTGGGTGTACGCAAGCGAAGTGGATGTGTATTAAAAGTATGCATTCAGTGTAACTTAGACAGGCCCACTGTATGCCACCTTAAGCTGCTGCACAAAGTGCAAGCATGTAAAGTAGGAGTGAGGAAGGGCCCCTCACTGTTGTGGTTCAATGAGAACTAAAATCTAGCCTACTTTTTTTTTCTTTTTTTTTTCTGTCCCAACCTCTGCGCCACCTCAGAGGCAGTGCACCCACGCAGCTCATTCCGACACCCCGTCCACAGCCACCGCCCGGTCGGCCCCGTCTCAGCCCCGGCACCGGCAATCCACAGGGAGCAGTCAATGTCAAGTCATCAAGAGGCAACCCACCGGAGGAGACACTGCACTGCTGCCGAGTCACTTCGGTGGTGTTCAGTGGCGCCTGTTCTGATCTAACATACGCAGGACACCACCTACTAAGCCCCCTACTGATGACAATAATTGCTTAGTCGCGGAGCCGGTGTGAGTGAGCTCTCCCTCCGGAGGGCGCCACCACGTCCGTCCAGCGACAGCCCCGATGGACTCGCTGACACTGGTGACCCTGACGGAACCAAACCAAGGCCACAGACGCAGAGAGGACATCGAAACTAAGGTCACCATGAGAGCAGGGCATGAAGGGCCACAGAATTTGAGACATTTTTTTTATGCTGATCGATGAGAATGAGGATGATTAAGATGATGCTACGGATTTCCATTTTGGTCTGAGACTACATGACAGGGCTGTACTCTACGCTTCCTTTCATAATATATCCCGGCGTCAACCAGGCCCGAGAGATACAGGCACCTGCAGTGTTGGTCAGGAAATTTGAGCAACACTCTCAGAAACGCATCCATTAAGTGGATGAAACTCGACTGTGTGGTCCCAGTCTTCCCAACTGAGTCTGCAGCAACTCAACTCTGGGTTGGAGCTGGTCGGGGCAGAAAAACCCACATGACTTCTGATGGGATTCGAACCCACGACCTCCCAGCCGGGAGTCCACGACGCTAACCACTTCACCATGGCAGCTGGTAAAATCTAGCCTACTGAAGTGACATGTACATACTTACCTATGTGTAAGCAAGTAAAGTTGATGTGTGAAATTGCACTTAACTTGTGTCAGTTCTCTGTTGTTTAATCAAATGTTGAATGTTTGAACTTCTCTCTTCAATTCTGTCTCTTGGAGCTACAAGTACTTCTAAGAGTGCAGGCCTAAGGAAAATTATCTCAGAGCCATTCTTCAGTATTTTAACAAGACCCGGAACAAAATAAAAATTTCTTTGATGACTAGTACCGGAAAGTTGCTCCTTCCACCACTGGTAAGAGAGAGGGTGTAGGTGAAATGTTAAGACAATTCTCATCGAGAAATTATTCCAAGTCCTTCCCCTAGAGGACCCACCTACCACTCATATCTCTCGTCACAACCATACTGCGCATGATCTAAAGCTGATGGAGGAATGAGTTAATGACTAAGATGAGACAATTTAAGAAGAGGGTCTCATGGCAACAACTTTGCAGATGTCTGACCGATGCGCTGGTCAGACCTTGCTCAGAGCCAGGGAAGGCAGTTGCCTTGTCAAACCTCAACCACCACCACTCATTCCTCATATCATATATAGGCCTACGCATGATTTAGGAGAGGACAACCTGGTCAGTTTTATATTTATGCGAGAAACAAATTAATGAGGATGATATAAAATGAAAACACTTTTATATATAGAACAGAGAAGGAACAACACCATAAAGACACCATTGTTTACTAACTCTAGGCATAAGAATTGATTTTACTTGGGTCCCATCTCACTGTGGTATAATGTGGAATTAAACAGCAGACAGTCTTGCAAAAGATGGAGCTAATAGAAACGCTGAAAATTTATTAAACAATCCTTACATTTATCCTCTTGTTAATTAATTCAAATCATGGACAAGTATATACATAAGCAGAATTTTAGTCAAAAAATGGCTAATTTACCATCGTGCCCAGGCACATTGTTAGAGTAGGCCTAATTCATTAATTAAGGCTGAATACTTGGAACACCAAAAATTCTCATAGTATTACTTGTGTCTGCAGAGAAAACATTTCTGTGCATCATCTTTTGTTTGAATGCTCAGTGTTGACCTCGCTCTATCATGAGAAAGGTATTGAGATGAATAACTTTGATAATGTCAATACCGTCTTATATGGTTCATGTGTTGCTGAAATACCCATGGTTATTTCGCAATCACAGGTTGCAAATGTTTATACAGATCAACAATTTTGTGTACCACAAGGGTTTTTCACTTATGTAAATATGAAAGTACTAACATGTTTGATAAGTTCAGTGTGGAGGTGGTGGTTGTTGTCATTGTTGTTGTCATCGTTGTTTTTTTGTTTTGTTTTTTAAATAAATGTCTAATATCATCTGGCGATACAACATCCCTGCAGAAGCACTCAAGGTAGACCTGGAAGCAACCGTAGAGATGCTCTACCCTCTTTTCGTAAAGATTTGGGAAGAAGAGGTACCAGCAGACGGAAGGAGGGCTACCTCATCAAACTACCAAAGAAAGGAGACCTCAGCAACTGCGCAAACTACAGAGGAATAACGCTTCTGTAAGTGCCAGGAAAAGTCTTCAACAGGATCCTTCTTAAGAGAATGAAATGTGCAGTTGACCCCCTCCTCCGAGACCAGCAGGCCGGCTTCTGCCAGAACAGATCATGCATCGACCAGATTGCCACCTTGCGCATCATTGTTGAGCAGTCTTTAGAGTGGAACTCATCACTGTACATTAACTTCGTCGACTATGAGAAGGCGTTTGACAGCGTTGACCGCGAAACCCTCTGGAAGCTGCTGCGCCATTATGGAGTGCCAACTAAACTGGTCACCTTGATCAAGAACTCCTACAATGGAATGACTTGCCGGGTGGTCCATGGTGGACAGAGAGCTTTAGGGTGAGGACTGGAGTCCGACAACGCTGCCTCCTGTCGCCTTTTCTTTTCCTCCTGGTGATTGACTGGACCATGAAGAGGTCAACAGCACACAGAAGAAATGGAATCCAGTGGACACTATGGAACCAACTTGATGACTTGGACTTCGCTGACGACCTAGCCCTGCTTTCTCACAGCCACCAACAGATGCAAGACAAGACAACAGAGCTGGAAGCCACCTCCTCACAAGTTGGTCTCAAGATCCATGAGGGCAAGACCAAGATCCTCAAGATCAACACGGAAAGTGAGGACCCAGTCACACTGCATGGAAGCGAGCTGGAAGAAGTGGAGGCCTTTACATATCTGGGCAGCATCATTGACAAGCAGGGTAGCACAGACGCAGACGTCAGAGCAAGAATCGGCAAGGTGAGGGCAGCATACTTGCAGCTGAAGAACATAATGGAGCTCCAAGGTGGTATCGACTCGCACGAAGATCAGACTGTTCAACTCCAACATCAAGTCAGTGCTACTGTATGGAGCCGAGACATGGAGGACAACAAAGACCACCACCAGGAAAGTGCAGACTTTCATCAACAGATGCCTGAGAAGAATCCTCCAGATCCACTGGCCCAACACCATCAGCAACTCAGACCTGTGGCAGCGTACCAACCAACTGCCAACCGAAGATGAGATCCGGCGCAGAAGATGGGGATGGATTGGGCACACCCTGAGGAAGCCAGCCAGTAATGTCACCAGACAGGCGTTATCATGGAACCCCCAGGGAAAACGGAAAAGAGGACAGCCAAGAAACACCTGGCGATGGGACCTTGAGGCAGACAGCAAGAAGATGGGACACACCTGGAAACAACTAGAGAGGGCAGCCCAGGACCGAGGACTCTGGCGGACTGTTGTCGGCAGCCTATGCTTCGAGAGGAGTGACGGGCAAAACTGACTGATCATCTGGCGATGAAAAAAACATTAAATAAACCACTGAACTGATCTGAACTGAACTGAACTGAACACCTTAGAGAGAGAGGAGACAGCATTACTATAGCTACCAGTCCACAGTGTGGTGGCAGCGGTTCTCGTTTCCGCTATTGTTTGTAATTTATGTGTATGGCAAATGTTTGTGTCAAAGCAGCACAACGTTGTTCCAGTCCCTTGCAGCTGACCAGAGTCAGTGATGTGAGGCGATCAACAACCAACCATTCTGATCAGTCCTTTGTCATTTATGCATATGGCAAATGTTTGTGTCAAAGCAGCACAACGTTGTTCCAGTCCCTTGCAGCTGACCAGAGTCAGTGATGTGAGGCGATCAACAACCAACCATTCTGATCAGTCCTCGGTTACTGACTCTCCCCCCTCCCACTCCCCCTCCCTCCGAACACCCATAATCAAAACCGCAGACCTAACACACACACTCACACACACAGCATGGAGAATCATCAACTCATTAATGACGGCTGCCCGATGCAAAAAACGAACTTGTGCATACAGTCATATTCAGTTTCCAAGGGTGCTTCGTTTCCTAATGAATGAACTCATGTTGTTATTCAGGAAACACAGGGGAAGTAAATAAGAATTTCTGTTCTGTCTACTTCATTTGTTGGGGTGAATGTGTAAAGTGACGATAAAGGGGGACTCTTGAGTTTCTTGAGTTACGTTGATAGGTGAGTTTAAACGTCCTATTGTCCTGAGGCACTTAAGGACACGGTACACTTGCAGACGTAGTGGGCGAATTTTTCTTCTTCTTTCTTAGCTGTCCACCTTCAACCAGTTGAAGATTCTGACACCAAAAAAAAAAAAAGGGTTTCTGGTATTAACAAAAATGATGCTGCCTGGATCAACAGCTTGAAGTGGGTGGGGAAGGGAAGAAAGACTAACATATGTGTGTCAGGCCTCTAGAAGGGGCAAAGGTAGACCCTTCTCCTTAGTGGGTGGGAAGGACGGTGACCACCTTTTTGTCAGAAGGCCCATTAGTCAGAAGGCCCACTAGTCAGAAGGCCCATTAGTCAGAAAATCAACTGAATGCCAACTGATTTTCTGACTAACGGGCCTTCTGACTAGTGGGCCTTCTGACTAACGGGCCTTCTGACTAACGGGCCTTCTGACAATAAGGCATCCCCCCTTAGCCAAGTCCAGCATACCCAACCGGTGGTAAGAACATACTCAACCTGGTCTTTACGTCCAACCCCACCCTTGTCAAGTCCTCTGTTAGCATCCCAGGTGTGTCCGACCACGACATCGTCTGTACCGACTTCAACACCAAGCCGCAAGTCACCCGACAGAAAGCACGCAAGTGCCTCAAGTTCAAGCAGGCTGACTGGGAGCAGATGAAGAAGGATATGGACGATGCTGATGCCAACTGATTGTCTGACTAACGGGCCTTCTGACTAGTGGGCCTTCTGACTAACAGGCCTTCTGACTAACGGGCCTTTTGACAATAAGGCGTCCCCCGGGAAGGACAACAGGTGCGGAGAGGGGTGAGGGGGTAAAGGAGAGGGGGTGGGGAAGGGGTTATATCCGGGATTTGAAGCCCTCCAGCGAGGCAGTTTGTCGGCCGACGATGGGCGTCAGTGTATTTCGCCTCCTTTCCCCAAACTAAAGACTGTCTTCAGGTCCACCAGGCGGCCTTCTTCGTGCTCGGGTAGTGATGGTCCTGTGTCGCGTGAGGCCGCCTCAAGGAGGAAGCAGAAAGTTGCTGGAGCGCTGCACGAGTCCCTAATATTCGGTGGGTACACGCAGACTGCACCCAGAGGGCAATTTTTTCAGCCCAATCCCATAGAAATTGCCACTATGTCTGCCAGGCTCAGAACATGGTATCTCGGGTCACGGCAGTCGCAATCAGGCAGCTCTCCATCGCCAATCGCCCCACATCTCCAGCAGCCGTCCCAGGCGACACAGGCTAGACCCGCCGTCACCATATGGCTGGAAGGATCGCTGTGCGCCTGACACTGACCTCTCACATCAGTGTCCTTCAGAGAAGATCTGCCACCTCTCCCTTGGCGTCCGCTGCCATGCCCACTCGCAGCGAAATCGGGGAACTCTTGAATGCAATACACATTTTTATGCTTAATTTGCAACTGCGGACTAGTCCATGTTAGGCTGATTAGACAACACAGTTCAGATCGAGGCTATTGGATGAAAAGAAAGACGATAACACAACATGATATCATAATCAAAACAAATATACAAAAATCATTTAACGTATTCGATGAAGTTTCGTTAAATACAAGAAGGCAGATATATAGAATTTTTCTACCCATCCAGATTTTAACTCCGTATTGCCATCTTAATGACGTCATTACTCCTGAACTCAGGGATTCGAAAAGCTCCGGACGGGAAGGTGAAGAACAACTGAAACAGGAAAATGACCACAACGTCGACTTTCAGTGGCATGAAAGAAGATAACAAGCCATCCTCTAGGTAATTTTAGCTTTGATTTAATTGACTATCGCCAATTTGATGCAGATATGGTTGCAACTATTCAGAATTTGAAGTGCTTCGAATCAAACGAACGCACGTTTCCAAGGTATTCATTTGATCATCATTTGGAGAGACGGAAGTGGTGGTAACAGTACTAGCCACTTGGGCATAGCCTAGTGGTAATATATCTGAAGTGAATATCAAATGCAGCAGCTTCTGAAGAGTTGCGCTAACCGAGTTTGATTCTGTGAAGATCAATTTTGAACATTAAAAAGTGCCAATGTGTATCAAGCAGTTTTAACACTTGGGCTAGAATTTTTGGCATGCATACTTGGAACCAAGATAGCCATGAGATAGCCTAACATCCCATTGCTTTTAGACATGGTGTGTTGTTCTTTAAAATCTTGTGATAGTTATGTGTGACATGACTGTCCAAAATGAAGTCTTCAAAGATGAAGTGTTTTCCCTACACTCGGAGAAGTTCAGCACTTCTGCACTCTCACACACACACTCTACCTTACCTGGTCAGTCCAGACTCTGGCTTAGGGGCTTCGTCAGGATTCTCTCCCTAGCCCATCACTGGCATGAGCTACCAAGTAAGGTCTAGTCTAGGTCAGTCTGTGACGCACTCTGTCCAAGCTGTCCACATTCGGCTTGCGTCCGAGGGTCTGCAGCTGGTGCACTGTCTTTCTGTCAGTGTCTACCTCTGGGCCCAGCAGTGGTACTGTCAAAAACGTCCTAGCCATTGTAACCATCTATGGCTGTACTGTCGCAGTGCTAGGGCAAAACTGTCTCCTGTTAACTGGAGGCCCTAGCACTGGTCTGTCACTAGTGTTACTGTCACTGTAGTACGACGTAGCTCCCTACCTAACTACAAGTTAGCTAGTCCGCTCTCCTCAAGGCCGAGTGTTTAGCTCCCCAGCTAAAAGTTAGCCAGTCCACTCTCTCCTCGAGGCCGAGTGTCGAACTCCCTAGTCAACTGTAAGCTAGCTAGTCCGCTCTCTTCAAGGCCAAGCGTCACTAAACTAACAACAAGTTAGCAGGACCGCACTCTTCAAGCTCCGTGTCGTACTGCCGGAGTTTGTCTGCTTGTTTACCTGAGTGTCAGTGAACACTTCTCACGCGAGGTGCACTTCCGCTGAGCTTGCCTACGTGTGCAGAAACCGTGCGTCACTACAAAGAATCCCCCTTTTTTTTCCTCTCTAGGGCAGGTTGTCCATTTGGCTGCCCCTGTATTGAGCACATTGCTTTGGTTTGTTCTTTGCCAACTCATTTCTCTTTTGTCTGTACAGCACATAGAATTAGAAATGAACAATAAAGGAGCATACTAAAAGGATGTGCTGGGATTGAGAGACCCCCCCCCCCCCCCCCCCTTCACTAGGCCCCTGTCCCATCCACAGTTTCCTTACAGGTTAAAATTGTTATTGAACTTGGTGAACCCAAATTGTTAAGCAATCAAGGTGATTTTAACACTCCTTGTTTTTGTGTTTGATTTTGTGATCTTTTTGCTCCTTTAGTCCAAGATTGTTGAGTTGCTTGTATCCTTGCGACCCTAGGATAGTGGAGGAAAAAAAGATTGCTCAGCATGCTCTGGGAACTGTGTTTATAAATCAAGTGAGGTAACCATATGAAAGCTTTACAGCCATGTGTACTGCAGGACAAGCTGTCGTCAGTGATTTCATTGCTTGGAGAACAATACAGGCCACTTGCCCAAAGTGCTTGATGTGCTTGCTGGACTTTGCTAAATTGCACAGCAAAATCATGATGACTGAAGATTGGATGTGATTGGCTGTTGGAACAAGGCCTCAGACCTCGATTGGTCAGGGTGTTGACAACACTGTATGCACTCCTTTAGCAAGCTAAGCAACAGTGTTACTGTAGAGCTAGCCCCAGAGACAAAGAGAACAAGTTTAGTGAGAAACAATTGTTTAACCAGCATTCAGTAATTATTCAGTTATGTTGCAGTGCATGGGGCTGTTACCAGGATTCAATAATTACTAGTAGTTTACCAGTTCAGATGATGAAATATGGTCAACAAAAATGTTGCGTAATGAACACAATTTTGCATGCATATCTGATTGTTGTTTGACTGATGGGAAGGTTAACTCTTGCATTTAAACATTTTATGCTTAGTGATTTACTGATTGCTAAGAACAGGCTATAGGTTTTGTTTCACTCATTTAGCTCTGCTGAGTTTGCCGATCTGATTTTGAAAATTACGAGCGTGTATGTAACTAGTTGGCAAACTGCTGTGATTGAAGACAAATTGTGGTTGGTGGATCTAAATTTACATTATAACTTAAGTAAATATTTCATTCAGATCAGCTGCTGTGGCTCAGTGATTAGTATCATACGTTCTGGCCTGGGGTTTGGTGGTTTTCATTCCCATCAAAGCCTTTATATCTGAGGAATTTTTTGGCCCATTACCGACTCCTAACCAGAGCTGGGTTTGCTCAGTTGAGATCTTTATGAAAATTAGCAGGTATGTTCATTATGGGTCACGGATGATGCCTGATGTTTTAGTTTCCCCGTTATAGCCGTTACTAACGGTTGTAACGGCCTGTAACGGTTTTTCTTCTTTATGGAATATCTCAGAAAGCACTTGGCCAATTTATAAGCGGTTTGGATGATCTTGTGACAAATTTGATCCTCTGTCCATATGTAAGTGATGTAATGCTGAAAATGGATTAAACAACCGTTAAAAACCGTTATTCTGCCGTTATTTCTTATATATAGGTGGATTTTAATGAAATTTGTATATAGAAAGGTTATCACACACAAATGGCACTTCTATATAGTGTTCCAAAATTTGACCGTTTCAAACCGTTATTCTTGACATATTGTCCAATTTGGTTGAAATTTGATATGTACACAGGCTTTAGCCAAGTGAGGACTAAAATACTGGTTTCAAAAGTGCATATCGGTTATATAACCGTTAAACCGTTATTTTGCCGTTATTTTTTATATATTGGTGGGTTTTAATGAAATTTTGTATATAAAAGGTTATCACACACAAATGGCACTTCCATGCAGTGTTTCAAAATCTGACCGTTAAAAACTGTTATTCTTGACATATTGTCCGATTTGGATGAAATTTGGTATGTACACAGGCTTTAGCCCAGTGAGGACTAAAATACCAGTTTCAAAAGTGTACATCGGTTAAATAACCGTTAAAACCGTTATTTTGCCTTTATTTCTTATCTCATAAAGCACTTGACTGATTTATAAGCGGTTTGGAAAACTGGGAGTACGTTTATATGCTTCGCATCTTGTTCTTTCTACGACACTTTTGACAGGGACATGACTTCCTATTTGGTATGGTGATTGCCCTGATAAGACTCTGTATAGTTGTCCACCCTTTAGACAGTAACAAACAAATGATGTGTAGAAACTGTCAAGTTGGAAGTTATGTGTAGAAAGAACATTCCAACGTTATTTGGAATGTCTGTGATGTGATTTGTGTTGCAGAGTGTTGCGGCCCCTGGTGGAGGCTCTAGCAATATTTTTGGGACAGCAGACCCCACCCCTGCTGCCGCTGCTTCCAGCGCTCGAACTTCTTCCAAGCCTTCAGACTCAGGAATCTTTGGCTCAAAATCTTCCTCTGATGCATCCAAAGGGAACGCACAGCGATCAGCCCGTGACGGTGATGATTCCTTCAATCGCTTGTTTGGGGACAATGCCTCCCCATCAGCTCAGAGCGAGAAAGGCACAAGTGCCAGCCAGCGTGTCGATACTCATGCTAACTTATTTGGGGACACCCAGACAGCCCCCAAGACAAGACCCCCTCTAAGGGTCCCAGTTCCCATGACAAGCTGTTTGGAGAGACCGCCAGCAGCGCTGAGGGGGACAGGGCAGCGGGTAGATATTCGGCAGAGGAAGGGGTAGGCAGCGTTGTGGGCACTAAACTCACTCACTGGGTCTGATCACATGAGTGCTAGGTTGCTAAATGAGTACACTTCACGTGTGATTGAGAGTGTTCTTTTACTTGAGTTCAGATCACTCGTGGTTGAGAGCAGCTAACTAGTTCACATTATACATGATTTAGAGAAACTAGTGGTAAGAGAAAATGGTAGGTAATCTAATCAACACAAGGTAGTGAGAGAAAATGGTAGTTGATCTAAACTCAAGGTAGGGAGAAAAAAAATGGTAGTTTATGTAAATAACACCAAGAACAACCAAAAATAGAGCCTTAGACTGTTAGAGCATGAGGTAAACTGGTAAAATCAAAATTGAGATCGGAAGCTCTTTTACTAGTTTGCCAGAAATCGAGATTGAAAGCTCTTTCACTAGTAAAGGAGATAGCATTTTCCAGATTAAAAGCAGCAGCACAAAATATATTGATAAAGAGCAGCTAGGTCTACAAAAGCAGACAAAATAGCATCATTAAGACTGTGGTAAGCTAAAAGAAACCAAGTTACACAGATTGATAACAAGCTTCAGCTATAAGAAACAAAGTTACACAGATTGATAAGCTTTTCCAAATGTATATATGATCTGATTGACATCAGTGCCTTTGTAAGCAACTCCCTGATGCTTGAGTTACGAGGGTTGTTCAATTTAAGATGTCACCACCCCCTTAAAAAACGTACCTCTCATCTCAGCAACTTGAAACTTTTACATCCCCTCGAAGTATTCTCCGTTGGCTCGAATGCAAATTTCAAGCCTCCTACGCCAATTCTCAAGCGCCCTCTGGTAGTCGGTTTTAGGCAGACCGGACAACTCTGATCTTACGGCTTTGGCGAGGTCTTGTACCCGGTCAAACTTACGCCCAGCGAGCTTTTCCTTCAGAGCAGGGAACAGCCAGAAGTCGCATGGGGCCAAGTCGGGGCTGTAGGGTGGGTGGTCCAAAACTTGGATTCCTTGCTCGCTCAGGAAGGTCGTGGTGACCTTCGCCTTATGGACACTGGCATTGTCATGCAGAAGAAGGGTCCTCTGGGTGCTGACGGTTGGGCGCTGCTCATGGATTTTTCCTACAACTTTTGGGAGCACAACTTGGGTATAGTAGGAGGCAGTGATTGTTGATTTCTCAGGCAAAATGTCAATTGCCACAAGGCCTTGCGTGTTGAAAAAAATAGAAAACATTCGCTTGCGACTCTGGAATCCTGGGCGAAGAACAACTGGTCGGTCTCCGTCAGGGCCAACCCACATGCGGTTGCAGCGTTTGTTGGGGATGCCGTAGAATGTCAGCCAACTCTCGTCTCCCGTCACTAAGTCACACAGTCGTTTTGGCCCATTGGGCTCAAACTCGTCGAGCAGTTTGCGTGAACATGCCACCCGCTGCTGCTTCTGATCATCGCTTAAGAGATGTGGCACCCATCTTGCAGCCAGTTTTCTCATGTGAAGGTCTTTGTGCAGAATGTTGTTAATGGTGCCAATTGAAAGCTCACATGCCTCGCTTAATTCCCGCACAGTCGAATGTGGATCCTCCTCTATCAGTCTTTTCACAAATGCAATGTTTTGTTCGTTCCGAGCTGGTAAAGCTCGCTCTGCACGATTACCCCAATCAGATGGCGCCCTACCTGCTCTTAATTGTTTGACCCATCTGCAAACTGTGCGGTAAGACACACAATCCGTTCCGTAAACAGCTTGCAAATCTGCGTGTATCCTCCTACAATCGTCACCAAGTTGTAGCCTTGTGAAAGTGTAGAACGAAATTGCTCATTGGTGACGTCCATTTTTTTCAGGCTCAGCTGTTTGAAACACAGTTGTAATTACGTCATACTCCGAGTTGCGTCATGACGTCAACTTTATTTTCTGCATTCTAATCAGGTAAACTTTAAAGTTGTGTTTGGTATAAACATTTTTCTGTGCGGTGCTTCGTTTCCAAACGGCAAGCCTAGTGTCATCTTAAATTGAACAACCCTCGTAGCTATAACTTTTATAGACATAGAGACCAACTCTTTGATGAAAAAATTGAGAGCAGGTGACCTGATAATTACTGTTACCTTTGAGAGCAACTCGGTTACACAGAGCAGGTGAAGTACTAAAATTAATGTAGAGTTGTTGATATCAAGTTAATGCTGGTTAGAACTCACTCTCTGTGTTTCTTTACATATTATGTCAAGGAAAGTTAACTTTTTGCCACTTTGTTCAAAAACAAATGGATTAACAGTATTATGTTGACTTTTAAAGGTTTTGAATTTTATATTTTTTACTGTTCATGGTCAGGACCAAGTGTTGACCATTTTGTAACTGTTTTAACAGTTTTGAGGTTAAGGATTGTTGATTCACGTGTGATATGTTTCTGACTAACTTTGAAACATTACTGTTAATTAACAACACTTTTGAAATGAGTCTCTGGACATGCTATTACTTCCTTTTCACACCTCATCCATTCACATCCCCCCCCCCTTCCTTAGCAACCCATTCCCATTACCTCTGCTATCACCACATTCCTTCTAATCTCAAATTTTAAGGGAAGAATTTTTCTTATCAATTCAGATTGAAAAAAAGGTTGTACCTTCCTACTTTAAGCTTTTCCATGGGTCATCAGGTTTATCTGTTGAATATCCATGTATGTGTAACTTGACTTCAGGTTCATATTGGCCATCATTAGAATCTTGGTCAGCTGTATTTACACTTTCGAAGAAAGAGGTCTTTTTAACTTTTGTGATCTGTGTTAGAGCAGTCGTAGTTTCATACTTTTTCCTGTATTATTTTGAAACTAGATTTTTCATGCAGTGCCCATTTTTTTGCACTTACGCTGATTTCATGACCAACAGGACATGGTATTGTCTGTGACCATACTATTGAAATGCACCTGGCCAAGAAAGGAAGAAAAAATGTATTGCAGGCATTGAGAAATTGTCTGCTGATTGAATATGATAACAGAGTTTGGCTGATCTGCAATGAGCCTGCTGTGAATATTCAGTGCTGACTTAACTCGGTGGAGTTCATATATCACATCACATAACATGGCACACACTGTGTTTGTATACTGCGAATTCCCAAGGGTTGTCTGGGCACTTCACACAACTACAGACTTTGGTTAATCATGTCAGATGCAAGCTTTTGGGTCACATTACATAATACTACAGGTTTTATCAGTATATGGTAACTTGGCTTTGATCAGTGGCACTGTGCTTCTCATGCTTTTGTTTTTAGGAAACAATATGCCCCCAGAAAGCTCTTTTAAAGAGTATTTGTACCTGGATTTAAACTTTTCAGAGGGTTTTAAACAAAAAAATGCTGTTGCCAAATGTTGAAAGTTTGGTGCCATGATGATAAAAGCATTTTCCTCTGATGGATTTTGCGTGAGCAGCTGACGTTTTATCGGCTGCTAACAGCGTTTCGACAGATCAACATGCCAGTTTGTTTTTTGTAACAAAGATAATTCCTTCTGCAAAAATGGTCTGAAGGATTCCTCGTAATGTTCTTTGATTTTTTTTTTTCTTTTTTCCTTTTTTATGTTCCAGTAGAATGTAGGAGCAAATTCTGTTGGACTAACTTCATTGAATACTGTCAGGGCACACAGAGGAAAGCTGTATTTAAAATAGTAATGAAAAGAAATGCAATCTCAATATTCTACTGAGGAAAGGGCATTTCAAAGTGAACATTGCTAAGTTTGGTCAAGTAAATTGGTGGATCAGCTGGTCAGAATGGATTCACACAACGTTGATGTTATTGGTAAATTTACTCGCTGGCAAACATTTTGTTGTATGTTTATACCCGTAAGTCTGAAATTTTGAAACATTGTGTCTGTGATGTACAGATGCACTGAATGGGCAACCCTGACTTTTTTTTTTGGCTGGGAATCCTTCGGCACATAGATACTGTGGGCTTTGTAATGAAACATCACATAATTCTGCAGACTATGTGCCATGATTTCTACCTGGGCTACAAAGTCGGGTGAGCATTGCAACTGGTTGAACACAGTAATTTTCCATGTAAGGATAGAGGGGAGTAGATTGTCATTTTCAATAGCTGACCCTATAGCATATCTTAATGGGATTAAAGCTTGGGAGAGGGGGAGAGTAGGATATTTACAGGAGAGGAGTTAACATGAAACAGTCTGCACCATGCTCTGATACATAATGTAGTTCAGCATGAGCAGCGTTAAAAGACATAACAATTCTGTGAGACTACAAGAATAGTCGAAGGACACACTGGCAGCAAAAAGCATACGCTGGGAGTGTGAGTGGCATTAGTCAGCTTGAAGGGGCATATATGCAGACCTTGCACTGATAGTCTTACGCTAATTAATCCTTGAGTGTGGGATCTGGGGTTGACATTGTTTGAAAGGGAACTACATGTAGGTCTGAGTGAGATTGGCACCTGGGGACAGGGGTGTGCTGTTGACGAGGCGGTCCCTGCAAAGGTTCCGTAAGTTGGTGATGATGTCTGACCGCTGGGCTGAAGCACTGCATGCTGACCTTTTGCTCTCTGTCAGGATGTGTGTAGTCATTGTTGTCTGTGGGATCATGTATGGGTGAGACAGTGTGCCATTCTGCAATCCCTGGTTGGGCTCTCTTGGTGTTGGTGTTGCGTGCTGGTGGTGCATGATTCTTTGTTTAGTGAGCAGAGTGATGCCTGGTTGTGTTCATCGGTGCTGTGTCTGTTCATGTGAACTAATGGGGGGTCAAGACTTAGTTTGTGGCCAGGGTCATGAACTGGTGTTCACATTTATACTAACCCACTTGACCGTGGATGGACCTAAGTCGGTGGTATCTGCGCAGAAGTTTTGCGTACTGCATGCTGGCCTTTTCAAGGTGTGCCTGTACTTGTGCACTCACCTGACTCACTGCACAGCATTTAGCTCACTTACTGCATGGAGCTGTATTGCTCAATGTTTTTCCAGTGATAGCTGTGCTCATGTGTGTTCACGGTTCTGTTGTACTTCTTCGTGGTCTGTGTTCCATCTACTGACCTGTTTTCCTCACCCATCCGACCTCTGCTGGCCGCTGTCATTGGCAGGTGGACAACCCCGTGGTCAATACTGCTGGTTCTGTTATGTTGTCCCTCAGACCTTAACCTTTGCCGCTTCTCAAAAACCCATAATGTTTGCTTTGTACCTGATTAATGGACATCCAGCATTTTCTATCGTTTTATTGTGTAACCCCTCTCCCCTGCTGTGTGTACTCTTAAGCTTCAGTTGGAAATGCCCATCCCAACCCCTGTGTGTTGTGTCTTTTGTCCTGGGTTGCCTGTCGCAGGTCAGCTCTGTGTGTGCGTCTCTTGTATGTCTTTGCTACAGCCTGCCCTTTCATGTTCCTCGTACTTCACAGTATAAAGGTTTCAGTATTGAAACAGGTTGTCTTTATGTTCTCCTCTCTCGTGGCATGCTCTTTATGTTCCCTGTTTAACACAGTTTACGCCTTGGCCTGCTACCACTATTCACTCTTCTTCATATATCATGTTTTATAGTTTTCTCCCTCCTCTCCCTCCACACACCCTTCGGCATCCTTACTCCTTGTTCAACAGTTCTTTCCCCCTCCACACCTTGCACATGTAGTCATGTTTCCTTGCTGAACATCACTTTTGTTTTATGTGTAGCTCATTGTGATTATGTTACCCATCGGAACATCCGCTTTGTTGTATTTATAGTAAATCATGTTTCCCATCTGATCATCTCCATTGTTGAACATGGAAGACATTTTCCACATACACATTCCCTTTGCTGTATTTGTAGTACAGTATGTTTCCCATCTGAACACCCCTTTCCTTGTCCATGTAGTCATGTTTCCCTTTTGAGCATTGCCTTCCTTGTCCGTGAAGTCATGTTTCCCTTTTGAGCATTGCCTTCCTTGTCCGTGAAGTCATCATGTTTCCCTTTTGAGCATTGCCTTCCTTGTCCGTGAAGTCATGTTTCCCTTTTGAGCATTGCCTTCCTTGTCCGTGAAGTCTGTTTCCCTTTATAACACCGTCTTCCTTGTCCATGTAGTCTTGTTTCCCTTCATAACATCATCTTCCTTGTCCATGTAGTCATCATGTTTCCCTTTATAACATCATCTTCCTTGTCCATGTAGTCTTGTTTCCCTTCATAACATCATCTTCCTTGCCCATGTCGTCATAATGTTTCCCTTTATAACATCATTTTCCTTGTCCATGTAGTCTTGTTTCCCATTCATAACATCATCTTCCTTGTCCATGTAGTCATCATGTTTCCCTTTATAGCATTGTCTTCCTTGTCCATGTAGTCATGTTTCCCTTTATTATAACATCTTCCTTGTCCATGTAGTCTTGTTTCCCTTCATAACATCTTCCTTGCCCATGTAGTCATCATGTTTCCCTTTATAACATCATCTTCCTTGTCCATGTAGTCTTGTTTCCCTTCATAACATCTTCCTTGTCCGTGTAGTCATCATGTTTCCCTTTATAGCATCATCTTCCTTGTCCATGTAGTCATGTTTCCCTTTATTATAACATCTTCCTTGTCCATGTAGTCATGTTTCCCTTCATAACATCATCTTGCTGTCCATGTAGTCCATGTTCCCTTCATAACATCATCTTCTTGTCCATGTAGTCATGTTTCCCTTCATAACATCATCTTCCTTGTCCATTGTCATCATGTTTCCCTTCATAACATCATCTTCCTTGTCCATGTAGTCATCCTTTTAATTCCCTTCATTAATCATTTCCTTATATCCATTTGTAGTAAATGTTTCCCTTATAGATCATCTTCCTTGTCCATGTAGTCATGTTTCCTTCATAATCATCTTCCTTGTCCATGTAGTCATATGTTTCCCTTCATAATCATCTTCCTTGTCCATGTAGTCATTGTTTCCCTTCATAACATCAGTTCCTTGTCCATGTAGTCATGTTTCCCTTCATAACATCATCTTCCTTGGCATGTAGTCATCATGTTTCCCCTAATAACATCTTCCTTGTCCATGTAGTCATCATGTTTCCCTTCATGTCAATCCCTTGCCCATATTTCCTTCATAACAACCCCTTGCTTGTTGTCATGTTTCCCTTCTGAAACCACTGCCTCCAGTATTTGACCATTTTATTCCCCTCCACATCCCCTTTGTCCTCTCCTCCTCTGCACCTTCCTAGAGTATTCACTGCATCCACCTTTTCCATTGTCATGTATGTTTCTTCCCTTCCCCCTCTCCATCTCTACATCTCCTTTTTTCCCTTTCCTAGTCCTGAACATGACCAAAGGCACAAGTTTGTTCAACGAAATTCCATAGACTTTGTTCTTAGGTGTTTCACCTAAAGTAATTAAAGGAAATAGGTATTTCTCATTTGATTTGACTAAAATGTTAATGGTGGAACACTTTAGATCAGTGGTTTTTTTTGTTTTGAATTAATGTTTTACTTGCCTAAATTGAACTAGCTTTTGCTTTTAAGTGGTGTTTTGTAACCGGCTTGCTGTGGCAGACCAGAATGGCCTCGGTGATTCACGATTTGGCTGTAAAACCAGATGACACAAACCCTCATCCTTTCGGATTTCTTTCTACTGTCCTATCATCATGGATCATGTCTTGTCTATACGTGACTGTTTCGTTCCCTGAAACACTCCTTTTCTTAACTAGTATCAGTATATGTAGAAGTGTGGGGAAGGCTCCAAGCAGACTCGACTTGAAAGTGTGTTGGTTACTTGAGGTAGGGCAGAGTCAGGCATTTGTGTCACTTTCTGCATTGTCGAGTTCACTGGTTGATATATTGTACACATACACGTGCACGCCCACACACACACCACACACACACACACCACCACACACACACCAACACACACCACACACACACACAGACCACCACCAACGATCCATTTTGTTTCATTGAATCAAGACGATTTTTATGGTATATTGTCCTCTCTGTCCTCTCCACCTTTCTCTCTCCATCACCTTGCTTGAGTCCCATCTGCCTTCCCTGGTTCTGTTTGAAAGCTACATTTGGGCAGTGTTGGTGTTGGTTTCACAGTGACTTTGGTACAGTGCAGCCGCCACTGTGTGTCACTATCCAACTTGGACGCTGGGATGTGGTCTGAAAACTTAACAGCATATGGTGCAAGTTTGTCCAGTGGTCCATGACTTGAACAGAACTTCTGAGTTCAACATCCTGCATGGCCAGGCTGTGACGGAGTCCTTGTCATTCTTCACGATCTTAGGGTAGTTGGCATACTACAGTGCCTAGTTTGGTTTATTCATCAGTGGTTTGGTGTATATTGAGCTGAGGTGGCGTTTAAAGTTTTTGTGTGGTTCCTTCAGTTGGATGGACAGGCTGCAGACAAAAGGGGCCACATGCTTGAAAGCTGTTGGCGGGAATCTTTCAGTTTAAATACTGATTTCAGTATAGCAGCAAGTCACAATCCATTGGTGGCCTTTTGGCGCATTACTCTGTTTATTATTTCAGCACTTTCAGTAGCAGTAATTCATGCCATGAATTTGCACCTATGAATGTTCTGTTCAGTGCAAAGATGAGTGTGCATTTTTGCTGAAGAACAGGCACCTAGAAGGAGCTGGCAGAGGGGAAAGTGCACCCCCCTCCCCCCACTCTTTTCTGCTGCACAGTCTGATTTCAGAAAAGCCCAAAATGTTTGCTTCCGTTCATGGAAAGTGTTGATTATAATAGATACAGGAGCAAGGGAAAATACATACACATGTTAAGCGCTGATATTGCTTGGAGAGCTAGAGTAATGGTAAAAATGGCTTGGTAGTCATTCACTGAGGGAAAAAACTTGGTGAATTGCAGCAGCAGCAGGAGGAGGAGAAAAAGAAAAGGAGAAAGAGCCTAGTTCTGTCGCATTGTGAGAACTGTTGTAGACTGATGGTGGAGGACAATATAGTCTCGTCCATACTATCAGACAGTAGGAGGTGGAGGACATGACTGGAGGACAGAATAGAAGTGAGGAGGTTCATCACTTCATGTGAACCAGTTGACAAGATGTAAAACCGTTAATTTAAGGCAGGCAGGTTAAAGCTGGTTCAAAATAAGATTTGCAGCCACAGGTGTTTGTAGATCTACTTTGCAGCCCTATTGTAGTATATTCAAATTCAGTATAAAGAGCACATTAAGCAGATTGCTATAAATTTCATCATTTTCATGTAAATTACAACAATATAAGCACAGCAAGAAATGATTGTTTATTTCCTCTGATTAGATTTTTTTGTGGTCTTCAGAGTCCACTGCTTAATGTGTGGCCAATCTTTATACCAGTGGTTTTGCATGATTGTGAAAACTAAAAAAAATGCACACCTCGTGTTGGATATCTTTTACATAACAATTGGTGACATGAGTGATGTTTATATAGGAACCAGTGAGAGAAAATGGACTTTTCCTTCGCATCACAAGTATTTGTATTGCTGGCCTTTGCTCTGAAATGCCACTGTCTGTTTGCCCATCAGTAAAACAATTTCTTGCCAGCCAGTGCCGAACTGCTTCCAGTGTCTGTGCCTCTGAATCTCTCTTTGTTGGCTTGTGCTGCAGTTTTTTATCCTACAGTGTGTCGTGTCAATGTTGTGATTCTAACACAACGCAGTGGAACCTCCATTAATTCCCTTTTTGTATGGCAGCAACAACCCCTCACTGCCACCAGAAGCTCTGTCAAAGATCATTTCTGTCACTCTGTGATACCGTCGCAGATCGTTCCAGTCGCACTGTGATACTGTCACAGATCATTCCTGCCACACTGTGATACTGTCACAGATCATTCCTTTTCACACTGATACTGTCACAGATCATTCCTGTCACTCTGTGATATTGTCACAGATCATTTCTGTCACCTGTGATATTGTCACAGATCATTCCTGCCACACTGTGATATTGTCACAGATCATTTCTGTCACTCTGTGATACTGTCACAGATCATTCCTGCCACACTGTGATATTGCCAAAGATCATTTCTGTCACACTGTGATATTGTCAAAGATCATTCCTGTCACACTGTGATACTGTCACAGATATTATTTCTGTCACACTGTGATACTGTCACAGATCATTTCTCTCACTCGGTCACAGATCATTTCTCTCACACTGCGATACTGTATCAGTGGCTGTAGGATCTCCCCTCCCTACTGTCTATTGACTGACCACCCTATTGTCTATGATGTTTTTGTTTATTTTATTACTGCTGTTTGTCTGTTTGCTTGCTTGCTTATTTTCAAATTGGAAGCGCCAGCCTAACACCCAAATTTTTTTACTTAAATGAATCTCCTTCACCCTTTCCTCCCCCTGGAAGATAAGCGAACGATCATTTAGACCATTTCGGTTTTTGTGCTGCATTTGATTTGGCTAGACTGATGGGAACCTGTTAATTTTTTTAATCAGAGTATGCGAGACGACATTCAGGACATTTTCTCAATGATAGAGAGGTTTTATGGTTTTGAAGAACACTCTACATAGAGTCTTTGTCTCAGTCTGTCTGTCTCTGCCTCAGTCTCTCTGTCTTGCTTTCTCTGTCCAGAAGTGATAGTAAAATCGTTGCCATGATGTCTTCAATTTTCGTACATGAAATCGAACAAGCATCAAGAGTCATCCCAGTTGAAAATAACAGACGTCTGTTAAAGGGGAAGGGGCATTAAAAGGAATCCTCCTCCAGTGAGTGCTCTGTGAGTGTTAGTGATTTCTAAGGGGTCAGCAAGATCAACAAGCAGCAGCTGTTCGCTGTTTGAAAAACTCGTCGGGCTAGCTACTGGGTCCTGGTTACCTGCTGATGAGAAGCACTTCTGGCAAAAAGGAAACTCCCCGCAATTGGGTAAATGGTCCTGCCTCTAAAAAGTCTCTCCTGATGAAACATGTAGGAGCATTCCGTGAAGGGCAATCTGAAATAATTAGATAAAAGGTAGACACAAGTTTGTCTTAAAATTAAAAGGTTGTTTTAATAGACAGGGCCTGTTGGAGAGCCTAGAAGCGGGGGATGGAAAATTCATGAGGATTAAGAGTTACTGTAGAAAATCTCAAGTTTAAGATGAACACCATTCCACAAGCCTGAAGGGTTCACATGACATGCAACAAAAAAAAAAAAAAGAGAGGAAATTGTGATAAAACCCTGGCCAGAGCACACATTGAAAAATGATTCCTTCTCATGCCATTCCCACAAAGGCAAGTCTGTCTTTTAAAGCTGTGTGTTTTAACTTTGGCAGAGTTTGATATTTTTACCTCATCCTGTATGAAAATTGAAGGTATCTGATAGGGGCCATGGTATATGTTTTATTTCCCCACTTTTAGATGTTTTTTTTTGGTGTGTGTGTAAAGACCAGTGCATCTGACCATTTAAAATGGCTTAAAGGTCTGGTTTGTTTTTTTTTTTTTTTTTTGGGGGGGGGGGGGGGGGGAAGGAGAGGCATTATATATGAGTATGATTAAAGGTTTACCTGTGGCAGCTGTGCTTTGTTCTGGTATCAGTTGTTTTTCTGGCCAGTAGTTGTATTTGCATGTTCCAGAATGTTGAATTGACACCATTGAGATAAGTCTGCAAGAAGTCCCTAAACACCGCACCTGTATTATGTATCGGACATTATAGAATATATGCCAGTTAACGATGTGAAACTGTACATTACTTACTTTTATTATCGAGTCTGTTTAGTTAACCCTTGCACTACTAGCCTGTGCATGTTCAGAGTTCTAACTAAGTGTAAGTCTGTCCTGTTCTTGTCAACATAATGACCATTACACTTGTGGCCTCTGCTTGGTGTAATCAGAATGCCTCTGTGCTTCTCTTAACCCATGTGCTATGATGTACTTGCCTGCTCATATTGCCTGCTCTGTATGTGTTAACTATGGACGTTTGGCCTTTCCTTACAATTTTTCATCTGTCAGTCTAGAAAAGATATTATGACTTCACTTGAGGTTGTACTGTGAAGAAATAGCTGTATTCAAAATCAGTAAATGAAATAGTGCCGTGTGTGATATCTACAAGGCATGGAAGAAAGAAGAATGATTTAGAAAGATCTATACATGTGTATGGAATAACAGTGCTATTATTAAGCAGAGACAGCATTTTGCATACAAAATGAGTGAAAGATATTCATACATCCAAGCTGCAACTGTGGTTTTGAAAAAAATAAAAAATCTTTTGTCAGGAAAAGAAAGCATGGGCTGTGTAGGAAAATCATGTAGGCTGCTTGTAGCTGTAAAAGAAAAGAAGTGAAAAGAAACCAGTCTGACCTATGACTGAAAACATGGTTATTCACTGTCAACTTGCCATACATAGCTACAGTGAAGTGGATTGTACCTGAGGTCACATCTGGTGTTGGTTACAGTACAACAGTTTCCTTGCACTGTTACAAAAGCATTACTCATGTGATGTTCATTTTTTTGTTGTAAAAATGCTTTTTCATCCCCTTCTTAACAATGCAGCTACGTTCAAATCTGCAACCATTGGCAGATAAATACAAAAGATTTAAAAATTAAAAAAACCCGGAAAGATGCTATCCTTGCCATAGTTGGAGAGAACTGTCTCTAGTGTTTAGCTTTCCTCAAGTTTCCATGGAAAACATTTCAAAGATGTTACTCAGTACAACTTTTTGAATAGCTGTCTTCCAACCTTAAGTTAATTCCTTTCAAAAGAAAAGAAACGGAAAAAAAAGAAAGTGTTGTATAATTTGAAATTTTATGATTTATTACCCCCACCTCAGTTCTTTGCTGTGGGCCAGATATGGTTTCAGAAAGACTTTGTAGGGGATAAGCTCTGTATAGTTCTTATTATTAGAACTGCATAACATGAAGCTTGGAGATGCCAGGATGACCTGCTTCATTATCTGGTGCAGCACACATTTTCATGCACACCACACACACACACACACACAACACACACACACACACACACACTGAATGCTCTAACAAAGTAGTCTGTTAATTTTTCCCTCCATGATATTTAAAAAATGCTTAAGATATATTTTAATAGACATGGATTGAGTCTTTCATATAGAAACGGTAGTGTTTGAGGTTTTAATGGGGAAAGATTGAGTGCCAGTCAGACAAGGGGAGAATTGTGTAATGGAACTTGGAAGACATAGTGTTGGCTGTAATAGCCTGAGAGTACTGACCTGTAGTGCCTGCCACACCTTGCTTGTTGGTAGTAGAGGTGCGATGTTTAGTGGACATCAGCTTGCCTACGCCTTGGTCTGCCTGCTGTGCATTGTCACTGATTATTTATTGTGGTTGGCTGTTTCTGTTGCCTTTGTGATACCTTTTCCTCTCTGCAGTCTGTCTGTCTGGGGGTTTTTGTTTTTGTTTTTTGGGTTCTTCACTTTATGGGTCTTGTTTGAATACTTGTGTGCACTTTTTGTTTTTGTTTGTTGTTTTTTTTTAGGATAAGGGTGTAGTGTTTTTTGTTACTTTTTCTGCAAGTACAGTTATCTGTGTCTCTCTCCGCTTCATCTTTCTGTGTCTGTGTGTGTCTCTCTCTCTCTGTGTCTCTTTTCTTCTTTTATGTCAGTCTGATGATGAAAGTATCAATTTGTTTCTTTTAAAGAAATTGTCCACAGCAACAGATAGCTGTGTATTGTTGTTGTGACTTAATGCAGAGGGAGGGATTGGGAGAAAGTGGGAGGAGTACAGGGGGCTGAAAAGCTGTTGTCAACTAGTTTAACTCTGTTTTAGCATGAGTGCAGTGCTGAATTTATCTGAGAGCTATGTCTTTGGGGGTAGGGGAATGAAGGTGTATGCCAGTACTACAATATAAAGAGGAATGAACAAAGTTGTGTGTAAAGATTCACAGTGTTACATGTGAGTTCTGCAAGATATGTGAACAAAGGCAGTGTTCAAGGTGAGTGATGCAACTTGTCCTCACAAGATGAGTAGTGTGAAACATAAAGATGCAACAAAATAATGATGAATTTTAGTCAAGATCTGTGCATTAGATCAAAGATAGTTCGCCCTACGGAAAGATGGTTCACTCCGCGGAAAAGTGAAGCCAGATGGCTGGCACATTCCATCCTAGTGCCACTCCCACCTTCAACGGCTATCTTTCCACGCGTGTCCAACATGGCGAGTAAAGCAAGAGGCAACTGGTGCGCTGCGCCGAACTGTCATAATTCTCGGAAGAAGGGGTTCCGATTTTTTTTCTTTTCCAAAAGACGAAGAAAGGTGAGATCATTTTCTGTGTTACATTTCCTGAATACGTTGTTTTAAGAGAGAGAGAGAGAGAGTCAGTTCAGCTGCGTGAGCGAGGAAATTGCTCCCGCGTTGTTGTCATGCAGAAGCAGAGAGAGAGAGCGTACATGCACGCGCGCATGTGTGAATGTATACGTGTGTGTGTGTGTGAGAGAGAGAGAGAGAGAGAGAGAGAGAGTAAAAATGCATAGGATACTACTAGCTCTCACATACACACACATATAGGTGCTTGCACACACACGCACGCACACACACACACACACACACGCACACACACACACACACATACACACTTGTATGAAGATGATACGCATGTGATAAGCAAGTGACCATGTGCTCACACGGCGCACATATGCACACACTGAGAGAACGTCTACAGATTGGCGTTAAAAAACAGTTCCTATATTGAACCAAGTTTCACCATTTTTTTTGTGTTCTTTGAAAGATGCAAGAAGTGGTTCAGAACTGTAGGCGTGAAGATCTTGTGGGCAAACCAGCTGCATACCTTCATGCAAACTGCTGTATTGCTCTGAGCATTTTGAAGCCAATCAGTTCATGGACCACACCCGCAAGAACTGTCGACTGATTTGGAGTGCAGTACCAACGCTTTTCAGTGTACCAAATCCACCACCAAGACTGACCATAAAACGACCACTTCCCACACGATCGGAGCTGCCACCAGCAAAAAAGCACGGAGGCAAAAGGCAACATCAACATGTGATGCAGGTAATCAACTTTATCATTTTACTAACTAACATATAGTGCACATAGTATTTGGAAAAAGTATAGTTGTGAATGCTGTCAAACACTGTCTGCATAACTCGGCATCCCGTTGACTAACAAAATCCTTTAGCAGTTACTTGTTTATGTGTATGTATGCTTGCGCCACCGTGATTTAATGCAGGCTTATTGTGTGTGCCCACGTGTGTGTGTGTGTGTGTGTGTGTGAGAGAGAGAGTGTGTGTGTGTGTGTGTGTGTGTGTGTGTGTGTGTGTGTGTGTGTGTGTGTGACACAGACAGACAGACAGAGATAGAGACAGAGACAGACATTAAAATGCAAATCCACTTTCTGTCAACAGATGTAAGCACTGCAAAAGATGCATCTGTTTGGCAAACCGATTCACTGTCAACTGGTCCTGGGGAGTCCACTCCATCTTTTTCAACCCTCTGTCTCTGCTCCTGGACCCTCGTCTGCCCATGTTCCAGCACTGTCTTCCTCCTCAGCTTATGGCCTTCTTCAGTGGAGAGTTCTCTCAAACAAAAAATAAAGGCTCTTCAGCAAAATGTCGTCGCTTGAAGAACTCGCCGTTTAAGAAAAGCATGACAAACCAAGAAGAGTTTATTCCAGCAGAAAAACGTCGTTTGCTTTCTGAGCTCAAAGATTTTTTTCGCCACCGACAATGAGGTTTGTGGAGACGCAGATCCGACAAGCGGGAAGACAAAAAAAGGTCACCGATGGACGCCTGCTGAAAAATCTTTGGCCCTGTCATTGCTCCATGCAAGCCCGAAAGCATATCGTATTCTACAAAAGCTACTGAACTTGCAGTCTGTTGCCACTCTCAGAAGAGCAATGCAAAAAGTCAAAATTTTCCCAGGGTTCAATAACATACTGCAAGCACTAAAAAGGAAAGTGTCCGGCGTGCCATCAGGAGAAGTTTGCGCTGTTGTTTTTGATGAAATGACAATTAAGGAAGAGTTGTCATACAACATGGAAGAAGACAACATTGAAGGCCTGGAGGACTTCGGCGATCAACGGACCAATCACGCTGCAAACCACGCCACTGTCTTCATGGTTCGTGGTCTGCTGGTGCCATGGAAACAAGCAGTTGGATACTTTCTATCCAGTGGTCCAATCAGTGGCAACTTGCTGAAGTCCTTACTATCACAGTGCGTGGACAAACTGACAGCGGTTGGGCTAGATGTGAAGGTTGTCATTTGTGATCAGGGATCCAACAACCGGAAAGGCGCTTCAGGGTCTGGGGCTGACTGAGGAAAGACCGTACTTTTACCATCATGACCAAAAAGTGTACTTGATATACGACCCGCCTCATCTCCTGAAAAACACAAGAAACAATTTGAAAAAATCAGGCTTTCGGAAAAACAACATCGACACCCGCTGGGACTACATAGCTGAGTTCTTCCGTCTTGATTCCCAGAATAGTGTGAGGAGGCCCCCAAGTTGACCAAGAAACATCTAAAATTTGCCTCATTTCTCCGCCCTCCGAGTAAAATAAAGCCACTCAAGTCCTGTCTCACAGTGTCGCTGCTGGGAATTTCAACTATGGTAACCCTGCGCGCTTTGCCAGAGGAAGCAAAAGAAAACGGCTCTGTTTGTAGAACGAATGGATCAACTGTTCAACTCCTTTAACAGCAGCAGCAGGTGCAGCAGCCAGAAGATGCGACATTGCCATGTCCCAGACATCTGGCCATCGAGAATTTATGGAGGACACTCTGTCATGGCATGTTCACTCTACAGAGCAACAGCCCCAGACCCCTTCCATGCATGTCCGGCTGGAGAAATGACAATAAACAGCCTTCTGCTCCTGTGGGAAGAGCTGCATGAAAAGCAGGTGAAATTCCTGTTCACACACACGCCTGAACCAGGGCTGCATTGAGAATCTGTTCTCTGTCATACGGGGGAAAGGTGGCACATGGGGACAATCCCAGCCCCAAGCAATTCCGGCTGTTTCTCTGCGGCAGGGGATGATGGATTCCATCCTTCTGCAGAGTCCATCCAGCAATTGCAAAGAGGATGGCGATCACTTCCTCCTCACACTGAACAACATGACTTCTCAACGTGAATGTTCTTCAACATTCTGCATGCTCCAGAACTTCCGGAACAACATCACAACGTTGACCCAGTCATCATTGCCCTCCCCCTTCAACATCCCGGCAGAAGATTTATCCATGCAGGAGGAGAATACCTTGACATACATAGCTGGGTACGTCGCGAGGAAAATTAAAGGCAAAGTGTGTGGAGAATGCACAGATGTGTTGGTTGGTGTGTTGGATGGAACTCCCAAGGAAACGCTGCTGACAGAGAAGCAGCTCCCAGATTTGAAGGGACCTGGACTGGTGATTCCAAGCTCAGCTCTTGTTGGTGTTGTTGAGAAAATGGAGATCGCCCCCGAAAAAGTCAGAAAAAATTGCTCTATATGGACAGGGTTAGGAGGAGATTCTTGCTGCTTTCTGGAGAAGAGAGGCTACGTCACTCATGTGCCTATCGGGAAGTGGTGAACTGAGTGCCCTTGTTGTCAACATGTACCTGAATATAAGACTTCATTTCATTTTGAAGGACAACAACAGATACTTTGCAGCAGGTTCGGGGAGGGAAAAAACGGAAAAATGCTGAAGCTTCAGCACCTGTGAAAATTACTTCCTTGTGGGAACATTCTAACCGCAGACAAATCATTAGTGCGAATATGAGCTGTCCACTATCTTGCAAGAGGTACGTACGTATGTGGTAGTGAAGTTTGGGGAGCTGCGACAGTAGCATTTTTGTGCATTTGGTCTTGCCATTTATCAGGGTTTTTTGTAAATGTTGTTTTTTATATACTTCTTACAGACAAAATATCCCATGTAAAGAATGCAAAACAATACCAAACAAAGATAGGAGAAGAGACCCCCCCCCCCCCCCCCCCCCCCCCCCCCCCCCCCCCCCCCCGCCCTGCACTCTCTTTCTCTCTGAAATACAAGACAGAGTGATGTAAACAAAACAAAAAAGAAGAAATAAAATGACGATAAAGTCCCACGCACAGCACGCACGCGCACACAGGCACGCGCGCACGTAAAGCGCGCATGCACGCACGCACACACGCACACACACACACAAAAACAACACGCACACACACACACAAACAACATACACACACACATAGATGAGACAGAGAGAACACAAAACGTGTAAAAACATTCTGTTCCATCACTTCCAGATCTGCCAGTCGGCTGTGTTATGCCCGGGTAAAGTGGGAGTGGCAGGCAAAGCCTGCTCGCGGCACGGCGCTCAGCCGGCTTCACTGTGGCTAATACTGCGGACAGAGTAACCGCTCAGCGAGTGAACCGTCTTTCCGTAGGGCGTACAGTCTTTGATTAGATGTAGGAGGTAATGTAAATGATTTAGTTTAATATGATATGAACTGAGGATAAAGTGCTGTTAGATTTGCTGATGTGAGACTAGTTTAAAGCATGATGCAAGGGCAGTTTATGATGGGAGCTTGGTTTGGATGTGAAACACTTAGTATATAGTGTGAGATTGTAAACGGAGACTTATGACGTGAGATGTCCATTTGATGCAGGTTCGTACAATCCTATTACTGGCTCCGATTACAACGACTTGGCCCCAAACCACCATGCTCTAAATGTCAAGGTCAGTATGTGTTAGGTGAGATTGCCTTTGAAGGTCAAGGTAAGTATAGGTGGTCAGCATTCCTTTGCATGGATTAATGAGTCCATGAAACAACAAAAACGCAACACAAAGGAACATTCAGGGATCAGTCACCGTCTGACGTGGTCCATGCGATGACTCGGCTTGTCCAGAGCTAACGACGGTTGTGTGAATTGTCTGAGAAATGGTGGAAAGAAATGGTTGATTGTTTCTAAAAAAATTTTAAAAAAGTGTGCAGTTTTAATGCAGAAAAAGGACTCTGCAAGTCCACAATGGCATTTTATTTCTGACAAACTAGATGAGTCATCAGTTGACTGGTGAATGAATAGGTCATAGCGTCATTGACTAGATGGTGAGTGAATCCGACTTGAAAGCACTCTTGACCTGTCCTGCTTTGACCCTTTCCCTGTCAACCTGCACAAACCACTGTCATACTTGACAATGACCAGGGACATCAGGCTGAGGAGGTTTGGGTGTGGTGTGTCCAGTTGTGGCTGATCAGTCATGGGAGGCTGTACTGTAAGTTGTGCACACAAGTTGTGCTGGCTTGAAATCAAGGAGAGGATGCTCCTGTGAAAAAAACAGCCCTATGTGGGCACCTTTGCGGTCGCTGGGCTGTAAGCAACATTATCTTATACTGCTGTGAAAAAAAAATGGAAAAAAAAGGGGGGGGGGGGGAGGTCCAGTAAATCCGGTTGTGGCTACAAGCAGTACTGGCTTGGCGATTGTGTACACACAGTTATCTAGGCGTTTGGAGTACACCATTTGCTAAGTGACAAACTGCCAGTACTACACTACACATTGTGCAGTTTGGACGATGTCATCTGTATCATGAGTTTACTTTAGTGTATTTAGCCTAGAGTCTGTCATTAATAACAAGTTCCCCGTAGTCAACTTTCACTACTGTTATACATAGGTATTCAGATCAGTTAGCTGATGATCTGTATGCTGTTACTTCGGTGTTGAATTAAATAAATTTGAAAGTAGCATGACCAAATATTCTATGTTTCAAGGTAGATTGAGGAGAGAAGGGGCATAAATTAATGACTCAAGGGTTGACTTATCATCACTTTAAGTAAGAACTTCATGGATGCAGGTGTTTTCTGGCAGTTAGACTGTGGTGCCGATGTTCTTGCAAGAAACAGCAAAAATCTTGACCCAAATAAAAGCCAAAAGATCAGAAAAGTTAAAAGATGAGCTAATTTTCTCTAGAGAAATGAACAAGCCCACCTCAGCAGAAGCCATTTTATGTAGCAAGGTGCCTTTAGCTGTTATTTCGTTCATTTGCATATCCTTTGATTCGTTTTCTGGACATTTCAAGGATTTCCAAAAGCTACATAAACTTTTTATCTGTCTGAAAAATGGCAAGTACAACATCCTCTTTCAGGTTTTTTTTGCTTTGGCCCTGGGGCCTCCATGATCGGCTATAATAAACATGACACTCATCAGTAATACTTTCTATGCATGTTACTGCATTGATGTTCCACTGTTTTGTCAGTGACATGACGCTCGAAGTGTGTGTGGCAAGTCTGCTGATGAGAAATTGGCATTTTAAAAAAAAGGCAGTGTCATGATTTGCGTGAAAAACTGTTTGGAATGAATGTTATTTTGTGTTTGATGAGCTGTCAGTCCCCTGGTACACCCTGGAGCTCTGACTGACACTAGTCTTGCTCATTCCTTACACCCAGGGCACAGTAACCGGACCGTGCAGCTGCCCCCTGCAGTACTCCTCAGTGAGGTGGACAGGGCTAGATGTCAGACAGTTTAAAGGATGATTGTAATTACATATTAATTGTACAGAACTGACATGTTGGTGCTCTTCCTTTAATTCCCTCAGTGAGGTGGACATGGGATGTAATGCAATTTTAAGGATGATAATAAAAAGTTTTCGTAATACAGACTGACTCTACTGTGTTCCCCTCATCCCACATTGTTCCCTCAGGAGGTAAACAGAGTTGGATGCAATTTTAAGTATGATAAAGAAAACAGAATTAATAACGCAGACTCCACCAGTTGCTCTTCCTTTATTCCGCATTTTCCCCTCAGTGAGGCAGACCGGGGCTAGGTGCAGACCACTCCACTATAACCTTTGCTGTACGATTGCCTACGATTTTGCTTGTTGTGGGTCTCCAGGGACCCATGCCTTTTGTATAGGGATGAAGCCTTGCTGTGTACATTGTGGGTCTCCAGGGACCCATGCCTTTAGTATAGGAATGAAGCCTACACATGTGGGTCCCAGGGACCCATGCCTTAGTGTAGAATGAAGCCTTGCTGACATTGTGGGTCTCAGGGACCCATGCCTTTAGTACATGTCTAGGAATGAAGCCTGCTGTACATTGTGGGTCTTCAGGGCCCATGCCTTTAGTATAGGAATGAAGCCTTCGTACAGTGTGGGTCTTCAGGGACCCATGCCTTTAGTACATGTCAGGAATGAAGCCTTGCTGTACATTGTGGGTCTTCAGGGACCCATGCCTTTAGTACATGTCTAGGAATGAAGCCTTGCTGTACACAGTGTGGGTCTCCAGGACCCATGCCTTTAGTGTAGGAATGAAGCCTTGCTGTACACATTGTGGGTCTCCAGGGCCCATGCCTTTAGTGTAGGAATGAAGCCTTTCTGTACAGTGTGGGGTCTTCAGGGACCCATGCCTTTAGTGTAGGAATGAAGCCTTGCTGTACAGTGTGGGTCTTCAGGACCCATGCCTTTAGTATAGGATTATGCCTTTAGTATAGGAATGAAACCTTGCTGTACATTGTGGGTCTTCAGGGCCCATGCCTTTAGTATAGGAATGAAGCCTTGCTGTACAGTGTGGGTCTTCAGGGACCCATGCCTTTAGTATAGGAATGAGGCCTTGCTGTACATTGTGGGTCTTCAGGGGCCCATGCCTTTAGTATAGGAATGAGGCCTTGCTGTACACAGTGTGGGTCTCCAGGGACCCATGCCTTTAGTGTAGGAATGAAGCCTTGCTGTACACATTGTGGGTCTCCAGGGACCCATGCCTTTAGTATAGGAATGAGGCCTTGCTGTACAGTGTGGGTCTCCAGGGACCCATGCCTTTAGTGTAGTAATGAAGCCTTGCTGTACACAGTGTGGGTCTCCAGGGACCCATGCCTTTAGTGTAGGAATGAAGCCTTGCTGTACACAGTGTGGGTCTCCAGGGACCCATGCCTTTAGTGTAGGAATGAAGCCTTGCTGTACACATTGTGGGTCTCCAGGGACCCATGCCTTTAGTATAGGAATGAAGCCTTGCGTACATTGTGGGTCTTCAGGGACCCATGCCTTTAGTATAGGAATGAAGTCTTGCTGTACACATTGTGGGTCTTCAGGACCCATGCCTTTAGTATAGGAATGAAGCCTTGCTGCACACATTGTGGGTCTCCAGGGACCCATGCCTTTAGTATAGGAATGAAGCCTTGCTGTACATTGTGGGTCTCCAGGGGCCCATGCCTTTTAGTATAGGAATGAAGCCCTGCTGTACATTGTGGGTCTCCAGGGACCCATGCCTTTAGTATGGAATGAAACCGCTGTACATTGTGGGTCTCCAGGGGCCCATGCCTTTAGTATAGGAATGAAGCCCTGCTGTACATTGTGGGTCTCCAGGGACCCATGCCTTTAGTATAGGAATGAAACCTTGTTGTACATTGGGTCTCCAGGGGCCCATGCCTTTAGTATAGGAATGAAGCCTTGCTGTACAGTGTGGGTCTCCAGGGACCCATGCCTTTAGTATAGGAATGAAACCTTGCTGTACAGTGTGGGTCTCCAGGGACCCATGCCTTTAGTATAGGAATGAAACCTTGCTGTACAGTGTGGGTCTCCAGGGCCCATGCCTTTAGTATAGGAATGAAACCTTGCTGTACAGTGTGGGTGTCCAGGGACCCATGCCTTTAGTGTAGGAATGAAGCCTTTCTGTACAGTGTGGGTCTCCAGGGACCCATGCCTTTAGTGTAGGAATGAAGCCTTGCTGTACACATTGTGGGTCTTCATGGCCCCATGCCTTAGACTAATTTAGTATAGGAATGAAGCCTTGCTGTACATTGTGGGTCTTCAGGGCCCCATGCCTTTAGTATAGGAATGAAGCCCTGCTGTACAGTGTGGGTCTCCAGGGACCCATGCTTTGGACTAAAGTCCTGCTGTGGTTTTGCATTTTGTTTATTCCTTTGTGGACGAAAGCAGTTTTTGGTACAGCCATGGTTTATTGATAAAGGCAAAATTTTGTGGAGATAGTTAAAATCTGAATCAACTGTCAGCTGAAAAATCATTTGATGCCCATGATAAAAGGCAAAGGTAGAAACAAGAAAGCTGTCCCTCATCTTTTTGGGGGGTGGATAGGGGTAGAGACTTCTTTGAAAGTGAAGGGAAATGTTGCCAAGTCAAAAGCCAAGTAATGCCTCCCAGCTGTCCCATCTTTTGAATCCAAAAAGTGGATGATAGTAAGTGTCACTGAATGGAATGGAGCTGATAGTGTGTCATGTGTGCAGGAAATGCCTAAACCGCAGAAGGAGCAGCCACCGTTGCCGTGCTCTTGACGAGAGTACCAGGCCCGGGAAGGAAAGATGCAGAATGTGCAGACCTCCACCCGCGTCACCAACCCCCCAGGGGGCAAGACCCACAAGTTGTGGTAAACAACACACCTGCCTCCCTGTCTTCCCTACTCCTGCTCCAAGCTGATTGTGGAGATGGGGGTGGGACCCAGGCACAGAAAATGGATGGATTGCAAGAGAACGCAAGTGAAGCAGAGTATATATTGGAGTACCACCACCATGACCCCATGACCATTCACCTACAGCTACAGCTACAGCCAGAACCTGAAGTTGATGGAAGAGAGGAATTAACAGGCGACAGCCGAGTTAGGACAGCTGTCATCACAGGCTTTCAAGTCTGTTGACTCTGTGAAAGTCACTTTTCTAGTTCTGAGAGACCATAGTCTGGCTTGGTGTAGCTGTGGGGGAATTGTCTCACAAGCCACACTAATTGTCTGGTTGTGACAGTCTACGAAATTTTGAAAAATTAAAAAAAAAAAAAGTCTTTCTGCCTTAGAGTATTTACCTACAGACTAACATAGTACAGTCTGTCTGGAGCAAAATCCTTTCTCCATCAGCCCTCTGATCTCATCTCAATGCTGTCTACATCAACAAGAACAACACCAACTGTGAAAAATGGCCACTAGTAATAGTCTGGAAGCAACATTGTCACTCCTGCATTCCTGATCCCAGCAGGGGTTGGCATCATTATCCAGACAGATGGCGTTGACTTTGAGTTTGATGACAGTATTCCTCTCGTGATGAAATAGGTTGCACAATCATATGGCTTGGCACTGATGGGCGACATCTTGTCAGTGTTGAGGCATGCTTACACAGGAATGTGCTGTGTAGTGTGGTGTGGTCAGAGGTGTGCTCAGCTGACACTATTTCCTAGCGATTGAATGGGATTAGGTGACCTGTGCAAGCATTTACAGTTGCTGCATCCGATCCCAGCAGATGGTTTCCTTTTCATTGCCCCTAGACATTCTGTATGAACCATGTCCGGTAGACTCCCCTGTCCACTTGATGTTCTGTATTGTCCATGCCCACTAGATATTCTGTATTGTCCATGCCCACTAGACGTTCTGTATTGTCCATGCCCTCTAGATACTCTGTATTGTCTATGTGCACTAGACATTCTGTATTGTCCATGTCCACTGGACATTGTTATATTCTGTGTGTTCACTAGACATTCTGTATTGTGTGTGAACTCTTAGACATTTTTTCCTGTCCAGTAGACATTGTGTAGTGTCAGTGTTTACTGTACATTCTTTACAGTCCATGTCCTACGCTGTAAAAGATGATAGTGGCATTTGTTGGAAGCGGTGGGAAACTGGTTGTGGACACTAATCCAGGGGAAGGGAGTGCTGGCTGGAACACACCTCTGACACAGCTCATGTCTCCCTGTCGGGAATGTCTGCCGATTCATGCAGATGCTGTCCATTTGATTCTTTCCTTCCTTAGTTTTTACCCTTTTTGAGTCTATAGTTTTGGACTGAACTGTGAACGTGATGACTGTGCAAAAATCATTCGAGTTTCTGATGCTTTGAATATGCAAATTTGCTGAAATTAGACTAGTGAGTAGAGGCGCTTCTGTTAAGTGCTGGAGCGATTGTGTGATGGTTGCATTTTTGTCCAGCCAAATGCTGCTATCACCCCTGAGACAGCTGGTAACACAGACATGGAAGATTATTGAAATGTTATTAAAGAATGGGCAAACAATGAAAAAATGGAAAAAAAAAAAGAATGAGCAAACAAATGAAAAAAATGGGGGAAAAAAAACAAACAAAAAAACACACAGATACGAGTTGAGCATTTAACTGTAATGCGTATGAACACATTTAGGTAGATGCATAATGAAAAGTGCAGTGTATACTTTGCATAGCATACCCTTTACGTTGATCCGCACGGTGGTGGGTTTTTTCTCGTGTTTTTGTCTGTTGAATTTTGAACGTACGTCTGTACTGGATTTGTTTTTTCCCATTGTGCTGTTTAGACTTTATGTCTTTGCCGTGGATGTCTGCAGCAGTGTTCCAAGGGTTCATGCTGAGGGAACCTGATTGGTCAGGGTTGCCCACACCAGATTGTCCTTGGTTCCCTTTTGTTTGTTCTTTTTCTGAAATCTGCCTTCCTTTGTCCACTGCTTACTATTGGCAGAAAATTTTGCCTAAATTAAATCTGAAATGGCAAGTAACCATGGATAGCCACATTCACTAGAGATCACTTACATTTAAAAAGAATAAAGGTAGTTATAGTTTAAAGAACAATAGTTTCTTGTAGTGACTGTATGATTATCCAAATAACTTTACAAAGACATGACTTTATGGCTGGCCTACCAAGTACTTTGTTATTTTGAATGACAAGCAATGGACATTTCATTTTCAGTGTCTTATCTGTGAGCTTTGTTTAACAGTTCATTATTAGCATGCTGATATATTAATTGACTGGTGTTTGGAGCTGTTTGAATGGGGGAAGCTCCATTTTGGGCTCTTGGACACATGATGCGTTCCAGTCATTGCTTGCACTCCACCGGGAGCCAGCTGGGGCCCCTGAACCCTGCCCTCTGAAAAAAAATTGGTTTTTATCAGGTTGGCAGCTATGCACATACCGTTATTTGCATGTCACCATGTGCTGGAGTTGGAATCTGTGCTAAGAGGCACACCACTTGAGACAGCCAACAGTAAGACAGCCAACAGTAAATTCCAAAGTGTAATGGGAAAGAACATATAAAAAGATGTAAAGATGAATTTTGATTTGGGTAGGAAATGGGGTCAATTCATCCCAGAATTGGGAAGAAAAAAAAAAAAAGAGAGAAATTTAGGAATAATCAAAATGGTTGGTGGCAATGCTTAGAGTTGGAATTTTTTTTAATTCATGATCAAGCCAGCGGGACATTTCCCCAAGTGTGAACCCCATCTTGTTTATCTGTCAAAGCAGTGTGATTAGTTATGCCCGTCTTCTGTCTGTCTGTCTATGCAATGGAACTAGTGTATTGCCTTTTTTTTAATGATAATTTAATCGTATTTGTGTGTGAGAGCGACGCACAATACTCTAGGTGCCTGTGATATTCATTTCTAGTGACATTGGAACGCAGTGGTAGGTTAAACTTGAAGAAAGAAGTGTGTATCCAAATGCCAAAACAAGGTGATTAACTGGACGCAAGAATTGACAAGAGGCGATGACGTTTGCTGTGATGGTGCGTGGGACAAGGCCCTGTGAAGAACAACATTGTCCATGTTAACCAGAAATGACAGAGGATCCAAGGACCAGCAGGGTATGTGCAGGCGGAGCACAGATGGAGCCATCGTGGACAGTGACATAGAGAGAGAGATCCGTCAACCAGCAAGCAGTGTCTGAAGGTGGAAGGCAGGGATGTAGGAGTGGGTGGTTGGTTACAGTGTTGTCCAGTGCACGGTTTCTCTAGGTGTGATCTTTTTGTGCTGTGTGAGAGACGGCCCTACACTGCACTGCATCCCCGCTATATTGTGTGTGCAAGGCGTATTTCACCACCTCTGTTTTCTGCTGCTGTTCGCAGCTTTTTCTTTTTTTGGGACGAGTAGCGTGTCACAAGGAATGGACATTTTTCCATCTGCTGATTTCTGATAAAGATAATTTAGAAGAAAAAAAAATTTTGCGTTAATTTTGCATTGATATTTCTTTGTTCCAGATTTTTTGACATTGATGACAGATTTTTATATCAAGTTTACCTTCGATCACATGGAGACCAGTGACTGTTGTGGTGTGTGAAATACTAACTTTATGATAATTATAACTGGTGTATAGCATGCTTCCTTTGTAGTAATTCCTAACTTCGATGCTTTTACTAATTTTTAAGGAATACAGTGAATTATTTGAAAAAGAATGTGGAAATATATGTCATTTATGGTGGTAAAGTGTGATGCAGTCCATCCCACTGAAGTACAGCCTAGCCATGTATTGCCATTCCTTTTGCATTTAGCCTTTCGGGGAACAGTGATCAGGCAAATTGTTGCCAACATGAGATGCTAACCTGTAGTGCTGGTGTGGCCCATGTTGTGGTTGCAGAAGGAAACTGTCAGTGTGGGTAGAACTGCTGTTGAAGATATGAACCATCGAGCCCTGTCACCTATACTTCATGATGCTAAGGCAGTGTTGAAAGGTGACCTAAACCCTATGTGATCCAGTTCCCTCACCAGTCGCTTGCCAGGACAGTTCATGATAGGACCTTGGCCAGATCTGTGTTCCAGGAGCTCTCCCATTGGGAGTTCCTATCCACCACTGTGAAGGGGGTGGCTTCACCCCCAGTCTGAAATGTTTGGCATACATTTTCATTTACGCTTTCAAACCCTGACAGAGGATTTGTTCACATCACTATACCACAAACAATGATCACAACAAAAAAAGAAGAATCTGGCAAAGATTTGATAGTTTTTTTTAATGTTTATAGAAAATCAGTTTTGAGAAAATGTATGAAGTTGTATATACCCTTCATAACGGTTGTAGAGAGTTTAATTGGAGTGCCCCTTCTGTTCTTACAGATAGCCTTACTTGGCCAGGCTGAGAGGCTGCCCAGCTGTAAAAGTAAAAGCTGACGGGGTTTAAAAACTGGTGAAAGCTGAAAATACTCCACTTTTAAAATTGTGTTAAGAAAAGGCTGCCCAGCTGTAAATTCATAAGGTTGACGGGTGGGAAAAAAAGAAAATCGCTCCACTTTACCGTTTGAGAACTGATACTGGCACAAAAAACCCTCCACATTTACCATTGGTGTTAGGTGTGATGAGCAGCAAAATTGTTTGGCGTCATAATCTATGCTTAATGTACTCATATTCCCTTGAAGATGTCAAATTGCAGTTCTACTGAAAATTTTCTGTGGGTGGAACAGCATTCATTGGAAAGATCATGTTTTCACAGATAAATGTTGAGGTCCTTTCGACCATCCAGAACATGCTTTGGATTTCCAGTTTGGAATTTAGAGAGTGGACCGACACGGTGCATTTTGTGATCATGGGGACCCACACCTGTCCTGTTCAACAGTTGCCATTTTTCACGTACTGCTGTATAGGTGTGTGGGAAATATCCATAACCTGACGAAGTGACGCACATTTTCATTGCATAATTTTTGGGAGAGTTGGGGAACATCTTTCTGGAATGGCCAGAATGGGCTGGTTGTACACTTGTAGAAGTGGGAGGGAAGGGATGGGGAGTGTTTTCTGGAATGCCAGAATGTGAGAGTTGGTTGTATAGTTCAAGAAATTCGTGTGAGTGACTTGCATAAGAATTGTGCCTTTGTCCCATCTTCATCTGCCTTTTTTGTCATGATCTCTTCCTTGATAGGATGATTAGTTGCATAAAAAATGGAAGTTTTGATCTGATTAGGTATTTTATAGTTGTTACCATCTTGGAAACCTTCGAGTGATTGATTTTGGCACGAATGCTTTTTTTTTTGGTGCCCATGGAATAGTATGTGATAAATGTGATACAGCATTAAAGTAAATAGTAATGCATCACTGAAACTGTGGAATTGCATGTAGTGTGGCAGGGGCACAATAGGAAATGCATTGGTGCTGCCCCTCTTCTATAGGTTGCTTTTTCACTTTCTTGCACTGTCCAAATGGTGGTGCTTGTAACATAAACCAAGCTTGCTAAACAACAGTTCTTCGAAGTCTGGCCTGCATTTTTTATTGGGTGTTGCGAACACTTCTGTTGGCTGTGTCTACACAGGTTTGCCATTTTGAAATACTTTGTGGATATACAGTCGCACAAGAGGTAGGCTCTCTACACATGCACGCAGGTTTGGCCATCTCTACACATTCTGTCTGCACAGATGGGCTATCTCTTCACTTCTGAACAAACACAGGTTGGCCATCTTTGCACACCTGTCTCCACAGGGTGGCAACTGCTACAAGCTGTCTGCACAGATTGGCCATTGCAATTCGACGTACAGATTAATGATCTCTACATACTTCTGTCTATACACACACAGGCTGGCCATCTTTACACACTCCTGTCTACACACCTAAAGGTTGCCCATCTTTATACTCTGTCTACACACCTAGAGGTTAGCCATCTTTACACACTCCTGTCCACACACTAAGAGGTTGGCCATCTTTATACTCCTGTCTACACACTAAGAGGTTGCCATCTTTATACTCCTGTCTACAGAGATTGGCCATCTTGACATACTCCTGTCTCACAAAGAGGTTGGCCATCTTTATACTCCCGTCTACATGCTCAGGGCGCCATCACTTACAACCTTTGTCTACAAATACACAGGTGGGCCATCAGTAACCACTCCTGTCTGCATACATACACAGTGCCCATCTCACACATCCCTGTTGACACGCATACACAGGCGTGGGCCATCTAAACTCACTTCTTCCCTTAAACATGCGTTGGCCATCTCTACACTCTTCTGTCTAACAACCCCTCACACGGTTGGCCATCTTTATACACTTGTCTACACGCACAGGTTGGCCATCTCTGAAAACTCATGTCTACTACACACAACACACACATAGGCTGGCCATCTTTACACATTTTGTCTACAAACACAAGTTGGCCATCTCTATATCTCTAAGCACTCCTGTCTACTACACACATACATTAGTGGGCCATCTTACACACTTCTGTCTACACAAACGTACAGACTGGTCATCCTTACACCCCTGTCTACATTCAGCACATACAGGCTGGCCATTGTTTTCCTCCTCCAACTCAAACACTGTCGAAGGGAGCAAGTGATAACACCACAAAGGTTTTGTCTTTCACTCCTTGTGTCCGAGCAGATTGTGCAAAATCCATGTCTATGTGACAAAACTTAAAATCCAGCATAAGCACAGAAACGTCCAAACTCACTCGAGGAGAAAGTATAATATACACAGTGAGCTCTGTATTTTACTCCTACACATGTGAGCTCTGTATTTTACTTGAAACGGTTAAATTCGTGACCGTAAATACTTCAGTTCTTTCTGTAAAACTTTTTTTGAAGTACTTCAAGTGAGATTTGGAAGAACTCCATGCCATGCAAACAGAATCAAACAACATGACCGCTGTTCAACTGAAGATGCAAAAATGTAGGTGAAAAAGCTGAAACAATGGGCAGCAATGTAGGTGAACTCGGTTCATAAATTGCCAGTCTAAAAAAGGAAAATGAACTCCTAAAGAGTGAAGTACACTCTTGTGAAACTCCGTTATGAACACTACAATCGAAGTTAAATAAACTAAAGAAAATAAAACAAAAATAAAACACTGGAGCTCAAACCTCATCCAAAGTATTTTCCTCTTTCTTTACTTTACTGACAACACCAATCTGAACTTGACACAGTCTGCACAATCTGATGACCCCAAGGTCAATGCCACTCCATAGTCTGATGATCCTATGGTCGATACTGTGTCCACTCCATAGTCTAATGACCCCAAGGTCAATCCTGGCAGTGTCCACTCAAACCCAATAACCGGTCCACAACTTCAGCATGATGCAGACAAAAATCGCCATGTTCAGGAAAACGGTAAACCTCATTAACCCTTTCTCTGTACTAGACAAACTGTGGAAACGGGCAATACAATTGCTGCAGAACTACCAATGCTCCCCAGACAAGAAAACTCTTAAAGTAACCAACCCACCACGCATGGATATTTTGAAAAACTTACATGTTCCTAAGAAATAAACGCTGTTACTTACTGGTGACTCAATTTTTAGCTATGTAAATCCAAGAAAATTGGCCCCAAGAAATGACTATGGGTAAGACCCGTGTGCCAGGGATGGCAGTACGTGCCTTGCTTCTCCTGACTACTCTCACTGCATACCTTTAAAAACCTCAAAACATATCATCCTCCATATTGGGGTGAATTCCTTTCTTTCAGGTCCTATTCTAAAAGAGAACTGGATGAACCTTGTGTCCAAGTGCACTGAAAAATTCCTAAATGCCAAACTGACTCCATCATCCTGCCAGAGGTCAGCACCATTTGAACACCACCATCCGACCACCCAGTGTCCAGTGTTAATTTCAGACATGTGGGAGGGAGCTCTTTTTCCTCAAACAAGACAGCAGAATGAAGGCAGTTCTCACTGTGAAAGACAATTGAACTTACGATAGGTGAACATTGTGGTCCAACACTGTACAACTAAGAGCACGTTATTATGACGGACAAAATCAAAATCTTCCCAATGCCATTGCAAATGGACAGAACACAAGTTCTGAGGTAACAAAATGGATGGCGCTTGTGCTATCCCTACTTGCACAAACTCGACAGGTTCTTTTTTACAGGCCATTTTTGTGGTTCGTGACACCTAACGGAACCAGACGAAAAGAGAGTGGTTTGCCAAAGAATGTTCCCTGGAGTGGTTACACCCGTTGTGATCCCTCCAATCCCTGGCGTGCAGCGTAGTTCTCATAGAAGTGGATCAAATCCTGGGACGTCTGGGGCTGCACCACTTGCACAGCAGCATCAAAATGGCGCCGGTGCACTTGCCTGGCTTCCACCCTCTCTGTCATGGCGATCAGTGCCGCCTCTTGGCACAACGCAGTCAACTGCACACATCCCCAGAAAAACACATCACCATAGCTGCATACATCACCAGAAAAGCACACATCACCATAGTGATACTGACAGATGACATCATGACTGCACACTCGTGTGCCACTGAAAAACAATAATTTTACTTCCTTGCAGTCTCGCATTATCTCTTGTGTCTTTATGAAATTTCACTTAAACCTCAAAATTTGTTACAATTTAGAACTGCCTGGTTCAGGTGCCAACAGCCCCCCCCTCACCTAACCCCCCCCCCCCCCCCCCCCAAAAAAAAAAAAAAGAACAAGAACCAGTGTCTTGCTACCTCACAAACTTGCCATAACTGAAGACGATAACACAAGAAAGATAAACCCGAAGGTGCTAGCGGGATGCCGAGAAGTATTGTCCTCTATACTCTTACAATACCGACGTGGAGTGGAGACTGAAACTGGGATCAGCAGGACATGGAATGGCTGCACTGTACACTTCCGTTGCAGCCCAGCATCAACAAGCCTCTAGAGACACACCTGCAATGCTGGACAGGTACTCTGAACACCACACATAATGCATCCATTCAGAGGAGAAAACGACAGCAGCTTTCCAGCCTTGCTACTAATGTCCACAGCACAGTCAACCACCCTGGGAAGACCCACAAACAGCCTTTGAATGATCTGAACACATAACCTCTCTGCAGCAACCTGCAACGCTAGGCACTCCATGGCAGCTTTTTTGCTTGTTTTCAAGAATCTTGGTTATCGTTCTTTCTTCAACATGGAAAAACCAGGAAAAAACACTCTTTTTTTGAGATCCATAAACTGGTCATTACAACATGAGCTCTAAATTTTGCGCATGTTGAGTTGTCATCATCCATTATCAGTCCTTAACTGTGTCATTCATGACGCTGTTCATAATCTTCTGGTGTTTCAGACTCTGCCCTTACCACAGAGAAAGGATCAGCTCTCTGGTCTTATGTGGCTGTACATCTAGTGCTTCTGATAAGCACATAGACATAAAAAAAAACCCAGGAAAGCAGAGATACTTCAAATTCTTTCACCAATGCACCACAAGAAATTTTTTACATGAAGTAGGGAAACTTCTGGATCTTTCCACAGTGCTCCATGAAAGAAAAAGCAACCACTTTATTTCAATTAAGCAATGAGGACACAATGACAATGCGAGACCAGTGCAGAGCAGAGAGTTGTTATACAACACACACTTGCACTTACAACACACACACGCGCAAACACAAACTATCTTGAAAATTAGTAGCCCCTTTCATATTTTCTGTCAGATCCCAAAATCCAGGAATGAAGGAAACGAAGCATTACTTCAAGAACAATGGGAGATAATGACTGTCAATGTTAGGCCTGAAAGAGTTGAACAATGTTGGTAGTGACAAAGGTTTTGGCCTTACTTCAGCTCCAGAGTAGTTGTGTGTTCTGTCCACCAGGTCCTGCAGGCAGACGTCGTCCGCCATTGGAGTCTTTCTCCTCACTATTTCCAGCACCTGCCGTCGTGTAGCTGCATCTGGCAGCGGCACGTACAGCATGCGGTCAAAGCGACCTGGTCGTAACAACGCCTGCAATTCATCCTCGACTGCTGAAGATGTCATGGTGATAGGCAATTGTCAAGAAAGGATCATGGAACATGCCAGTAATTGTAATTCTGTTACACAGCTAACATCATGATGATAATAGTAAAAAAAAGGATCATGGAACATGCCAATAATTGTAATTCTGTTGCACAGCTAACATCATGATGGTAATTGTCACAAAAAGGATCATGGAACATACTCGTAATTGTCATTCTGTGACGTATCTAACAAGTCAAATAACTAAAATGAAAAACGTTGGTCTTGAGGTCAGATTTTTTTTTCTAGCTATCTCACCTTCCTTGCCACTTCCATAGCATTATCTCACACAGCTTATTCCAGTTCCCCATCCACATCAAAACCCTGGCCTGTCTTGCCCAGCCACCACACCTTCAATCCACAGCAAGCAAGCAATAATCAAGTCATTACAAAGCAACCTACCAGAGGAGACACTGCACTACCTCCAGATCACTTTGGTAACATTCTGATCCAACACATGCAAGACCACCTTCTCAGCCCAGTGTGAGTGAGTACCTCCCTCCTGAAAATATCACCATATTAGCCTAACAGCAGTCCCCATGAATTTGCATACACAGCCAGTCTCAGCATCAAGGGTAGAGACACTGAGAGAAGTTGACACTAAGGTCACCACTAAAAGCAAGACAAAAAAGGGACAAAGAATTCATGACGTTTTTCTATGCAGACCGATGGAAGATGAGGATGATGCTAAGGAGTTCCACTCTAGTCAGAGACAAGATGACTAGTCGACACTCTACGCTTACTTTCATAATATATTGCAATGTCAACCAGGCCCATCCATTACAGTGATGAAAGTTGAGTGTGTGGCACTAATCTTCCCAGTTTTGAGCCCAGCGCAAACTCTATTCTGGACAGCAGGTCGTGATCGAAAAATCCCACAAATAAATGGCCCTGGTGGGAATTTGAATCCATTACTTTCCAGCCAACAATCCATGATGCTAACCACTGCCTCACTATGGCCCATTAAAATCAGATTTTAATTATATACTTATTATAACCCACTTGCAAAAAAATTAATTATGAATTCATCTCCCCCCCCCCCCCCCCCCAAAAAAAAAAATCCTTTCAAACTACAGTCTGCTTTTATATTCAACCCAAGGAAAAAAAATCCCCATGTCCATGCCAGAGTTCCATCTCATCTGGTGTACTGTAATGAAGAAAACAGCGGGACGTACCACTGGCTCCTGGAGTTCATTATTACAGCATGAATAGCACACACATCAAATGACAAATCACACAATGTTACTTTTTATGATGCAAGGAGAAAAAGGCTACATGATGTTATAACAGAATATCTGTCTGACCTTTGGTCCTAACATACAGCATTTATTGTTTTATGATGAAGATAAAATGGACTAATATGAAAAGATGCTATTATGTTGAATCGAGGCAGGATAAAAAAATTATACGAGGGTTGACTGCCAGAATCCAGTATCTCCCTTATATATATATGCATGTGAGATACTGGCTCTGGCAGTTAACCTCATTAATAAACCACTGTAGATTACGTTTAGGAATGATAACATTAATCACGACTTACACAATAGACATTTACTGGCTGATCCAAAATGTGTGTGTGGCGATCACACAGAAAATGCTAAGCACTACCTGTTACATTGTTCAAACTACAAACAGATAAGAATGAATACGATATTCACTCTCAGTCCTAACTATATTGATACTCACACACTTCTTTTTGGTGACCAAACATTAACCAGGGAAGAAAACGAAAGAATTTTCAAAACTGTGCATCAGTTTATCGCCCAAAGTAAACGTCTTTAATATTATAGCAAATTAGTTGTTCTTCCTCATCCTCCTGGTCTTCTTCAGGTACTTGTTCTTCCTGATCTTGTTCATCTTCTTGTTTCTCTTCTTCTTCTTCTCCTCGATGTTGCTGTCAGGTTGGCCCTCAGATGGCTGTGCATGGTTGTTTAGTACTCCCTCAGATTTCGTCTTTGCATTAGACTCACTGCGACACGGGGCTGGGCTCTTTGGTGTTTTGGGAGACGGGACGCATCTCTCTCTCTCTCTCTCTCTGTGTTCAAATTCTATATGTTCAGTGCATGGGGAATCATAATATTTGTTGTGTAGATTGCCTAGTTGCATCGCTGTTAGATTCTTATAATCTGTTCTATCTTCTTTCCTGTCTTTTAATTTAAATTAAGATTTTCTATAAATTTTCCTATATGATATTCAGCATTTTTCTTTCTCTCTTACATACCAATGTTGATTATGCAATCCACTGATGTGTTTGTCGTTGTTAAATTTTCCATCACTGAGCACATCATAAGCATTTGCTTGTTGTTGCTTCAATTCAATAATTTGTTTATGTACACATCTGTTCAATTAAGAAATGCTTAAAAAAAACAAAATGACGCTGAATCAACGATAGCTTGCTTAACATCATGAATCTCGGTCTCTTTTAATCATCCATTCTACAATGCATGGGTCCTGGTGGATTAATCTTCTCAGGACAACATATGGACACGTAAGCCACTCCTTTATCAGTCCCTTTCCATGGAATAATCACATGAGGATAACTTGCAGTGGCCATGAGCGATCCTGTAACTGGGTCAGTCCTGTTGTCTGATCACTCCAGCAAGGATGGCCAGCAGTGCCCAAGACGGTGCTTCCCTCGTTCCTCCTGCTTTGGGTTACCTGCACCATCCCCTTACTTCTCACACCTGTCAGGACACATCTCTCTGTCCTGTTACCTCATCACTCCTGTCAGGACAGATCTGTCTGTCCTGTTACCTCATCACTCCTGTCAGGACACATCTCTCTGTCCTGTTACCTCATCACTCCTGTCAGGACACATCTGTCTGTCCTGTTACCTCATCACTCCTGTCAGGACACATCTCTCTGTCCTGTTACCTCATCACTCCTGTCAGGACACATCTGTCTGTCCTGTTACCTCATCACTCCTGTCAGGACACATCTCTCTGTCCTGTTACCTCATCACTCCTGTCAGGACACATCTGTCTGTTACCTCATCACTCCTGTCAGGACACATCTGTCTGTCCTGTTCCCTCATCACTCCTGTCAGGACACATCTGTCTGTCCTGTTACCTCATCACTCCTGTCAGGACACATCTCTCTGTCCTGATCCTCATCACTCCTGTCAGGACAAATCTTATGTAATGTGGTACTGGTTTCACAGTCTATCCTGATGTCACCGAACTATCTTGATATTTACCTATATCCATCCTGTTACTTGGTCTATCTCGATGTTACCTGGACAAATGCTGTTACCAGATGTATCTTGATGCTATCTGTGCTGACGCTCTTACCTGATCTCAATCTCAATGTTACCTAATCTATACCCATGTTACCCAGTCTATCCTGATGTTATAAGATCTATCTTTGTATCACATGATCTACACTGAAGTTTCTTCATATACTCTAATGTTGCCTGATCTATCCTGATGTTACCTTTACTACCCAGATGTTACTTGATCTATCTTGACATCAGCTTACCTACTCTGATGTTACCTGACCTGATCTTGATATCACATTATTTACCTATTACCTGACCTACCATGACATCACCTTACCTACTCTGATGCTACCTGACCTGATCCTGATATCACTTTATTTACCCTATTACCTGACCTACCATGACATCACCTTATCTACTCTGATGGTACCTGACCTACCATGACATCACCTTACCTACTCTGATGTTACCTGACCTACCATGACATCACCTTACCTACTCTGATGTTACCTGACCTACCATGACATCACCTTATCTACCCTGATGTTGCCTGACCTACCATGACATCACCTTATCTACCCTGATGTTACCTGACCTACCATGACATCACCTTACCTACCCTGATGTTACCTGACCTACCATGACATCACCTTACCTACCCTGATGTTGCCTGACCTACCATGACATCACCTTATCTACCCTGATGTTGCCTGACCTACCATGACATCACCTAATCTACCCTGATGTTGCCTGACCTAGCATGACATCACCTTATCTACCCTGATGTTACCTGACCTACCATGACATCACCTTATCTACCCTGATGTTACCTGACCTACCATGACATCACCTTATCTACCCTGATGTTACCTGACCTAGCATGACATCACCTTATCTACCCTGATGTTACCTATCCACCCATATGTTATCTCATCTATCTTCACACCATCTTATCTACTTTCTTACTTTTTGATCTACCTGGATATCCTGTTATCTACTCTGATATTACCCGATCTACCCTGACATCACCTGATCTATATGGATGTTACCTGATGTCACGACCGACCCCCGGAGGTCTGCCCTGACAGGATCGGTCTAGATGGGAGTGAAGGGAGTGACTGACCTCGCACGCCTCGCAAGAGCCCACACAAGAAAGATTACGATACAACACCCCATTTATTCACACCAACATACACAGTCATAAATAAGCATTCCAACACACACAACATGCACAATCACAATCAAGCATTCCAACACACACAACATGCACAATTATAAATAAACATTTCACCATACGACGTACACAATCACAATCACAGCATTTCAACACATATGACATATACACAATTATAAATAAACATTCCCAGCATCCATCCCTTCCCACACCATGGAGTGCCTCCCACCCCTGCCTCTCCAGTCTACTGGGAGCACCCTGTCGCACTAGGTGCTCCAAACCGGGTCGGTTCTTGAAAAGAGTCGTTCAAGGCCGACTCCCTCGACAACACAAGCAGGCAGTGAAGAGCGCGTCCTGGGAGGAGGGAAACGTGGCGTTGTTACTGGAGGTCCTGGACGGGGATCAGGGCGGGCCAGTCAAAACCACGGGCTTTCTACCAGAACGTGGTCCCGACCAGTGCGTGATCCCAACCAGCGCGCGGTACCAACCAGAGCGTGGCCCCAACCAGCGCGTGGGCACCAACCAGTCCGCGGTCCCGACCAGAGCGTGGCCCCAGCCAGCGCGTGGCACAACCAGTCTGCGGTCTCAACCAGAGCGTGGCCCCAACCAGCGCGTGGCACCAACCAGTCCAGGCTCCGGGTGAAGCCCCTGGGAGGGGGGGGAAAGGTAGCTGGGAGGAGAGAAGAAAGGGAGGGAAGGAAGAAGGAAGGGCACTGGAACCCCCGCCGTCAGTACAATCTGACCCATGCTGTTAAATCCTAACAGCCACTTGCATGATGGGCGAGGGGAGGTCTACTAAATACACTAACAACACCAGCTCAACACAGACCTGAGCATAACACAGTAAACCAATCAAATCAGGAATGTGTGTTAAAGTCTTCTCACACGAAGCAGGTAAAAGACTGCATTAAATCAACAGGCTATAAAACAAATATGAATTATCTTCATCCTTCTCTCACTCATGCTTAACATTTCCTTTCTTAGAATAAACCAACACAGCGACCATCGCTTTATAACTACCACCACATTTGCAAATAATAATTCAATGGCATAATTGTACATTTTATAGCCACATTTCAAAATAACACAAATCTCAACCATGCATCCAAACGACAAATATGGTAGCACGCTCGCAACATAAAACTCGTTCTCTTTGCACACACAAACAGACGGGGGCCCGAAGGATAAGAGTCCGTGAATGTGACAGGGGCGGACGAGCGAGACCAAGCAAGTACCAACCCTGAATCACCAGGTTCTCTCCCATCCCACCGACTACCGCATCACCAGATGCATAAACAGGAGAAAGAATTTTGGATATAATTTAGAATGGCCAGGTTAAAGATTGAATTAACCAGAGAAAAGGGCTCAAACAATATTTCTTTTACAATTTTGCAAACAAAAGAAAATTGCGCAAAGAGAAGAATAAGCCGGCTAACAACAACAAACCAAAACAAACAAACACGAAACTGATGCTTACCAGCTACCCGTGGGTGACCCCGAAGAAGCGGGTCAAACGACTCTCTCTGCCCTCTGTCCAGTCGAGAGGACAGAGCGTAGATGCGAAAAAGAAGAAGTGATGTCCCTCTCCTACAGGCCGACTGTAGGAATTGAGATACCGACTGTACCTTCGACGATACGGTGAAGAACCAAGACCGGAGCGGCGCTCCCAGAGACATCTTCCGCTCGAGTGAAGAGCTAACCTCCCTCAGCGATGGCGGCCAACATGCCACGCCACGTCACAGAGTGAGCATACTTCAAACTAAAAGAAATGAAGCACGTGCGACAGGTAAAAAGACAGGCGAGAGGCCGATAGACGGCCCAGTACAAGAAAAAGATACCCACCACCCGTGAACCTGCAGGATGAATGCCGGGCAGTGGAATTAGAGAGAGAGAGAGAGAAAGTAAACCCAACCTGAGCTAAACCACGCCAAAGGTGCAACCACACCACAAGCCACATTAAGGGACGGATATACGACAACAACGACGACAATAAACAATGATAATTCCGCCACCCCAGTGGGGTCAAACGTCGTAGGCCTCGTGACAAACTCGTGACACCTGATCTACCCTGATGTTACCTGATCTACCCTGATGTACCCGATCAACCACCTAATCTATATGGACGCTACCTGATCTACCCATATGTTACCCGATCTAACACCTAATCTATATGGATGCTACCCGATCTACCCATATGTTACCGATCTAAACCTAATCTATATGGACGTCACATGATCTACCCTGACGTTACCCGATCTAACACCTAATCTATATGGACGTTACCCGATCTACCTGATGCTACCTGATCTACTGTCAGTTATTCTCTACCTTCACACCATCTTATCCCCTTTGTATTTGGATCTCTTGCCTCCGTTATCTACCTATGTACCGGTTGCCTGTATCACTAATCTTGATTACCACTACATTATTACTACGTGTTCCGATCTATACTTCCTGATCTACTCTGATGTTATCGATCTACTCTTCGATCTACTCTGAAGTATTGATCTACTCTTTACTGATCTATCGGATGTTATTGTCTACCTTACCTGATCTACTGAAGTTATCTATCTACATTACTGATCTACTCTGATGTCTTCTCTTGATTACTTCTCGTGTATGCTTTCGCACCCACTCCAATACAACCAAACAAAAATAACACCACATAAAACACAACCAAACCATACAAAAAAACCCCAAACCTCCTCAAAACCCATATAAAAAAAATAAACCAACCACAACACCAAACAACCACCACACACATCAAAACACTACAACAACGACGCCATACACAGAAATCCCCACCCATCAAACACACCACCCTCACTCAACAACACCACCACCATCACCTCAACACCATAACCACCACCACATAACCACACACTACCTCAAAACCCACAACAAATTATCAACACACTACCACTTTATCCACAAACCACCATCACATAACCAACACCCCCACACAACAACTATCACAACCCAATTACACACACTACCCATCTCCATCACCACATTCAACAACATCTTACCCCCCCACTTCATCACCTACCACCCATTTTACATCAACTACACACCCCATTACATCACACACACACACACCATTCACATCAACACCCACCATTAATCACACTCACCCACCCATTACATCAAAACACCACATTCATAACAACACCACATATCAACACAACCACATTTCAATCAACACACTACCCAATTATCACTTATTGCACCATAACATCAACCTCAACTCACACCACACCTTCACTATCACATCAACATTATCAACACACCACCTACGTACATCAACACCACCACCATTACATCAACACACCACACCACCATTACATCAACAACACCCACCACATTCACATCACACACACCACCCCACGTCACATTCACATCACCACCACATTCACTCAACTACCACCACCATTCCATCACCACACCACACCCCACTCACATCACACACACCACCCATTCACATCAATCAACACACCACCATTCACATCAACACACACCACCATCACATATCAACACACACCACCATTCATATCAACACACACCATCATTCACATCAACACACACCACCATCATTCACATCAACACACACCACAACTCACATCAACACACACCACCATTCAAATCAACACACACCACCACCATTCACATCAACACACCACCACCATTTATTCATACAACACAAAACCACCATTCGTATCAACACACACCACCATCACTCACATCAACACACAAACCACTCACATCAACCACTCACCACCATTCACATCAACACACATCACCATTCACATCAACACACTCACCACCATTCACATCAACACACACCACCATCATTCACAAACAACACACGTCACCATTCACATCAACACACCCACCACCATTCAGATCACACACACCACCCTCATTCCACAACAAAACCTACCACCACTCACATCAACACACACCACCACCATTCACATCAACACACATACCACCACTCACATCAACACACATCACCATTCACATCAACACACATCACCACCATTCACATCAACATACACCACCACCATTCATATCAACCACATACCACCACTCACATCAACACACACAACCATTCACATCACACACACACAACCATTCATATCAACACACACCACCACTTACATCAACACACTCACCACCATTCACATCAACACACCACCACCCTTCACATCAACACACACAACCATTCATATCAACACACACCACCACCATTAACATCAACACACACCACCACCATTCACATCAACACACACCACCACCATTCACATCAACACACACCACCCTCACATCAACACACACCACCATTCATATCAACACACACCACCACCATTCATATCAACACACACCACCACCATCCACATCAACACACCACCACCATTCACATCAAAACACACCACCACCATTCACATCAACACACACCACCATTACATATCAACACACACCACCATTCACATCAACACACACCACCACCATTCATATCAACACACACCACCACCATTCACATCAACACACACAACCATTCACATCAACACACACTAACCATCATTCACATCAACACACACCACCATTCATATCAACACACACCACCATTCACATCAACACACACCACCACTCACATCAACACACACCACCACAACTCACCAACACACACCACCACTCACATCAACACACATCACCACCATTTACAACATCACCACACACACACCACCATTCACATCAACACACACCACCATTCACATCAACACACACCACCATTCACATCAACACACACCAACATTCAAGTCAACACATACCACCTTTCACA
>CM031602.1:49906973-50009473 GCA_018398815.1 Conus ventricosus | reverse complement strand
CATGGATACAATACAGTGAACCTGAACACACCATGCACACAACGTAGTGAACCTAAATACACCATTGATACAAAACACTGAACTGAACACACCATGGATACAATGTAATGAACCAAAACATACCATGGATACAATACAGTGAACCTGAACACACCATGCACACAACGTAGTGAACCTAAATACACCATTGACACAAAACACTGAACTGAACACACCATGGATACAATGTAATGAACCAAAACATACCATGGATACAATACAGTGAACCTGAACACACCATGCACACAACGTAGTGAACCTAAATACACCATTGACACAAAACACTGAACTGAACACACCATGGACATGACACAGTGAACTGAACACACCATGGACATGACACAGTGAACTGAACACACCATGGACATAGCACAGTGAACTGAACACACCATGGATAAAACACAGTGACCTGAACACACCATGGATATAACACAGTGAACTGAACACACCATGGATAAAACACAGTGAACTGAACACACCATGGACATGACACAGTGAACTGAACACACCATGGATAAAACACAGTGAACTGAACACACCATGGACATGACACAGTGAACTGAACACACCATGGATAAAACACAGTGAACTGAACACACCATGGATAAAACACAGTGAACTGAACACACAATGGACATGACACAGTGAACTGAACACACCATGGATAAAACAGTGAACTGAACACACCATGGACATGACACAGTGAACTGAACACACCATGAATAAAACACACTGAACTGAACACACCATGGATAAAACACAATGAACTGAACACACCATGGATAAAACACAATGAACTGAACACACCATGGACATGACACAGTGAACTGAACACACCATGGATAAAACACAGTGAACTGAACACACCATGGACATAGCACAGTGAACTGAACACACCAATGGACATGACACAGTGAACTGAACACACCATGGATAAAACACAGTGAACTGAAACACACCATGGATAAAACACAATGAACTGAACACACCATGGACATGACACAGTGAACTGAACACACCATGGATAAAACACAGTGAACTGAACACACCATGGATAAAACACAGTGAACTGAACACACCATGGATAAAACACAGTGAACTGAACACACCATGGATAAAACACAGTGAACTGAACACACCATGGACATGACACAGTGAACTGAACACACCATGGACATGACACAGTGAATTGAACACACCATGGACATGACACAGTGAATTGAACACACCATGGACATAGCACAGTGAACTGAACACACCATGGATAAAACACAGTGAACTGAACACACTATGGATAAAACACAGTGAACTGAACACACCATGGATAAAACACAGTGAACTGAACACACCATGGATAAAACACAGTGAACTGAACACACCATGGATAAAACACAGTGAACTGAACACACAATGGACATGACACAGTGAATGAATATAACACAGTGAACTGAACACACCATGGACATTATACAGTGAACTGAACACACCATCGACGTAACACAGTGAACTGAACACACCATGGACATTATACAGTGAACTGAACACACCATGGATAAAACACAGTGAACTGAACACACCATGGATAAAACACAGTGAACTGAACACACCATGGATATAACACAGTGAATTGAACACACCATGGATATAACACAGTGAACTGAACACACCATGAATAAAACACACTGAACTGAACACACCATGGACATAGCACAGTGAACTGAACACATCATGAATAAAACACACTGAACTGAACACACCATGGATATAACACAGTGAACTGAACACACCATGGATATAACACAGTGAATTGAACACACTGTGGACATGATACAATAATTGAACACATTACAGACATTACAGACTGAATTGAACACACCATTGACATGACACAGTGAATTGAACACACCATCGACATAAAACAGTGAACTGAACACACCTTCAAAATAACAGTGAAATGAACACACCTTCAAAATAACAGTGAACTGAACACACCATCGACATAACACAGTGAACTCAACACACCATCGACGTAACACAGTGAACTCAACACACCATCGACGTAACACAGTGAACTCAACACACCATCGACGTAACACAGTGAACTCAACACAGCATCGACATAATACAGTGAACTCAACACACCATCGACATAACACAGTGAACTGAACACACCATCGACATAACACAGTGAACTCAACACACCATCGACATAACACAGTGAACTGAACACACCATCGACATAACACAGTGAACTGAACACACCATCGACGTAACACAGTGAACTGAACACACCATCGACATAACACAGTGAACTCAACACACCATGGACGTAGCACAGTGAACTCAACACATCATCGACATAACACAGTGAACTGAACACACCATCGACATAACACAGTGAACTTAACACACCATGGAAACAAAACACAGTGAACTGATCACAGCATGAACATAACACAGTCAACCTGAACACACCAACGACACACCACACTGAAACAGTTTCCTAATACACCACAAATAATGATGTCAGTGGTTGGAGGGACTTTCACAAACTCTTCTGTGTGTAGATAAAAATAAAAAAAGAGAAATATCAAACTATGTCACAGCAAGAGTGGTGAGCGCTAACCGTGCGCTCCAAACTTCAGGTAAACAAACAAGTACAAAAACGATAAATATTTCACTCAAATGACCAAATCCTATTCTTTTCCTCACATTTACACGTACACACACACAAGACAATGTGACACCAAACCACGACACAAAGCACACACACCAGGAAACACAACACACCTGTGGCACTTCAAACTGCACTTCTCTCATGGCGCTGGGTGAGACACGTTTAGTGGCAGCTTTCAGGTCTTCGGCGGTCAGCGGCGCCTTCTGTTCATTGGTCAGTGTCCACCGATGCTGCCTGCCTGTGGTCACATCAAGTGCACTCACTACCACAAGGAAGAAATCAACCCAGCACCTTCACATCTCATACCTACCTCCACAGACAAGGCAGGAAACGATGCGTTTCCACCCAAAGGTCTCTTATCAGCAAAACACTTGAAAAGTGACAGACGAAAACAGTCGACAATGACAAGGGGAAAAATAAAAACCAACAACAGAAGCTTAGCTCATTGAATAGCAAGGGAGTTTGGCAAGTAGGAAGTGTGTCAGGAGTTTTCTCTCTTGACCAGAGTGGCATGGCTGAAAGTGGGAATGGAAAGAGCAGGATATAGAATGATGGAGGGAAAGGTGGACAAAGAAAACAAAGGAAAACAAAGGTAACGAGAAGGACTTAAGACAGTGCTGACCTGGGCCCTGGTCACACAGAACTTGGGTCTTCCCTTTCTTCCCCACTCCCACCAACATTAATGGTTCGGTTTGGGGCCATCTTCACCACCCCCACCCCCAACCAACATTAATGGGTCAGTCTTTGGGCCATCTATCACAACCCCCACCCCCAACCAACATTAATGGGCCTGTCTTTGGGCCATCTATCACAACCCCACCCCCAACCAACATTAATGGGTCTGTCTTTGGCCCATCTATCATCACCACCCCCACCAACATTAATGGGTCACCCTTTGGGCCATCTATTACCCCCACCCCAACCAACATTAATGGGTCTGTCTTTGGGCCGTCTATCACCCCCACCCCCCACCAACATTAATGGGTCAGTCTTTGGGCTGTCTATCACCCCCAACCAACATTAATGGGTCTGTCTTTGGGCTGTCTATCACCACCCCCACCCCCAACCAACATTAATGGGTCAGTCTTTGGGCTGTCTATCACCCCCAACCAACATTAATGGGTCTGTCTTTGGGCTGTCTATCACCACCCCCACCCCCAACCAACATTAATGGGTCTGTCTTTGGGCTGTCTATCACCCTCAACCAACATTAATGGGTCTGTCTTTGGGCCGCCTATCACCCTCACCCCCACCAACATTAATGGGTCACCCTTTGGGCCATCTACTACCCCCACCCCAACCAACATTAATAGGTCTTTTTTTGGGCCATCTATCATCACCACCCCCACCAACATTAATGGATCAGTCTTTGGGCCATCTATTACCCCCAACCCAACCAACATTAATGGGTCTGTCTTTGGGCCGTCTATCAGCACCACCCCAACACATCAATGGGTCTATCTTTGGGCCATCTATCATCCCCATCCCCCCACCAACATTAATACTTTCCAGACGAGCGCCGCAGAGCAACGTCGCTTCCCTGCATGCGTGTGCACCGCACGTGCTTACAACCGTTGGAGACGCGCGATTTTCGCACTTTCTTATTTTATTTTACGTCTCCTAATATAAACCCTAACAAGCAATTGTTATGTATCAATGGAAAGGGTAAAGCGTGAACTTTGTAATGAGCATAGAATTAAAATATATTTTGGGTAAAATTGTAACGCTACTGTTACAGAAACAACATAAGTAAAATGTAGGAGAACACAATCTTGTTTACGTTTGTTTGGTTAGTATGACAACAACAAATGAGGAAGAAAAGGGGCATAAAACTTCGCTCTTACTTTGAACAGATGCAGAGAAAGCCTGAGGTATTCAATATGTGTAATCCAAGTGAATTTTTTTTAAGGCAGTTAAATCCTTGCACACAGTACACACTTTTCACTGTTTTGACCTCAGATGATAAGACTTATAAAACTATTAAATACACAGAGCAAATACAAATCAAGCTCAGATTCTTTTCGATAAACTTGTACACCTTTACCCCCCTCATTTTCTGAACTACTTTGCTGAACCAGTTCTAAAACCACGTGTCATTCTCCTGCACGATATATTGGTGAAGCAGGAAATTCCACAAGTGCCTTCCAGTGCCAGACGGGTTTCTTTGTTCGGACTACTCTGGGGTCTCAAAGGTCATCACTAGTGCATGTAAACTTAGCCTTCCAGTGGCTAGGACCCTGTTCTAAATATTTATGGCAGCTGCATCCCCTAGACGGTAGCGAGAGAACATGGGAATTTTTTATAGTCGTGCCGTCACGGAGGCACGGCACGTCCGAGCAGTACAGCAGTGCTGCCGTCACCAGGGAACGGCTCGGCGTGAACGGGTCGACAGAGTTGCCGTCCCTATCGCACGGCGCGTCGTGAAAAGGTTAATGGGTGCGTCTTTGGGCCATATATCACCACCCCGACACCCAACCAACATTAATGGTCAGTCTTTGGACCACCTTTCACCCCCCCACCTGCACCAACATTAATGGGTCAGTCTTAGGGCCATCTATTACCCCACCCCAACCAACATTAATGGGTGCGTCTTTGGGCCATCTATCAGCACCCCCACCCCCAACCAACATTAATTAACGTGGCGACAGCCCTGATATGGCCCTTTGCGGTCGGCTGGGCTATAAGCAACATTTATCTTATCTCTCCTAACCAACATTAATGGGTCAGTCTTTGGGCCGTCTATCACCCCCCACCCCCACTAACATTAATGGGTCAGTCTTTGGGCTGTCTATCACCCCCAACCAACATTAATGGGTCTGTCTTTGGGCCATCTATCACCACCCCCACCCCCAACCAACATTAATGGGTCAGTCTTGGGCTATCTATCACCACCCCCAACCAACATTAATGGGTCAGTCTTTGGGGCCATCTATCACCACCCCCAACCAACATTAGGGTCAGTCTCTGGGCCATCTACCACCACCCCCACCCCCAACAAACATTAATGGGTCAGTCTTTGGGCCATCTATTACCCCCACCCCCATCAACATTAATGAGTCAGTCTTTGGGCCATCTATTATCCCCCCCCCACTGACAATAATGGGTCTATCTTTGAGACAACTATCATCCCCATCAAAATTAATGGGTCAGTCTTTGGGCCAACTATCATCCCCATCCCCATTAATGGGTCTATCTTTGGGCCATTTATCACCTCCACCCCAACCAACATTAATGGATCAGTCTTTGGGCCATTTATCATCCCCACCCTCACCAACATTAATGGGTCTATTTCTGGGCCAACTATCATCCTAGTCCATACACACTACATCACATCTTTGAAGTTTGGATACCACACGGCCCACTTTTCTGAAGATAAATCCACTGACCTATGGCCATCTCAAAATAGGGATCAAGCTTCTGATTTGGAACAAAAATCTGATGCCCTAACCACTACGCTAACCGTAGCCCCCCCACCCCCCTCACAAATACCACGCAATCTGAGTTTGCTGTTGTCACCACTAAACTGTGTCACATGGTTTACACTTTCCCAGGCAATACTCAAAATGAACCAGGCATGGAAAATATGGCAGCCTATACTGTCACAGTGTGCACATAATCGATGAAGAGTACACATTCTTTTCTTTTCTCCTCAAAAATTTTTTTTTTCTAAGATGACCAGCATGTACATGTGGGGCAGAAACAATGTTAGCCCGTGGCGACTGCACAGAACAATGTTGTTTTGACAGTTGGCCCACCTTCACTGATGACGCCGGCCAGGTCGGCCCCACATAGCCGTGGGTGACATCAGCCACCCCTTCAGCTCCCTGTCGCTCAGTGAGTGAGGTACATCGCACAGCATCTTGCTCAGGATCTGGTGGGAACACAACAAACATCCTGCGGATAATCATTACTGTCCTTGTTCCCATCTCACCACTGTGGAATCCGCTTTGTAGCCTGATAACAAAAGTCTACTTTGTAAACAGTTCATTCACAGTTTCAATATGTCCCTCACTTGAATCGCTGAACATCTGCTTCATTCTCTTGTTAATCACCAAGGCAGACCTGAACAGGCAGTGTAGCGATCAAATTTTTCTGCTTGGGCTGTAAGCAAGCAGCAATATGGTGAACAATAGTTTCTGTTTGGGTCGTGTGACAGTATGGTTCATAATACTTCCCACTCGGGTTGTAAGACGATGGCAGTATGGTTAAAAAATACTTCCTGCTTTGGTTGTACGACAGTAGTAGTGTCTTTCTTTATACTTCCGGGCTGGGGTGTTAGACAGTAGCAGTAATGTTCACAATACTTCCTGCTTGTGTCGTTAGACAGCAGCAGTGATGTTCACAATACTTCCTGCTTGGATTGTTAGACAGTACCAGTGATGTTCACAATACTTCCTGCCTGTGTCGTTAGAAAGTAGCAGTGATGTTCACAATACTTCCTGCTTGGATTGTTAGTAGCAGTGATGTTCACAATACTTCCTGCCTGTGTCGTTAGACAGATAGCAGTGATGTTCACAATACTTCCTGCTTGGATTGTTAGACAGTAGCAGTGATGTTCACAATACTTCCTGCTTGGATTGTTAGACAGTAGCAGTGATGTTCACAATACTTACTGCCTGTGTCGTTAGAAAGTAGCAGTGATGTTCACAATACTTCCTGCTTGGATTGTTAGACAGTAGCAGTAACGTTCACAATACATACTGCTAGGGGTTTTTCGACAGTAGCAGTGATGTTCACAGTGTTTCCTGCTTGGGTTGTTAAACAGCCACACTATGGTGTAGAATACTTCCTGCTTAATTCATGCTTTCTTTTCTTGTGTAACCACTTCAAGCACACCTGCTAAATGTTGCTGCTCACCTGCAGCCTGTCGGAAGCTGTGGGGACACCTGTCTCTATTTCCAGGTCAAAGCGACCTGCTCTACGTAAGGCTGGTCAAGGTCATCAGGTTTACAAGTGAGGCCAATCACCACGCACCTCTCTTTGTCCCCTGTCTGCGACACACCCAATCACACGTGAGTCATCTGGCCAGTTCTAACCTATGAAAACAATTGTAACAGTCACTGATATGATAACATAATAGCTAATCTTGAAGCTGCGCATTGTCAAAGTACCTGCAAGTGTGACATCAGCCTTGTAATGAAAGTTAAGATCATCATACCACCCCCATAGAACAGACCTTCTCATCACAGAATCCATCATGTGAACAATGAAATGATCACCATAACAACAATACAAAACTGTTGACAAAGAACCTATCGAGCAACAATACAATGAATGTAATAACAATACAAAATTGTTGACAAAGAACCTACCATGCAACAATACCATGAATTCAATAACGATACAGAACTGTCGACACAAAATCTGTCATGTTATAATATAATCAACACCATAGCAAACAATATCAAACTGTTGACAAAGAATCAATTATATAATAATCCAATCAACATGATAACAATAACACACAGCTGTTGATGGAGAATCTGTCATGCAGTCATATAATGAACACCATAACAGCAGTGCAAGGCTGTCCACAAAGAATCTAAGATGTAATAATAAAACAATCACCTTAACAATACAAAACTAATCACTGACAGTGAATCCATCTTGTAACAATAAAGTGATCAAAGCAACAAAACAAAACTGTTCAAAAGAAATATGTCTTGTAATAATAAAATCAGCTGACAAAGAATCTATCATGTAACAATACAATGATCACCATGACAACAATACAAAACTCACTGAAGACAAAGAGTCCATGAGGGTAAGAAATGTGGTCACAGCACGTTTTTTCCAGGTCAGAGGTCGCCAGGTCACGCCGAGGACACACTGCGTCCACATGATCCACGATGATCAGACCAGACTCCTGCATGGACACCCCCCCCCCCATACATAATGTCTGACCCCATCTTCCTTCGCCGTGTGCCATTTCATTTCATCTAAATTCACCTACTCCCATTTCAACTGATCCTGTATTGTCTCCTAGTGCCTCTCTCTGCATGCACATCTCTTTAAGTGTCCACTACATCTAGGAAACTGTGACTACACCCACACAGACCCTTTCATGCGAAGACTTATTTGACATTTTATCCAGTTAATGGGCAAAAACAAATCATCAGTATCACTGATATTTTCACATATCTGACATGACAGCTCACTCCATGTTACACACGCATGTACAAGTCAAGTGTAAGTTACAAAAACACAAACAACAAGGACACCCTTACACATCACTTGGACACACATAAAACATCTCCCCTTCTTCTTTCAATGAACAGCTTGCACTTGTATGATAAGGCAAAAACAAAAAAGAATTAGTTGTGGTTATGGTAGGTAACCTAGCCGACTTCCCCCTTTTTTTTCTTTGCCAACCATAAACTCTTTTTTTTCTCAACAACAAATAATAAAGGTATTCACAGAAAATGAACACATCCAATCTACAGTGAACATTAGAACTTGAACGGGGAAATCTTTGTGTAATCTGTATTGAAGGCTGAACAAACAGAGAAATGGAATCTAGACAGCTGCAAGTTCAGCTTATAAACAAAGATATAAACAAACAAGACAAATAGATATTTCGTCTTTGGTGTAAATAGGCAACAAACATGTGTGTTTGCAGGGGTACCAGTACCACATTCCATCAATTCATGGAATTTATCTTAATCCAAAACACTGCCATTAAAACAATACAAGCCACACAAAAAAATCTGTGAATCCACTAGTGTAGGTTACATTTTCAATGCTCTAGCACACAATACCAACATCACGAAACCTCATGTGACTTTCTTTGCAAAAGAGGGCAATCGCCTTTTTGTCTGCCCACATCGGCAAGATGCTATTACCGTAAAACAGATCAACAAAACCTGAACCGGTGGCCCTGGTCATGTTCAGACCAAAAGATGGGCAATCCACCACTTGATGTTCTGATCTTTGTCACACTGATCACATCATCTGGAACGCAAGTTTCAACAGTCTCCAAGGATGGGGAGGGGAAGAGGAAGGGATGGGATTGAGGTGCTTTCTGTTTTTCTTTGGTGGGAGTCCTGATCCGATTAAAAGACCCAGAAGCAAACCTGTGCACTGTGGCATGTCGGCTACATACATGTCAGCTATTACAACAAAAATGTTTAGATCATCTACGATCCGATTTTTTTTTTGCTGTTGTTGCCAATTTACTGTTACCACAACTTTAAGGGGGGGGGGGGGGGGGGGGGGGGGGGGGGGGGGGGCGAGGAGAGAGGGAGAGGAGGGGGGTATTACTCCCGTTTATATTGCCACTGATGCAAGGGTCCAATTATAAACTTGACATAATTTTCACCAGAGGCCATTTTTTTCGAAGTTTTAAAGACATGATAACAATAAAGGTTTTCAGATTCAGGCCATATTCCCAAGAATTTATGAACTGGCAACTACTGACAGAGAATTGGCAAGTATGGACAAAACAATCAACAAGTACTGGAAAACAATCAGTGGCCAATGGCAAGACAACTGCTGATTACTGGCTGAAAATCAGCACTGTTTCTGTTGTTTTGAGTGTTGTTTGTCCTGCATGAAGAATACTTAATAGGTCGAACGGTGTAGTGTCTGTATTATAATTTGTTTGTTCCTTTGTCTGCTGTCTCAGTAATCTTATTTTTGCTTTAATGTTTCAATTTCTGCAAACAGTCAACCCACTTTGAAACTTGAACTCAGCAACCAATCAACAATCACTGAAAAAAACAATCATGAAGCTCTGGCAAACATTTGCAGATACAGGAAAACAAATAATTGGCTAGTTCTAGCATAGAGTAGTAAACTACTGGCAAGCACTGGGTACACAGTTGGCAAGTACTAACAAATAATTGACATGTGGCAAGAACTGGCAAACAATCATGAAGCACTAACATAAAACTGGCAACTACTGATGAATTCTTGGTAGAGCCAATACACAATGGACAAGTAAAGGGAAATAATTGGCATATACTGGCTGACAATAAGCAAGTATCTGCAAATGAGGAAGCAGATCCTACCATAGACCACAAGATCCACATACCTCTGACGTGCCATTCTGAACACACTCTGCAGCTTTTTCTCTGTCTCCCCAAAGAACCTGAAATAACACACACACACACACATACATACACATGCATATATAAGCGTGCATACACACACATACAGACACATGCACTCACACTCACACACATGCACACACTTAACACACACACATACACAAGAGCACAGGCACACACACACACACACACACACACACACACACACACACACACACACACACACACACACACAAACACACGCAATTACTCACACACATTTAACGCACACATACACAAAAGCACAGGCACACAAACGTACACATGCAATAAATGGAAACGAAAAGGCCGACAGAGCTGCTAAAAGAGGCGCAAAAGGTTTAGAGAAGACTGTAGACATGACACTTCCTTTGTCACTCCATGAAAATTGCAGGCTGCTAGAAACAACAGCATGGAAAAAATTTTTAGCAGACGTTCTGATGAAAAGACTCTAACACAAAGTACAGGTGCAGTTCCGTTGGAAATTCTATCAACAAAGTTGTCAAATGCACATTATATTATTTTAGACTTGTAACTTCCTTTTTTTTCCGCTTAAAAATTAACGCTTTAAAAACAAAATTCTCCAAAAATGTATATTGCCTGTGTGGTGCACAAATCACAGTTAATCACATTTTATTCCATTGTCTCAAATTATCCGAGGTTTTCTACCTGATTCAGTCACAGCAAAGAATGTTTCGGAAGAAAACATAGAAATTTATTATATGATACAAAGGTTTTACTACAAATTGCTGAATCCCTAATTCACACCCCCATCAGGTCATTCCTGTAGATTTTTTCTTTCTTTTTTCTTTTCTTCTTCTTCTTCCAATGTAGATTAGTGGTGAGGGACACATCCACCCACCCACGTTTCTGTATTTTGCATTTTGTTTGTTATATGTATCTCTAACATTACCTCTTTACTGTTAATGCAGTGTTCACAGTTTTACATTACCTCACACATTTACACTCTCACACACTCACAGACAGAATGCACTCACTCACGCACACTTTGGTCTAATATCACTTATGGTGAAAAGACGTAAAAGCAAAGAACGAATGATACACATGCAAACACACACACATTCACATGCCATAGCATGAGCAACCACACGCAAACATAAGGTCTAGAGAGATTAGAATATGTACAAGTCATGGAACGCCTGGGTGACTACACGTGCACCCACGCACACACACACACAAACTCAATGCGCACACACACACACACAAACTCAATGCGCACACACACATACACCCCCCGCCCCCAAAAACACACATACACACTCAACACACACACATGCATGCACACATAACACACTCAACACACACACACACACACACACACACACAACCATCCAACACAACCCACTCCTGCCCACTCTGCTCACTTGCTGTAGAGGTCTGCAGGAGAGAGGTGTGCAGTGCACACGTCCAGCTGGTTGGCCAGAGCCCGGGCCAGCAGGGTTTTCCCCGTGCCCGACGGTCCGAACAGCAGCACCCCACTGGGGCCAGACCACGGGGCCCTGCGCACCACACCACTCCCTGATCATACCGTCAACTCCCTCACATTACCTTGCGCACCACACCATTCCCTGATCACACCATCGACTCCCCTCACATTACCCTGCGCACCACACCATTCCCTGATCACACCATCGACTCCCCTCACATTACCCTGCGCACCACACCATTCCCTGATCACACCATCAACTCCCCTAATATTACCCTGCGCACCTCACCACTCCCTGATCATACCGTCAACTCCCTCACATTACCCTGTGCACCTCACCACTCCCTGATCATACCGACAACTCCCTCACATTACTCTGCGTACTTCATCACTCCCTGATCATACCGTCAACGCCTTCACATTACTCTGCGCACCTCACCACTCCCTGATCATACTGTCAACTTCCTCATATTACTCTGCGCACCTCACCACTCCCTCATCATACCGTCAACTCCCTCACATTACTCTGCCACATTACTCTGTGCACCTCACACTCCCTGGTCATACTGTCAACTTCCTCACATTGCTCTGCGAACCTCACCATTCTCTGGTCATACCTTTAACTTCCCCACATTACCCTGCGCACCTCACCACTCCTGGTCATTACCGTCAACCTCCCTCACATTACCCTGTGCACCTCACCACTCTCTGATCATACAGTCAACTCCCCACACCTGACACTGCTGTGTTGCATGTTTGCCATCTCTCCTCACAGCCGACACTGCTGTGTTGCATGTTTGCCATCTGCTGTGTTGCATGTTTGCCATCTCTCCCCACAGCTGACACTGCTGTGTTGCATGCTTGCCATCTCTCCCCACAGCTGACACTGCTGTTTACATGTTTTGCCATCTCTCCCCACAGCCGACACTGCTGTGTTGCATGCTTGCCATCTCTCCCCACAGCTGACACTGCTGTGTTTGCATGTTTGCCATCTCTCCCCACAGCCGACACTGCTGTGTTGCATGCTTGCCATCTCTCTCCCCACAGCTGACACTGCTGTGTTGTATGTTCGCCATCTCTCCCCACAGTTGACACTGCTGTGCTGCATGTTTGCCATCTCTCCCCACAGCCGACACTGCTGTGTTGCATGTTTGCCATCTTTTCCCCACAGCCGACACTGCTGTGTTGCATGTTGCCATCTCTCCCCACAGCCGATTATTGCTGTGTTGCATGTTTGCCATCTCTCCCCACAGCTGACACTGCTGTGCTGCATGCTTGCCATCTCTCCCCACAGCTGACACTGCTGTGGTTGCATGTTTGCCATCTCTCTCCCCACAGCCTACACTGCTGTGTTGCATTGCTTGCCATCTCTCCCCACAGCGATATTGCTGTGTTGCATGTTCGCCATCTCTCCCCACACTGACACTGCTGTGTTGCATGTTTGCCATCTTTCCCCACAGCCGACACTGCTGTGTTGCATGTTTGCCATCTCTCCCCACAACCGACATTGCTGTGTTGCATGCTTGCCATCTCTCCCCACAGCTGACACTGCTGTGCTGCATGTTTCCCATCTCTCCCCACGCTGACACTGCTGTGCTGCATGTTTGCCATCTCTCCACACAGCCGACACTGCTGTGTTGCATGTTTGCCATCTCCCCCCACAGCTGACACTGCTGTGTTGCATGTTTGCCATCTCCCCCCACAGCCGACACTGCTGTGTTGCATGTTTGCCATCTCTCCCACAACCGACATTGCTGTGCTGCATGTTTGCCATCTCTCCCCACAGCTGACACTGCTGTGCTGCATGTTTGCCATCTCTCCCCACAACCGACATTGCTGTGCTGCATGTTTGCCATCTCTCCCCACAGCTGACACTGCTGTGCTGCATGTTCGCCATCTCTCCCACAGCCGATATTGCTGTGCTGCATGTTCGCCATCTCCCCACAGCTGACACTGCTGTGTTGCATGTTTGCCATCTCTCCCCACAGCTGACACTGCTGTGTTGCATGCTTGCCATCTCTCCCCACAGCTGACACTGCTGTGTTACATGTTTGCCATCTCTCCCCACAGCCGACACTGCTGTGTTGCATGCTTGCCATCTCTCCCCACAGCTGACACTGCTGTGTTGCATGTTTGCCATCTCTCCCCACAGCCGACACTGCTGTGTTGCATGCTTGCCATCTCTCCCCACAGCTGACACTGCTGTGTTGCATGTTCGCCATCTCTCCCCACAGTTGACACTGCTGTGCTGCATGTTTGCCATCTCTCCCCACAGCCGACACTGCTGTGTTGCATGTTTGCCATCTTTCCCCAAAGCCGACACTGCTGGTGTTGCATGTTTGCCATCTCTCCCCACAGCCGATATTGCTGTGTTTGTATGTTTGCCATCTCTCCCCACAGCTGACACTGCTGTGCTGCATGTTCGCCATCTCTCCCCACAGCTGACACTGCTGTGTTGCATGTTTGCCATCTCTCCCCCACAGCCTACACTGCTGTGTTGCATGCTTGCCATCTCTCCCCACAGCCGATATTGCTGTGTTGCATGTTTGCCATCTCTCCCCACAACTGACACTGCTGTGTTGCATGTTTGCCATCTTTCCCCACAGCCGACACTGCTGTGTTGCATGTCTGCCATCTCTCCCCACAGCTGACACTGCTGTGTTGCATGCTTGCCATCTCTCCCCACAGCTGACACTGCTGTGCTGCATGTTTGCCATCTCTCCCCACAGCTGACACTGCTGTGCTGCATGTTTGCCATCTCTCCCCACAGCTGACACTGCTGTGTTGCATGTTTGCCATCTCCCCCAACAGCTGACACTGCTGTGTTGCATGTTTGCCATCTCCCCCCACAGCCGACACTGCTGTGTTGCATGTTTGCCATCTCTCCCCACAACCGACATTGCTGTGCTGCATGTTTGCCATCTCTCCCCACAGCTGACACTGCTGTGCTGCATGTTTGCCATCTCTCCCCACAACCGACATTGCTGTGCTGCATGTTTGCCATCTCTCCCCACAGCTGACACTGCTGTGCTGCATGTTCGCCATCTCTCCCCACAGCCGATATTGCTGTGCTGCATGTTCGCCATCTCCCCACAGCTGACACTGCTGTGTTGCATGTTTGCCATCTCTCCCCACAGCTGACACTGCTGTGTTGCATGTTTGCCATCTCTCCCCACAGCTGACACTGCTGTGCTGCATGTTTGCCTATCTCCCTCACAGCGACACTGCTGTGCTGCATGTTCGCCATCTCCCCCCACAGCTGACACTGCTGTGCTGCATGTTCGCCATCTCCCCACAGCTGACACTGCTGTGTTGCATGTTTGCCATCTCTCCCCATAGCCGACACTGCTGTGTTGCATGTTTGCCATCTCTCCCCACAGCTGACACTGCTGTGCTGCATGTTTGCCATCTCTCCCCACAGCCGACACTGCTGTGCTGCATGTTTGCCATCTCTCCCCACAGCCGATATTGCTGTGTTGCATGTCTGCCATCTCTCCCCACAGCCGACATTGCTGTGCTGCATGTTTGCCATCTCTCCCCACAGCCGACACTGCTGTGTTGCATGTCTGCCATCTCTCCCCACAGCCGACATTGCTGTGCTGCATGTTTGCCATCTCTCCCCACAGCCGACACTGCTGTGCTGCATGTTTGCCATCTCTCCCCACAGCCGACACTGCTGTGTTGCATGTCTGCCATCTCTCCCCACAGCCGACATTGCTGTGCTGCATGTTTGCCATCTCTCCCCACAGCCGACACTGCTGTGTTGCATGTTTGCCATCTCTCCCCACAGCTGACACTGCTGTGTTGCATGTTTGCCATCTCTCCCCACAGCCAACATTGCTGTGTTGCATGTTTGCCATCTCTCCCCACAGCCGATATTGCTGTGTTGCATGTTTGCCATCTCTCCCCACAGCTGACACTGCTGTGCTGCATGTTTGCCATCTCTCCCCACAGCCGATATTGCTGTGTTACATGTTTGCCATCTCTCCCCACAGCCGATATTGCTGTGCTGCATGTTTGCCATCTCTCCCCACAGCTGACACTGCTGTGTTGCATGTTCAGACCTGCCAACCCCCTAAGAGACCAATGAGTAAGAATTGAAGCTCAGTGAGGCAGAAATGTGTAATTTCTGAGAGCTAAGAGTAATCAAGCGCGACATTTACTTTTTTTTCAAACAAACACGATGCGATGAAATTGTTTGCACAATTTTTGTGAACTTTTCTTTTCTACAAAAACAAGCTTTTCTTTTTAAGCGTCACAAGAAATCTTTACAAATTATAAAAATGTTAGAATACACTGAAAACACGCACAAATCCCCTAAACGATCATGGCATGGCACACCAAGGCTTGATAGTGCGCCAGAAACAACCTAAAAAATTGGAAATGAAATGATGGAGCTGGGGGGGGGGGGGGGGGGGGGGGGAGGGGGAGTTCGAAGATGGAGAAACTGGGAACATGAAATTAAGAAAATATATAACCTTAAAAAATGTTCTCCCCTGTTGCTGATTCTGTCCATGTGGGGTTGGCTATCAGCTCTGTGGCGATTGTGTCATTTTTTAAGTATCGCACCACCCCAGAAAGAATTTGTCCCCCCCCCCCCCCCCCCCCCCCGCCCCTTTCTGACTTCCATCAGTCCCCTACACAAATGGTCCATCTGCAGTCGAGATGCAGCTGAGCAGCAGTTTAGGCTTCCATGACAAGGGTCCTTACAATGTGTGTTGTCTTTGTTCGACCGCTCTTGAACTGTTTGGCGATCTCCGAATCTGAGAACGCTTCTTAAAAAAGCTGGGATGCATGGTCTGCTGCGCTAAGAGCGATGTTGTGCTCGACGAAAAATCTCGGCCACCAATGCTTCAGCCCGATTACCCTTTTCCTAATTTCATCCTCTTTTGAGGTGTCTACAGTCTGAAAAAACTGTGTGATGCTGGAAGAATTCGGCGCGTTAGAGGAATCGATGTGCTTGCGTGACTCAAGGTGACGCTTCACATCCACCATCCCGCCATGGGAAATTAATTGTGAAGTCCGACTCGCAAGTGGTAACCGTGCACAATTTACACCTTTAGCCGAAGGTCGTATGCAGGGGAACTTTTCCGAGTATTCTTTTCGGAACTTTTGACCAAGTTTTTTTCTTTTTTCGCATCTTGTCCAAAACTTTCTAATGTTTCGACATTTTCGTAGCTAAAACTTCAAAAGACGCCAACTTCGCTGAATGGTAAAGATGGTGAAACGAACTGCGCATGACCGGAAACGCTTCTTGAAGATTACTGGTTATACGCACGGCGCCGTGCGTATCTGTACATAAGCTGATTTTTTCGTCCGTTTTTTTTTTTTTTGTTGAAAACTTTCAATGCGTAATTTTTTGGCTAAATGCGTAAGGGCGTAAGAATTATCACTTGGGCGTAATAAATTACGCGAAATGCGTAATGGTTGGCAGGTCTGCATGTTCGCCATCTCCCCACAGCTGACACTGCTGTGCTGCATGTTTGCCATCTCTCCCCACAGCCGACACTGCTGTGTTGCATGTTTGCCATCTCTCTCCCCACAACCCCCAAGTCACAGCTATACTCAGGATCAGTGGTGAAAGGTGTTTTTTTTTTCTTCTTGTCGCATCAGTTCTTGGATCAATTGAGCACCTATGATGGTGATTTGTTTCTTTCTTTTTCTGTCTTCTTTTTTTTTCTTTTTTCCCCCCAAGGCTGAAATCCACCTCTTCACTTCTTGGCACTTCACGCTGTCTTCATCTAAAAAAAAAAAAAAAGAAAGAAAAAAGAAAAAAACAAAAGTAATTTCCACTACTAACTTTCTTTTTTAACAGCTCAACTCTCTCTCTCTCTCTCTCTTGTAAAGTTCCCCAGTAGTGAAAGGTTTCACTCGTTCTACCCTGCACTCAAGCAATGCTCGGGCACTGCTGAACAGCATCACAAATCTGCGCCCAGGCTACACTCACATGGGAGACCTGGTGAACTCGGATCAGCATCATTCCAACACAATGCATGTAACAGCTTTCATATCCAACACACCTGAAAACAAAAGCTTTGTTTACAAGGTGCTTCAAAGCCTTTAGGCCAAAACTGAGTCTAGTGTACACTTTCAAAGACAGAGTTATGTCAAAAGTTATATAATGTTTGAGCTTGTCAAAGCATTGTAAGTCCAAAGATACATAACAGGATGTGGAATATCAATATGGTGCTAGGATAAGATAAGATAATGTTGTTTATAGCCCAGCCGACCGCAAAGGGCCACATCAGGGCTGTCACCACGTTAAAATCAACTTACCAGTCAAATATGGTGCTAAGCAATTCATTTTTCTATCACAGGGTAGAGGTGTTTTTGTTTTTTACAGCAAGCTAGAATAGTTTTTGCCATATTTAAAGTTGAAATGAAGTACCCTGTCTGTTCATGTAATGATAAAACAATATTTTTGTTTATCAAAACATCAAAAGTCCAAAACCCATCATATTACTTGAAATTGTAATACTTTTTTTTTTCTTTTTCTTTTTTTCTTGCCTCTTGACAAGACAGTTTCGAGATAACAGAATTTTACTAAAGTATCCCTCCCGTTCAGGCAGATCAGCCCAAACCAACAAGACAGGACAGACTACCAAGACTCTGTACTAGTCAGGGTTGAAAGGGTTAGCATCCTGTAAGTGTATTTCAGAGAACCTGAAACATCTTCAGCGGTGTGTCCTGCCCTCCAGATTGCCAGCCACTGTAGCAGCACTCACCCTGTGAGTTGTCCGTCTTGGCAGCCATCAGCGGGACGATGCAATGCACTCTCAGCTGCTCTATCTGTCTGTCCAGGCCTCCCACACAGTCAAAGGTCACTCTCTTTTCAGCCGCCACACCCTCCACTTCCTCCGCATGCTGCCACAAGAGGTTGAAGCGAGTGCGTGATGTGACCTTGACAAAGCCACGCCCCTCCCCCCTGACCTGTCCCACTGACGTTACTGGCGTGTGGAACTGCTCCCGTCGTTGTCTGTTGGTCTGCTCAGGAGTGCTAACCTCAGGAGATTGTGCTGCACAAGTTGTCTCCCCTGCTTGCCTGACTGGAGTCCCTGGTGAAGAGCTGAGGGGGTTATCTCCACTGTCGGACACAGCCGACAAGTCCAAGGAGGCCAGCTGGTCAGTGAGTGACTCGGAGTGAGATTCTTGAGTGACAGAGGGGGAGGGAGAGGAGAGGTGGACAGGAAGGGTTGGGGGATGCAGGGCGTGGACGGATGTCACATGGAACGTACACCATCGTCCCCAACTGCTGACTCTGTGTCTGCTGCCCTCTGCCACGTACTGCCCCTCTGTGACCACATACATCACACCATACACACACACACATCATCATCATCATCATCATCATCACACACACACACACACACACACACACACACACACACACACACACACACACACACACACATCCATGTACATTTCACCTTACAGTTTATCTGAGAGCTAAGTTGAAATCTGTCAATCCCACTGTCTTAAATACATCAATTCATTTGAATCTTATGGGCTTAAACATTTTACAATCACACAATGTGTCTACACAATAAACTGAAAATATACCTACATCTATATATGTAACTCATACATAAAACGTCTCTATACTGAACTCTAGTATATAGTGCTGCAAGGCACAGGCCAACACACAGACTACCATTATGAGAACCGCTGGTGGTCATGGTAACACATCTCGGTCGATTCAGCCAGAGAACTCTGATGAAGAGTGCCACAAAGTGTCGAGAGGAACGTCATTAACACCTACACACCCATCGCTCTCTCCTACATCACTGCTCACTTTCTGTACTTCAGTTAGCATTAACAGAGGTAGAAAATCATGATGCTGTAACATGAAGGGAGACAAGTGTGCTGTCAATGCATATGAATGCCAGATTGCCACACACACAAATACCAGAGAAAAAGAGAGAGAGAGAGAGAGAGAGAGAGAGAGGAGAGAGAGAGAGAGAGAGAGAGACAAACAGACAGACAGATCTACAGACAGAAAGACAGACTGACTGAAAGACAGATTGAGACAGTGACAGAAAGACAGAAACAAAGAATGAAAAAGAGAGATAGAGGTAAACAGAATGTGCGTGTGTGTGTGTGTGTGTGTTGTGTGTGTGTGTGTGTGTGTGAGAGAGAGAGAGAGAGAGAGAGAGAGAGAGAGAGAGAGAGAGAGAGGAGAGAGAGAGAGAGAGAGAGACAGACAGACAGACAGACAGACAGACAGACAGACAGACAGACAGACAGACACACACACACACACACACACACACACACACACACACACACAGAGAAAGAAAGAAACAGAAAAAGAGAGAGACAGAGAAACAGAGAGAGCCAGAGACAGAGAGACAAGACAGACAAGAGATTCACTATTATAAGTTGATGGTAACTGACAGAAATTCAGAGACAGAGAGACAAGACAGACAGACAGACAAGAGATTTGCTATTAAGTTGATGGTAACAGAGAGAAAAGAAGAAAAACAAACAAGCAAAAAACCATACAGTTCCAGCCAACTCTATCAACCTCCATGCAGTGATCAAAGCCTGCAGCCTGATCTCTTTCAATACTGACAGTTTTCCACACGGCATTTTACCCGCTATACCTGGTTCTTGCCCATTCTGACTCACGTTAAGTACAGGTAACACAGAGCAGCTGGTGTGCTGACTCAGTGACTGCGTTAGTGTTATTACCCCATCCACCTTTGAGCGGGGTACAGCTCTGTGCACTCACCCATTCGACAGGCCAACATCGGAGAAAACATGTCTGTCTGGTGCACCTCACTGTCCTCCCTGCCCACAGCACACAACACTTCTTTCAGTACAGGACTGGCCATACACCACTATTATAGTGTTGTTTCCACATCACAGCTGCCAAATGACTGGTCATACACCAGTACTATGGCATTACTGCGATACCACTGCTGTACATAACTTCCAACACACCATTACTAATGTGTTATTGCTGCATCACAGTTATCGTTTACTTGCTACACACATTTTCAACAACATTTTTTCCACACAGCAATGGTCCATTACTTGCAACAACAACAACAACAAAATCATTTGCTAGACAATACTAAGTAATAACTTGATACACTGTATTGCTACAGTGCTTGTTTCACCAAAAAAAAAAATTAAAATTAAGGATTTCAGGTATGATGCAAACAACAAGAGAATTCCTGGCAAAAAGAAGGAATGGCATTCGAGGCAGTGCTGAATGAATCACCAAATCACTCCCTTCACAGAAATGTCTGCATTATCCACACGGAGAGGGAGAGGAAGATGTTGGGGATGGGAGGAACATTCTACACCCCCACCCCCACTCCATCACAACACCACTCACTCCATGCTGATGTCCACTTGTTGGGCCTCCATGCCAGATGGAACAAACCGTCGAACGGTGACGATGAGGTCAGGTCCAGACAGCGTGCCGCCCACAATGAGGGCTGCGACAGGTGGAGGCAAGGAGACGGAGGTGGTGGGCACGCTGTCACACGGCCAGGACGTCATGACATGTTGGCCGCCGATGAGACAGAGCTGGCCAATGGCCAGGCCGGCCACGGCCATGGTGGAGGGGTGAAGCAGCAGCACGTTGTCTCTGGACCGAACGGGCAGCTTCCCCAGCGTGTCTGTCACACACATCATCCACAATACATGTCTGTTGGGGAAAAAAATGAAGAATAATATTCAGTGAGTCTGCAAAAAACATGGGAAAACAAATTATAAGACAAAACATGACACGTTCTGACCTCATAGGTCTTCTTCAGGCAACAAATTTATCTTGCCTGAAGAAGACCTAAGAGGTTGAAACGCATGGTGTCTTGTCTTGTAACTCGTTTGTCCTTGTTTCTGGCGGACTCACTAAGAATTTTTCTTAAAATTTGTCTCAATTCCTGCCTGCAGTCACCTCACTTTGAAACTAACATGTTTGTAGGAAAATCAGCGTCATTGATCGCAGGATCTCAATCGACAATCAGTAAACACAAAAAGACACTAAAAACAAACAAGAACAAACAAAGTTCATTCAATGAAAAAAACAATACACAAAAAATACCAAAGTCACAACCTTTCACCATACTGGGATTTACTCAGGCTGACAATGTGTATTGCTGATCACACACACACACACACACACACACACACACACACACACACACACACACACACACACATGTACTCGCGTGCACACACACACACACACACACACACACACACACACACACACACACACACACACACACCCCAGTCATACACACACACACACACACACACCACCACCACTACCACCTATCATCCAGAAATCAAAGCAATAACTGCAGACATCTCCTACGAGCTGGATAGATCAGGAAGAGAAAGAACGAAGGATCAGGAAGCACAGAGAGGAAGTCAGCTTAGGCTGTCTACAGACACAGTGCAGCTGACTGCGGAGGCCACAGAGACAATGAACAACAGTCATTCACACTGGCCTCCTGTTTGTTCCACAGAACATCAAAGGAAATGAACAGGTTTCAGACTGTTCACTAGTGAAGTCAAGTTGTCCATCTTACACCAATCAAACACAAGTCACATTTTCCTTGTTTGATAAATTCTGCCAATTAAAAAAAAAAAAATTATTTTCCGTCAATGACAAATCATATTGGAGGCCAAAATATTCCAAAAAGCATAACATACCTATCACACAGACACACACAACACACACACACACACCACACACATACACATGCTCACGCACGCATGCACACGCACACACACATACACACTCACACACACACACACACACACACACACACACACACACACACACACACACACACACTCTCTGACGGGGACCTCAGCTACAGGCAGTCATTACTGGTCAGGTGATACCTTTCTCTGTAATGCTGCTAATATTACCTGCTTTGCCAAATGCTGTAGAACAAAAACCATGAAAGCTGCTCACTGCCTTGGGCACATTTGTAGGTGTAAGATAGAGGGAGAGAGACAGACAGACAGAGTGTGACTGTGCACACCTGTGCATGCGTGCATATGCACACACATGCATGTGTGCATGTGTGTGCATGCGCACATGTGCATGTGTGTGTGTGTGTGTGTTAGTGTGTGTGTGAGTTTGTGAATGCATGAGCTACGTACTCCTATAATGCACTTTTTCAGTTTCAAACTGTCAGTAAACTCATGGTCAACATTATCATTATGTCTGTCTTTATTTTTCTCAAGTCTGCACTGCCAACATTACAAATAATCCCAGAGTTCACTCCCAGCCAGTGGGTACCCATTCAATACACTCACAGACGGCCGTTACCTCTGACGGCAGCGGAGGGGGCGCCAGTGGTAGGGACATGCAGCACACCATCCAGCACGTAGCAGGTCGTGACCTCACAGCCCTGGGATGCGTGCGGCTCTGAGTCCGTCCTGTGCAGGATTCGACCACACTTCCCACACTGCCACCATTCCTCCCCTTTGCCTTTTTTGGGTCCTGCCGGCATCCTCCTACAACACCCCCGCCTGTCACATGCCCAGTCTACCTGCTCTCTGCAAGGTAAGCACACACGCCAACATATCAGTTTGTTAAACATTGTTACCCTAGACAATGACTGGAAGTCTCTGAAGAGGTCCCCCATCATTACATATGTCTGTCACTTTATTCAGCAAAAAAAAAAAAAAAAAAAAGGTCATAATCCGTTCAGCAGTTCTAAAGAAGTGCAGTTCACATGTAAGCAGAACAGCCAATCCAGTATCATATTTATAAAGAGACTGTGAACCCCTTGTCACACAAGGTGAGTTTTTAAGTGCAAGAAACCGATTCAGTTCTGGCCCCTATTCTCGCTGGCACCAGCCCAGTTTTTTTCAGAGAACAACATGAAATTATAAGCAGAATCTGGTTTGACAGAATCTGAAAGTGAAGGCAAATTCTCAATTTTGGTGGGGGAAAAAATTGAAAAAAAATAAATAAATATAAAAAAAAAGGTCCAGAGGAGATGATGGACTGATGGGCACATGACCTTCACCTTTGCTCTGATTGGCTGCTCACCATGTTTAAATGCCCTAACTGAGATATCATTTGCTCTTTCACTCGCTCACCTAGATGGTCAGGCTTGAAGAGAGGAAAAAAAAAAAGTGCACTGAAGTGAGAGACTTGCCCAGTGTGACCCAGGCTAAAGGGTGAGCAGCTGTGTGAAGAATCAGTATGACATCCTACCAGCCTGAGGCTGAAAGGGCTCTTTGTTGACCCAGTCTGTGTAAAACTGTCATAGTGTGGGTGACGGTAAATGATGAAATTAACATCCTTTTACTAGTATTGGCATGTACATAGGTCAGGGTCACCCAAGAAATAACAACTGTTGTCATAACATCAACTTGAGAATAACCAGCATTGCAAAATAGGTCAGGCCATGAGTGATGACAGAAAACTTGCAATATCAACCAGTAACAAGTTGGAAAAAAATGCTTTTGTTACAGAACAGTGAGACCATGGCACAACCTTAACATGGAAACCACGTCAGCTGAATCAGTACAGGAATTGTCTTTCTCACTGGTTCATTGTAGTTAAGAAGTAGGTTGAATGGGGTAATGTGCATGGGGGTATGGAGGAGGGTAACAGTGGAGAAGGAAAGTAGGATTCTGATAGTTGTTGTCTTTCTTGCTCTTCTTCCCGTACTAGTGTAGTTAAGAACTAGGTTGGAGGGGGTAATGTGCATGGGGGTATGGAGTAGGGTAACTGGGGGAAGGAAGGTAGGACTTCTGATAGTTGTGGTCTTTCTTGCTCTTCTTCCCGTAGTAGTGTAGTTAAGAACTAGGTTGGAGGGGGTAATGTGAATGGGAATATTGAGGACGGTAACTGTGGAGAAGGAAAGTAGGACTTCTGATGTTGTCCTTCTTGCTCTTCTTCCCCTTCTCCGCTCCTCCCCCTTCCCCTGCCCTCCTCTCCATTCCCCCCCCCCCCCCTCTCGGATCTGGCCTGGCCAATGGTCGTAAGCATAACTAGCTCTCATGGGAGCAGAAGTCATTTGTGTTTGCCCTGTAGCTTCCCCACCACAGCTAGGTCATACCAAAAGGAGATATTTAAAAAAAAATTAAGTCAGTACAGAAATGCCTTTCTTGTATGAGTATTTTCCCCGAGGTCATCAATGACAGTGCCGCACAGCCAGACTGTGCACACGTTACAAGTCAAGCACAGCAGTGAAATGAAAGTCATCATAAATACATAGAAGGCCCCAAAAATTTTGCCTTGTGTCTCAACGTAACGTGCCCATAGAAAACTACTGTTATACCAGTGACAGCTAGTGGCAAGCCCGTTTTCCGAACCTGTGATAAATTCCGACTCTGATACGTAATTATCATTCATAATTCGGCTTGATTTCAACAGCAGGGTATGCAGGTGCTGTGCCTTTACCGGCATCTTGCTATGAGTATTGATTTCGAAGCCTGTACAATGTGTGTACTGTGAAGTGTACTAGCCTGATGTTATCCAGGTGGTTCCTTGCCACTGTCACAGTGCGAGCACAGGGCTCCCCGTCTCGTGGGCAGCTATCCTAGGGTTGATTTCTTTGACATTTTTAAACAGGACGAACACACAGACAACGTTTGTACAACAGCTGGAAGGAAAACATGAACAACCACTGAGTGACTCCTCGCACATACGCGTCAGTGTATTGTTTTGACTTGCCAGCCAGACCCACGTGAACTCCATGCAGCGGAAGTTGAAACTGTCTGATTACTGACAAAGCATCCAAAAGCTTCTGTAAGGAATTTCACATGCTTGAAAACTGATTTGAAGTTGCAAAGCCTGCATCACGTACTAGTCCATACTTCTCCTTTCCCCTCCCAGTTACAACAGAACTCACGGAGAAAAACCTCAAACAGCAACTGACCAAATGGCGCAGCAACGGCCTTATATAAAGGGAAGCAATCATTCTTATATTAAAGTTAATACTAAAAGTCTTCAGTTGTTTCCCATTATGAATTATTGAATGTCTGTGGCAGCTTGTATCGTGTGCGTTGTGTGTGTGTGTGTGTGTGTGTGTGTGTGTGTGTGTGTGTGCGCGCGCGCGTGCGTGCGTTCGTTCGTGCGTGCGTGCGTGCGTGTGTGCGTGTGCGTGTGTGTGTGTGTGTGTGTGTGTGTGTGTACGGCAGGTGAAGAGGAAGAGAGGGGGGAGGGAGCGGACGGCAGAAGGGGGGCATCATAACATGACAAAACAAATGTTCGTGTAGACAGACCTTCTTCTCCCTTAATCCGTGGTCAGTCATCGAACCAACACACTGAAGAACAATTCACCCAGTTCCTCCAATTGTCAGTGATAATGCCATGGCCTGGATCTCTACAAGTGTTTTCCCTGTTCACTCTGCAATGTTTTCAGTCCACCTTTTCATCCGTCTTTCTCTCCGTCTCTTTCCGTCCACCGTTCCCTGGAGGATCGTGTTCTAGTCTACTGAAATTAGGCTAATAGGATCTTGTTACATGGCCATAAAAAATGTAGGTTTTTTTTTTCCCTGATTGATGTCAGAAGATCTTCGTGTGATCCTGAGTGCTGTCTGATGTTTTGATGCACTTGCTGATTTGTGATATGATTAGCGTGTTTAATGTTTAGCATAGGTGTCAACCCAATTTTCGTCCTTTTACAACTTCCCATATTGAAAAGTACTTTTTCCCTTATTCCGAGCCCAAAAATCTTATACATTACGGAAAACGCAAAAACACAAACAAAAATTACTGTGAATACAATGTAATACTCGGTATCAGGCAGGTCTTCTTGAAACAAGTGGCTGTTTAAGACAGTTTATGAATAACAATAACACTTACCCATCCAACAGAATCTCCTTTACCCGTATTGAAACTTGTGTACAGCCGTACAGACTCGAAAGCGTAGGTTTCCCGTACAGCAACACGGGAAAACCATGTAGGTTGACAGCTATGGGTTAATATAGGTACACCGTAGAAATAATGGGGTAAAACTAAAAGGTACACAATTTCTTTTTAATGGATATGATAGATTAAATACTGCATAACGTGTCTACCAAATTATAATGCCGACGGTTTCTGCATAATCGCAGAATTTGGTTTTGAAAATGTGATGTTGTCATCATTTTGCTGTTCTGACGCAGAGCAGTCACCGTAGCCTTTTCACAGCCGACCCAATACAAGGTCAACCGCTTCGTTTCAGCGAGCGCCAAAACAATTCGGTCACAGCAGACGAACTTTTCCTGCAAGCGCGCGTTTTTAGTTTGGAGCCGTTCGCATCAAAATGCTTGGTAAGTACTGTTTATATCATTCCCATTTGCTCTAGTTTGCTTTATAATTTGTTAACACTCATCCAGACGACACTAATAGTGCCGTGTCTTTGTCTTATTGCGATTGATAAGCAAAAAGAAGGGCCGGTGTTGCGTGCACGACTAGTCGTGCGATAATACGACTCGCAACCCAGTCCGGATATTGGCACGACTAGTCGTGCGACGAAGAAAACTGGTGTTGCGTGCACGACTAGTCGTGCGATAATACGACTCGCAACCCATTCCGGCTATTGGCACGACTAGTCGTGCGACGAACTAAAAAATGGTTGCGTGCACGACTACTAATTACGCAATGACTGTTTTGAGCTGTGCGCGCCTCACTCCCTCTCTCTCCCAAGCAAAGCAAAAAAAAAAAAAATGATAATGATGATGAAGATAAAAAGTATATTAAAAACTCAGCAAGAATAGTCAGACATAATCGTGGAACGGCGAAAGGACAGTCTAGCATGGTGACGTCACAAATGTCATCACGCCTCCCTGGCCCTTTTCCACATGTCTCGTACTCTACAAAATTGGGACCGATTCATTTGAACTTGAAGCTCCACGTGCTACACCCGTGAACAGATGTGTAGCCTACCTGCATTTAAATAATTTCTTCCATTTATCCTAAGGACGCGGAACATCCTGCACCAGGACACTCCCGTGCATCAGCAGACCCCTCCTTGTCAGTCCCTGCGGAATCACTTTGAAGGAGAAGCTCAAACGTTTTCACTGTCATCCTCCTTGTCCCTTCACCTCTCAGTAAGTAGAGAGTATTGCTCGCTGAATGGAGGTCCGTTACAAGTAACCATGAAGAAGATCTTGTTTGGTTAAGTTTCAGTGCCATCCATTCTTCAAGTCGTCACGGGCGCTGCCCGATGTTCCGATGTTCAACTGTCCGAAAAGTCAATAGTCCGACGTTTTCTGTTCCGACGTAGCGATTGTCGACATCCATTCTGACTATCGATACTTCGGAATTCCGAAACAATAATCTGTTTCAACAGTCCGAAGAAGCGTTTATCCGACACTCCCGATGAAAATTTTGTTCCGACGTGTCGATAGTCCGAAAGTTAATTAACACGTTTAAAAAGTTCTTTTTTTCTTGTTGTAGTTGTGGTCTCCGTTGCTGCTGTTGTGTGTGTGTGTGTGTGTGGTGGGGGGGGGGGGGGGGGGGGGGTGGAAGACTAGTCGTGCCAATAGCCGGACTCGGTTGGGAGTTGCATTATCGCACGACTAGTCGTGCACGCAACCATTTTTTTAGTTGGTCGCACGACTAGTCGTGCCAATAGCCGAACTCGGTTGGGAGTTGACAAGATCCTGAAGTCAGTGTACCAGGGTTCAGTAAGACCACACCTTGAGTACGGGTCCACGTCTTGGATGACAGCTGCCAAGACACACCTGCAGACCCTGGACAAAGTCCAAAACCAGGCACTGCGTATCATTACTGGTGCCATGAAGACCACGCCAATTCAGAAGATGGAAGAAACATCAAGCATTCCACCGCTCTCCAGCAGGAGACAGCAAAAGGCAATGACCCAGGCCAACAAGTTCAGGTGCTCACAGAACCACCCAATGAAAGACCGACTCCAAGCACCATCCTCACGCAGGCTAAAAAGATCAAGCTTTGCTGTGGAGTCTAGGGCCCTGACCCAAAAATACCAAGATATCCTCCCAAAACAGGTCATACCCATCTCCTTCTCCCTTGACGCACCACCCTGGGAAGACAGAGAAAACAACATCACTGTCATCACAACCATTCCCCATATCAACAGTAAGGGTGACCATGATGACCAAGTGCTGAAGACCCTAACACTGGCAATGTTGGAAGAAAGATACCCCGCAGATTCCTGGATCAGGGTATACACAGACGGCTCTGCCACCAATGCCGTTAAAAATGGAGGAGCCGGGGTCTACATCCAATACCCCAGTGGAGAACGGACAGAAGAGGCGCTACAGAGAGGCCTTCATTGTACCAACTACAAGGCGGAAGTTGACGCTCTCACACAGGCAGCACACACCATCGCCACAAGAGCAGACCACAACATCCAGGTTGTCTTTCTAATAGACGCTCTGTCTGTCCTTCAAGCCTACAACAGTGACAGGCTACCCTCATTGAAGAAGGCACTGAACAACATCAAGAGTCTTCGAACAGTGCTTCAGTGGATCCCCTCACACTGCGGCATTGAGGGAAACGAAAAAGCAGATGAGATGGCCAAACAGGGCGCCGCAAAAGAGCAGGAAGATAACGCGGTAACCCTTGCAGAGCTGAATGCCATTACCAAAGCTCTGTTTCGAACTCCGGCACAGAATGACAGCCTCCACCTGCTTGCAAGACCAGAGCAGGTCACCATCTTCAGGCTGCGAACAGGGCACAACAGACTAAATAAACACCTCCATTCGAAACTCAAGGTTGTGCCATCCCCAATGTGTCCTTGTGGAGAGGCTGAACAGGACACGCCCCACATACTACAGGAATGCGGGAACTTCCGACGGCTGAGAGAAGAGCTGTGGCCAGAGCCTACCACCGTCAAGGACAAGCTGTACGGCACGGTGGCGTCCCTAGAGAAGACCACGGCATTTCTGGAACGAACCGGTCTCCGCGTGTGAATGGCAACGAGAAGAAGAAGAAGAATCGCACGACTAGTCGTGCACGCAACCACTTCGAAAAGTCTTTGCTATAAGTGTGGTGAATCAAGAGTATCAAAATATCGTAAGTTTTCGCGTGCTTTCTCTTTATGTGGTTTTGTAATAATTATCTTGCTCATCACCAGTTTTTGTTCTTGATATGATTATTTCGAATAAAATTACTAACTGCATCAATAGTTCAACTCAAAATATTTTAATAACATTATTTTATTATTATTATTATTATTATTTATTATTATAAATGGAGATTTGCTGATAGGAATGGAGACAGGCGTGTGCACGTGGGTGGATGGGTTTGTTTGGTGTGTGTGTGTGTGTGTGTGGTGTGTACGTGCATGTGTGCGCGCGTTGTGTGCATGTATCAAAATGAAAAAAGAGCCATTTTTTTGCATGGACAGAGAAGAATGTAGGTGTACAAACACCCAGTAAATGACATAACAATAAGAATTTCCTGACCTAGATATCTGATACAATTTGTGAAATCTTTACAGGAATGGGCCTGTAGCAGAATATGGAGGTGTGCGTGCTGTGTGGAGGTGCCCTGGACGCTGGTGGGAAGATTGTTGTGCCAACAGCTAAAGGAAGAGACTCCATTAACAGAGCAAGTGAAGAGCGCGGTGAGAGGAAACCTTGCATGCCCAACTGCCATCTGAAACTACAGAAAACATTCAAGCTGAGGCAGACCTCTCCCAAAATGAGGCACAAAAGAGTGATCTGGAACTGAATGGTGAAACGGAACTAAAACTAGTTCGCACATCTGACGTACCTGAAGATGTGGGTACAGTAATATCAAATGCCTTGAATGAACTCCATGATAAGGAAGATCTTCAAATGGTGTCTGCCCTCCACAGTCAACTTTTGAAGGGTGCAGTGACACCAGATTCAGTCAAGAACAACGATTGTCTCAACAGGATTGCCAGTAAACTTAACAGCAAGAAATTGTCACTCATTGGCAGAACGTGTGAACTCTGGCTCCAATATATGGCTATGGTTGACATACTGAAACGTTTTCTGAAGGCTGAAAGAACTGGAAATTGGCTCCTTCATCTGTCTGTCGTACGAGAAATGCTCCCATACCTTGGTGCAGCTGGACACAACTCTTATACCAAGTCTGCCTATTTGTACCTTCAGATGATGAACAAGCTTGACAGAGTCAATCCCGTTGTCTACAAAAGCTTTGTGGAAGGACATCATGTTTGAGACGAAGCAACAGATACTGGGCTGGCATTTCGTCTGATTTGACTATTGAGCAAACCCTGATGCGAGGTTTGAAGACAACTGGTGGGCTCACCCGAGGAAGGGGGATGACTGAGTCCCAACGTGCTAAATGGGTACTTTCCATGCCAGCATGTGCTGATGTGAACACTGCCATGCAAGAAGTCACTGATACCAGTCGACTTACAAGTGATCAGCACATAGAAATGGGGTCTTCTCGAATGGCAAAAGACACAAATGACATGATGAATCATCACATCATATCTTTGTGAAAGGAACCCATTTGCTAATGACCCCAGCCTCAGAAACATCGACAATGGTGTGGTGGCAGACTCATTTGTGAATGTAGACCAAGCAAAAGCAGTTGGTCTTGGAATTCTGAATGACATGGAAGGCCAAGCAGTAGCAGATTTGATCTTGAAGAAAAAGAACCAGGTCAAAACACTTGGGGCGAAGAAGGCAGTCAAAGTGGAAGGCAATCCAATATCAGTAGATCCTCAACTTCTTTTCCAGTGCTTTATAACTGCAGCCAACACCACATCTGTTGATGAAAGAGAACTGTTTAAGTATGAGTTGTGTGGTGTCCCTTCCTCATTGTTTGAGTCACCAGACTTCATGCGCCAGCCAAACAAGGCAGCACTGGCTGATGAGCTGTGGAAGACTGTTTTGGCCAAAGATGATGTTCCCAGTCTTATCCCACCTGACGTGCAATTTGTGGTTGATGGAGGATCTTTGCTTAAGCGACTTCAAGCACCATGGAAACGTGGTAGCACTTTTCAGAGTATTATTGACGCCTATGTGAGTTTTGTAAACCATCACTACCCCAAAGCTGTCATTGTCTTTGATGGGTACATGTCTGGCCCATCTACAAAAGACGTGACTCACCTTCGGCGGACCAAGGGACGGAAAACAAGTTCTGTGCATTTCAAGCCAGACATGACATTCAGTTCTACGAAAGACCAGTTTCTGTCGAACTCAGAAAACAAGCAACGTTTCATTTGTGCACTCGGAGCTTCTTTGGAAAGCATATGCACTGTCATTCACGCTAGTGCTGATGCTGATTTGCAAATTGTCACTGTTGCAATAGGATGCGCCCAAAACACCATCACAGCAGTAATCGGGGAGGAACAGACCTGCTGATTTTGTTGGCTCACCACACTCAAATTGATTCCTATGACATCTTCTATTCAGACAAACAAAGGAAAGCTACAAAGATTTGGAGCATAAAACATCTGATAACAGCTCTTGGACAGTTGCGTCATGCTCTTCTTTTTCTTCACGCATTCACAGGTTGTGACACCACTTCTCGGCCGTTTGGTGTTGAAAAGCTGTAGCTTGGAAAAAAATGAAATCCAGTCCAGAGATGCAAGCTCTTGCTGACGTGTTTCTTCGCGATGATAGCATAGACAGCATTCAATCGGCAGGTGAAAAGATGTTTGTCTCACTGTATAATGGCAATGCAGGAGAGGGCTTGGATGAACTTCGCTACAGACTGTTCTGTTCAAAAGTAGCAGTTGGAACAACTTTTGTGCAGGTCCACACTCTTCCTCCAACCTCAGCTGCAGCTCGATTCCACAGCTTGAGAGTTTACTTCCAAGTGCAAGAGTGGCTGGGAGGCAAACTGTCAGTAGAACCGACACAATGTGGTTGGAGACTTGAACACGGGAAGTTGGCACCAGTCACAACGGATCTACCAGCAGCACCAGCAGACTTGCTACAAGTAAGCAGGTGCATGTGCAGAAATAATTGTGACACAAGGCGATGCAGCTGCAGAAAACATGGACTTGAGTGCACACCTAGCTGCGGAGAATGTTCCGGCATTAGCTGTACAAACTCGCCAGTATGTGCCATAGACTATGACTAAAGTAAGTTCCTTTGTTTCTTGATTTCGTCAAGCCTTCTAGTTAATACCCTGGCTGTCTCTGTGTGCTGGGTGTGCATGCATCCCATCTTCGTCTTTTATGCACCCTCCAAAACTTTACGATGTTCCTATAAAAAAAAGCCTCAACCAAAGTTATGTACCGAACTAGCCTGCCCCCCCTCCCTTTGACCCTCACTGATCCGCCCCTGACAATGTTAAATGGTATTATTTGTAATCATTAACATTACAACTATTTTTTTTCGTTATCTGGAACCTTCTTCCTGAGATCTTTCGAATGAGATGCAACATGACAAGGTTTTCAGCAAAATATGTGTCGGATCACATGGTTAATATGTATGACGTAATCAAACCATCATAAATCAAATATGCAGAGGTGCACACAATTATAATTTTTACAATATGCAGACATGATCTTAGTAAACATGATGCAAAAGAGAAACTTTTTGTAACAATTAGTTTTGGGTCATAGTTAATTTGTCACAGGATGACTACACTATAATTATATCTGGTGGAAACTTCTCATTTTCATTGTTCGGATTCTTCTTTTCAGATCCACCGTAAGTGTCTATAATCTCGCAGGAGTGCAGGAAGATAACGGTGCAGGCCGGGGCCTGATCTTACGTTTCATGGAGATGTTCTTATCCTTGGTTTACCAGTTGAAGACAAGGGGATTGAGGGATGGGGCGGGGCGTACTGAATTCAAGTCCACAAAAAGAAGTCTGGTCTGATTGGTTGTGGGATGCATAGTGTGCGACAGTCTTTGTGTGTGTGTGTGTGTGTGTGTGTGTGTGTGTGTTGTGTGTTGTGTGTTGTGTTGTGTGTTGTTGTGTTGTGGTTGTGTGTGTGTGTGCGTGTGTGTGTTGTGTTGTGTGTGTGTTGTGTTGTGTGTGTGTGTGTGTGTGTTGTGTTGTGTTGTGTGTGTGTGTTGTGTTGTGTTGTGTTGTGTGTGTGTGTGTGTGTGTGTGTGTGTGTGTGTGTGTGTTCATGTGAGTGTGTGCGTGCGTGCGTATGTGTATGGGTGTGTGTGTGCGTGCGTGTGCGTGTGTGTGTGTATGTGTGTGTGTGCGTGTGCGTGTGTGTTGGAAGAGTCAGAATAATGCACAGGACTGTTGAGAGTGTAAATGTAATTTGTAGGATTGTTTAAACTGTTAGTATAAGTTACAGGGTTGTTGAAAACGAAAGTATAATTGTTGACATTCATGGGATTATTGAGTGGTCCCTCCACCGTGTAACTGAAATAAGAACTCCCTCCATTTTAAGACAGTTTTCAGAAACATTCTGGTCTTTGTCTACTGTAGACAGACCTCCGAACACAGACCCCCCCCCCCCCCCCCCCCCCACCCCCCCCCCCCCCTATCTCAGTTTAAAGTCACATCGTAGAGGATTTTTCGAGTCACCATGAAAAAATTCTACTGTGGAAGAATTGTCTCCCTTGGTGCATAGGATGGGTCAAACCATCCTGGATGAGGCCACACGGCTGTTGTCTTGGAACCACTTGGTCAGTGATCTCATGTTCCTGAGATACTGTCCTATCATCTGGAGGGTCTTGAGGACACTGTCCTGTGTTACTCAATGTCATCCATCGTGTAGTTCTGTCACCATGGTGACTGGCATTGCAGCGGCTCTGGCACTCTGATCAGCAACAAAGACAGTAAATAAGTTGGGGCTTCACAGGACGAAACTCGGAATCTTTTTCATGATCAGAATGTTCAGTCTTCACTATCTGGACTATTCCCAAAGTTTTTCAGTGTACTTTGGACATAAAACAGAAAGCATAGAACCACAAGATGAGTTTCATAATAATGTACAGTATCTCTGATTTCATAGCTCCAATTTCCTGACCAACAATGCAGGTGTATATAATATATCTTTCGTAGCAGGTAGATGACAGGATAGGAAAGGAAGCTTACAGTATAGCTTTTACCAAAGTGGAACTCCAAGCACCATATCATTATCCTTCTTCATTGTCATTGAAGAAGTTTGTTTTTTTTTAAGAAAAGGCCTTACATCGCCCTATTGTTACAGTGACCTCCGTTTTGGTGTGCTCTCTACCTGCATACCTGTGGTCAACACATGTTGAAGTGAGTAGGCAAGTTCAAGGGGGAATGTCGTAAGAGGGACCTTGTCACAGTCCTCACTCCAGTCCAGAGGACGATGCTCAATACAGTCCGGTGTGCTAAACAGTTAGAGGCTAAGTGGGGTGACTGCAGGCGGAAATCTACACAAATCTTAAAGTGTTTGAAATAACTCCACCAAACAACATTGAAAAACGAACACAGGTCAAAACATGATGTGCAATCACTTATCTTGTCACATTCGGTGTGATTGCTCAGTCTTCATTTTCGTTGTCCTGGGTGTTGTTTATCTTGCCTGAAGAAGATCAATGAGGTCTTGACGTGTCACGTTTTGTCTTGCGACTCGTTTGTCCATGCTGTTGTTTGGCGGAGTTATTTCAAACACTTCTAAAGATTTATTTACACAGTTTGTGTCTAAAAGTAGAGAATTTACACAATGGTATCCTGCATGTACTGAATTAGAACAGGAACCACTGACTGGCCCTGAAGGGATTCAGTGTCTCCTCTGATAGGCAGCCTCACGATGACCCGATGTTGTTGCTTCCCTGTAGGCAGTGGAGTTGGGACTACAACAGGAGAGTTCTGCATATAACTGTGGAGGAGGAAGTCAGTATGAGTAGGAAGGAAGTAGTGTCACTGAGGGGGAAGTGGGTGGTTTAGGGAGGTCAGACAGCCAGTAGCTCGCAGGATGCGTGTTCCTCAGCCACTTGAGTTACTTTGGATACATGGACGTTGCTACAGTTCCAGACAGAAACCACTATCCCAGTGAGATTGTCTCCAGCATGAAATGTTCCATGATGTGAAATGTTTGTGTCACTTTGAGTTTATTGCTGACCCCCTTGACTCAGCTAAAAGAGCTTCATGGATTTGCTGTTAAAAAGGAAAATGAAGCACAATGACCTAACAATCTAGGAAGACAATGGCGCATACAGCTTAACAATTTCAAGTATAACTATGGAGACACAGGAAGAGATACAATTCACAGACAAGTTTCGGGCTCAACAAGCCATGATACTGACCGATTCCATAGACCTACTTCAAAAATTGGAAAGTGGAATGAGAAGTCTTGTGTATGAACCATGGGCACACATGTTTGTGTGGTGTTGGGGCACTGGCGGCGGTGGATAGAACCTGGTTGCATTGTGTTATGTGTTCCACATGATATGATGCAGATAGTGGAAAGCGGGAGTGAAGAGTGGTAGTATGTCTTTTTATCCACCGATCGTCTGATTTACATGCATCTTTCCTCTTCCACGGCAGTTCTGACTGCTGCATCGAGTCGCTTGAGTCAATGTCTTCAAAAGCGTGAGACGCAAAAGCAGAAGAAACAAATTGTGCGCGAGCACCCAACAAGCCCGGGTCTGTGAGCGGGTCTGTGAGCGGTCTTGTATCTGACACCCTAGAGTGTCAGGAGATAAGGGCCCAAGGGGGCTTCTCGCACTTGTACTGAAAGCGTGGAGAATAGCGAATCACACACTGCTTTGCTGTCTGTATCGCGCCTATAGCTGACCAATGTTTACACAACGACTACACACACTAGGCGCGGATAAACCGAGAAAAGCGGAATTGTCTCTGTCCACAACACCCTGTGAGCTATTTTCTGCGAAGGTTATAGTGGCGTCAAGTGCCAGGCCGGCCAACGACGCACGGCGCGCGCGTGCAGCACAGGTTGCGCCGGTCGCAAAGTTCTGTCAGAAAGTTTTAAACACGAACTTAATTATGGTACTCACAGAGAAGACTGAAATGCCAGCTTTTGTCACACTCTCAAGTACTCACTGCGCCATTGCTGTCATACAGAAATTATAGTTAAAAAACCTCTGTACAGTAAATATAACTTAAAGATGTTGGACCAGTCTCGAAGCGTCCAAAAACACACAGAGCGTCTGGCCGTGTGGTGGCTGACTAGTTAAGGGCCTAGCCCGAGTCACAAGGCAAAGCGTTGGGCGAAACTAAATGCAGTCGCTGTGAGTGTGCGGGCGCTGCCGTGCTTCCCTTTCTAATCTTTTAAAAATGTTTATCTTACAGTCATAGCTTAATATGTAATATGCTTTCTATTTTACTTATGCACCTCTTTTACATCTCTGTTACTACAATTATGGGCATGTCTGTGCCAGTTGGTATTATATTCATCATTGTTGCTTTTCACCACTATAATTAACGTTGTTGTTATTACAATTATTGTTATCATAGTTATTATTGCTATTACTATTGATAAATGATAAGCAAACACGAGACAGAGAGACACGTGTGTACAATCATATACACACGCATAATCATGTAGATGTGCACACATGTGCACAAATGGGAACGTGCAGGAGAGTTCTCACACCTGCTCACTGATCACACACATACACTGCAGACACTAGCACACAAACATGGACCCATCCACTCATGCTTACACTCATACACACACATATAGATGTGCATGCACACAAAGACACACCATACAAATTTGGTTGTGGCAGGACTTAAGGTAGGCACTGAAGGTCTGACCAGCCTGTTCGGACTATGTGCAGGTCAGAGATCTGCTATGTCGTATCCCTGCGACTCTCATCTTAAATCCTTTCATCTTGGTTATAAATATATTGATCTATCAGCTGTAAATCCTGCGCAATGTGGTTTCCCAGGTCAGCAGATGTGGTGCGGTGTATTTGGACTAGTCCACATGCAGTGACATCTTGATGAAACTGAAACTGTGACAAGGTAGACAAGATGACAGTGTCCCACTGTCAAATCATTAGAGCGGTTGATGGCTGACTGGCAACTGTAAGTCTGGATCATTCATGGGTCTAACAGCTTGAACATCGTCCGTCCACCCAGCAGAAATGGGTACCTGATTCAGTCAAGGAATGGGTAAGGTGCTGGAAGGAAAAGGTTAGGCTCCTGATGTGTCCTTGACCCTGTGTAATACTGGCAGTTCACCACACTGTAGTCAGTAGGTTATGGGACTTAACCTTTCACCCAGAACTGCTCCTAAATTTGTAAAACAAAAAATACGAAATAAAGGGGCAAAATTGACAGAAGAAAATGACAGAGAACCAATGGAAAACAGAAGACGAAAAGAAATGGCAAAGAGAAACTTTAATTACATAACCTAAAGTAAAACACCTCAGGTATAAAATTGATCAGGTGCAATACAGACAACTCCAGGATAAAGGCTCAAAGTGAGTATCACAATGAAGAATGGTAAACAACCCAAAACAATGCTATCATTCAGGGAACACATGCTAATGTGAAAAGGGTAATAACTATCAATAGGGAAATCCGCCAGGTTCACAAGGCTATATCCACACTTACCCTCTTATCAGAAGACTCTACTGATGGCAACAAGGTTTCTGAAGTGTTCATCTACCTTCTTTCCATCTGTAGTTGATCTTTTACGGGAGGTGAATGTGGACATGGCTGTTTAAACGCTGGTGCCACCAAATTAACAGACCATGAGAAAAATAAAACCATATCCTCCAGGGGTACAACTAGATCCAGCAAAAAACATAATATTCTATATAACCAACAACGTACCAGAACATCAGAAGATAAGTATTCTACACAATACACAATCAACATTTCATAGTTAACAGATGAGATCCAATGCAAGTTTCCATGTAAAATCTCTTGTCTAAAGAGCATGAGACTGCAAGCTCATTTCTCTGTCTTTGAGAGAAAGCATGACCACAAGAAATAGTCTGAGTGGGTTTCCTTGTGAACAATTGCAGTAACTGATCTAGTTGATGCTGCAAGTTGAATTCATCGTTAATTTGTGATACTTACTTTGTTCACCCTCCCACCTTGACACAGTCTATGGGCCTGGCTCAGTCAACATACTGTCATGGACTTTTTTTTTTCTCTATGATGTATACTTCACATTAGTCAGAAGATGCGTAGCAATACAGAGTACAATGCAAAAAAAAAAAATCCGAATTTTGAATGGAAATGAAGCAACAACAACAAAACTTGCTAGGAGGTTTTCCAGACAGTGAATTTGGCTGATGGGGAAAAAAATGAGGCCATTCAAATGAACTAGTTCTGATTATGGTGAGCACAGACAGCATCGTGCTCATGATGGCCCCTACATAGCTCAAAACCAGGGCTGTAAGAATTCAGCTTTAATCTGATGGCAAACCCGCTGATAACACATGAGTGCACAGATAGTATAGCCCTATGTCAATGAAAACCAGAGCTGTAAGAAATTTGGCTTTAGACACACTTGGCCCCATCAGGGCTGCCACCACGCAGGGGAAAACCCTGGGCCTAAAACAAGGGACCCCCCCCCCCCCCCCCCCAAAAAAAACCCACAACAACCCATCTACAAAAAACATTCATGCATATGCCAATAACTGATAAAATTTAACACTAATCACATGCAAACGGACTACGCTTACATGCTATAAAAAAGCACTGATAACATTAACAGACACACCGATGACATTGTTAACAGATGACACAGTAACACGTTAACATAATACACTTATAACACCTGAACAGAATGCACTGATGACACATTAACAGTAACACTGATAACATGTTAACATACTATGACAATAACACGTCAACAGACTACACTGATAACACATAAACAGAATACACTGATAACATGTTAACGGACTAAACTGACACCACGTTAACAGACCACACCAACAACGCGTTAACAGACTTCCCTGATAACACGTCAACAGACCACACTGATCTGTGAACTTCCTTCAGGCAATAGACAAGGCCATGCTGAAGGTGTCGGGAGAGTGCTGTCCCATCTGAAAAAAAACCCGACCATACTATCTTCAACAGACACAGGCACATGCAATGATTTCACACCTTGATAGCAACTGGCAGTTAAGACTGGAGCCTGAATACATAGTTAAAATTTGTTTTAAAAAAAGGTGTGTTTTTTTAAAAAGAAGAATCGGGAAATACATCCAGTTCTACTGATTTTGACACGAGTGTACCAAGTGCTCCTGCTCTATACAGTTCCTATTTGCGTAAAGCTACCAATTACACATGACAGGTAAACATCACTAAAAGTATTGCACCATAAAATACACGTGCAAAAAGCTACACTAGTCTTGGCATCACCTAGACACCATGTAACTAAATCAACAAACATTGATAATGCGTCCTAGAGAAATAAAAGTTGTAACAAATGGCAAAGTCAAAGACAATGTACACAAATCACAATAAAAGATACTTAATAATGATAAAGTAGATGTACGCAAGAAAAGAAAATACAAAAAAATGCACAAACAATAGGTATATTATCGAAGGAGATATTATTGTCAGGTAAATGACGATATACATACAAAATGTAACACCTGAAAAATGGCAGTTACAGATAAATCTGGTGATAACTTGTAACATGATCTGTGGACATGAATAAAATAACTTGATGTGAGATTCTTCAAGAAAAAGAATATCCACTGCACAAAGGTCTAGTTATTCCGCACTGACAAACCAGAAAGGCTGGCTAAAAATGGCAGGTAATTAAATGCTGACATCAAGATAAAACCAAATCACACTTAAAAAACCCCAATGTTTGGACAGGTCTATTGCTATATATGCTCAAAACATAACATAACACACCAAAACAAAATCCACTAAAATCAGTTTCAATTCTCAGTGCATTTATAGTCAGCTCAGTGCTTGCAACTATAGCGCAGTGCATGTAAACGTTGGTCAGTGCTTGTTTCTCTTAGGACCTATGTTAATCCTCTCATCTGGCAGTGTAGGATGTTGACCATTGCTCCAGGTCAAGAGGAGAGAGACGAAGCCCCTCCGCCCTCCTCCCCTTCCATTTCCCATACCCTTTTCCCCTCCATCCCAATGCAAGAATTGAACCAAGGACCTATGAATTCCTCATGTATGAGGCCATTGCGTTAACCATAAACGAACACATCTCCGTTCATCTTCTTCTTGATTCTGTCTGGTTGTTGCTAAATGATTTGATCTACCATTATAAAACACACACTGACACATCAGTCAAAAATTTACATGATTTAATTAATCTGCCATCATACACACTGACAGAAATGTAAGATCTGTCTGGTTGCTGCTGAATGATCTGAGCTATCATTATCAAACACACTGACAGATCTATATAAATTTAAAAAAATGCATGATCTAATCTATTGTCATACACACTGACAAAAAAAACAACCAAAAAAAAAAAAGAATCTAGGTGGTTAAAAAAAGAATTATTGATGTACAACATCACTTATCATACACACTGACGAAAATATTAAAAAAACAAAATCTAGGTGGTTAAAAAAAGAGAAGAAATATTGATATACAACACCATCACAATATAAATGCTGAAAGATCTATCCTCAACACAGACTAAGGAAATAGGGAAACAGAGATACCAAAATCTGTTCATGATTAAATGTGAACAAATTTTACAACTGATAAATGCAAGTCCACCTCACACTCACAAAAAAAGGTACCAGTGTGTAGACATTTAAAGAAAAACACTGTCATCAACAACTCCTGAAATGCAAACATAACAATTCAATACACCTTCAAACAATTTAACTGTCATCAACAATTTCCGTAGGAAAACTCAACCACTCCACAACGTGCAAATGAATTGTCATCAACAATTTCTGACGACAAACACAACGGTTTTGCTATCACCAAGGACCACGGCCAGAACGGCCACAGTACAGCACTCTGAACTCTGCACTGAAGACCAGTCAAAACACCTCCCCGTCAACCCCCATCTTCTATGTAAACAGTGTCTTGCGCAATGACAACAGAATTGTTTGACATCTATCTGTGGTTGCGGTTTTTTTTTTTTCTTCTCTCTTTTGTTTTAACTGTAAGATACAAATATCAGAAGGCATATTCATTGATTCAGTTACTGAATAAATAATGTCATGTCAAGCTCATCTATCTGTAATATCGAGTATCTATCTGATTTCAGCTTTGCCAAGTAGAGTGCATTCATTAAAACAAATATCCATTAATGTAAATGATGATGACAGCGATAATAACAATAACCATAAAATTCATATTGCACAGCAGTCTCTTCAAGGAAGAACTTTTTGTGTATTATTGTAAGAGAAACAAAAAAGGTCAGGCCCTGTGAATAAGTACTGATATGAACATTTCACACCAAATGCCAGCGTTTGCTAGTTTTCCAAATTTAAGCAACATCAATATTGATGCAAACACCACATTAACTGCTATACTTTTTTTTTTTCAAGTTTATGTGATGAAAATAATCAACAGAAACATTACATAAAATGCCATTTTTGTCCATTGTTCATGGCATTGTGACTTAAGCAGTGATAAAAACACTACAGAAAATATCTTTTTGTTTGTCTTCATGTTTCAGGTAAATGTCTATACAAATACCACATCAAAAGGTATAATTTGTACGATTAACTAGGAGATAAGATAATGTTGCTTATAGCCCAGCCGACCGCAAAGGGCCACATCAGGGCTGTGTACGATTAACTAGTTAATGTGACATGAGTATTGATACAAACACCACATCAAATGCCACACTTGTCCTGTTTTTTAGGATAAAGTGGTATAAGTACTGATACAAACATCACATCAAATGCCATATTTGAGATGTTTTTCAAGCAATGTGACATCAATATCGACACAAACACCACATCAAATGCCACAAGTGTGCTGTATTTCAATTTTTGTACAGTAAGTATCCATACAAACATCAAATGCTAGATCTTTGCGTTTTCCATGTTCATTAAGGTAAGACTAAATAAAAAAATAAAAAAACACAACATGCTCTATCCTTGCTGTTCTCCCTGCCCCCCCAAAATCTGTTGAAGACCCGAGTTCTGGAGCGGACATTCCTTCTCAGGAATGCTTTGTCAACTCACCGGGCATACCCTTTTAAAAGTCCACCTGGGGGCAAGTTCAGGATAGGCCACACACAGACCATGAGACATATGACTAACATGTCTTCTACTGTACCTGATGGTAGCAAATTGAAATCTATGTGCCCAACTAAACCTAAATCTCGGCACGCCAAAATGGACCTTTCCTACTAGACATTTAGACTGCCTTAAAGGCTTGTCTTAAAGCTTGCAGATAATCCTTAAGCTCCTCTTCTACATGTTGGATATAATCTAAATCTTTTCCCACAGACACCATCCTAGAACTTTGCTTGCAAAGCTCAAGGTTGACTAAGTTCAATGTTGATAGACCTGTCTGACATTTCCTTTCAACTGGAAAAGCATAGCACAGATTTCCCTACAGAATTCAGTTCATCTTAAAGCTTTTATGAGTAATCAATATTTAAAGCTCCCTTTTAGATCTTGAATGAGTCTTTTAAAACATTTTCACAATAATGTAGTCTTATATGTAAAACAATATTAAGGAGATTCAAAAATACTATAAACAATCAGTTACAAACTGAAACATCAGGAGTATGATGAAATGTGGGTAACCAATACCAAACATACTAAAATTCTTGTACAAAAAAAAATCACAATCCAGTTCATCTTGGTAGCCTGACCAATTACTACAACCCATAATGAGTTAAGTTCCTGATATCCTTCAGTATGCCGAATGGAAATCCCCTCTTTCTCTGCTTCTGTGCATCTTTATAATTGTCAAACCCAGGAAGTTTCTCGTTTATAGAGTCTAATGCCATCCTACATCTTTTCAGCATGCTCCACTGATTTTCATTATCGTCTGCCTAACATAATGCCCTCAAACCCCCCCCCCCCCCCCCCCCCCCCCCCCCCCCGTAGTATGTAATGCCATCCAGGTTTCCTAGTGGACCCCAGTGTTGCCCTACACCTCCCTCTGTGGACCTCGCTGTCCTGCTGCAGTGTCCCCTCAGCATCTCTTCTTCATTGTCCACACTGTCTGATGCTGTGTCACATCAACACACTGTCCTGGATGCGTCCAAAGTCAGCACGCAAATCAGAAGAAGTCCACTTCCTTGCGGACAGGAGTAGATCAGATGGGAGTGCATTTCATTGTGGTCACAGGTAGATAAGATGGAGTGCATTTCATTGCGGGTCAGGGGCAAATCAGATGAGTGCATTTCATTGTGGTCAGGGGCAAATCAGATGAAGTGCATTTCCTTGTGGACAGGGCAAATCAGAAGGAGTGCATTTCCTTGTGGACAGGGCAGATCAGAAGGAGCGCATTTCATTGCGGACACAGGCGCGGAAAGAATCCCAGGAATTCTTTGTGTGCATCAAGTGAGACTGGAACACAGAGAGAAACATCACAATGTGAGGAGTCATTCAGTGCAGTGAGAAGACACTGGCATGTGTACCTTAGAACTGTAGCAACGTAGCAGAAGATGTGCAATGAATGTCAGCGGAAGGACATTTACACACACTCATATATAAAGCAGCAGTTTCATGGTGCCTGCTTCCTTCATGATGATGTCTCCCCCCACCTCCACTCTCCCCCTGTCCCCACTTCACCTCCTCCCACTTTTCTTTTCCCTGCCACAAACGACAGATATGCAGTATAAACCTTTCTAAATTCTTTTTCTTATATACGATTTTCCAAATGGAAAGAAATCATTCCCCGCATCGCCAGTCTCAAGAATACCAATCTTATGAAAAAGTCCCCTACTTCAAAATTTGGTGTTAAAAAAAACAAAAACCCACCTTTTTTTCCTGCTCTGTCTCTCTTCTTTCTTTCCTTTTTTTCTCTTCTTTTTGTTATTCCTGCCACCCCCCTCCCCGCCCCCCCAATTTTTTTCTTTTTCTTTTGAAGTAGATGCCATGAACTTCATGTTGTGGAGGCTACATTTTCTTTGCCAGTCCTCCTTTGATCAGTTCAGTTAGTCCGTCTAATCATGCTTCCAGTCGATTTCTCCCTGTACCTCCAGACATAACCAAGCCTCCAGTTAAACCCCCCAGACTTCCACCTCTGGACATGCATGTTCCTGCTTTGAAAAGCCAGACTCCTCCCTGTGCCCCTATAGACATATTTCAGTAAATCAAAAAAGCAAGCCTACCTACCCTCAACCCTGTGCCCAGTAAGACAAATTTCAATAAATTGAAAGCCAGACTTCCTGCATCCCTAGACAGGGAAACCTTCAATCCAAAGTCACATTTCCACTGTACCCCCAGACACAGCCATACCTGTAGTTATAAACCGATTTCCCCCTGGACCTCAACACAAAGACATGTCTTTAGTTAGCAGCCAAACTTCTCTCCATATTTCCAGATTTCCAATATTGGCTCCAGATGGTTTGCAGGTATGTTGATACAGTAACATACCTCACAAACGACCTCCAAAATCCTTCACGGGGAGTGAAACGAGAGGGGGTCTTCAGAAGGTACACTGCATCAAGAGACAAACATTATTGAGACAGATGCCTTTAGACAAAGGATTTTCAGCGTGAGGTTTGCATGTCCACCCACCCTGGCTCCGCGGTGCAGGCGATCCCTCATGATGCTGATGAACTCTTGGTGGCTGAGGTGGCCGTCCTCATCAGAGTCAAAGATCTGGAAGACCGTGTTGACAATGTGGGGCCCAAGTGTGGCCCGTGCACACCTTGGCAGCACGCTGAAAGTCCTCTGCACACACACACACATACATATAATCACAAACTCACACACATGCACACATAATCACACACACACACAAATATTCACACACACATATATGATCACACATACACACACACACACACACACACACACACATAATCACACACACACGCACATACACACATACTTTACAGACAGAGAGTTGAAATTCATCACACTATTCACCTTTTATCCATGCAAGGCATTACTGTCACATTTTGTTGGATCCCCTCTCATTGTGGTATAGCACCCAACGAGCGTGTAGATCAACTTGCACGAAAAGCAGCTCAAAATGTCAATTATGCAATACCACTCAAAGTTCACTTAGATTTGAATGAGTGTTTTTCAATTATAAATTCAACCTCAATAGAAAAAGTTAAAACCTCATTCATGAACTCAGACATTCAATATTATCACAATTGTAATAAAATTTAGTGATGGGTACAATGGAAAAACGATCAAACAAGTCTCCTCCTCGTCTAGGGAGATCGAAAGCTTAATCCATAGATTCCGTTTGAATGCGCTGAAAACAAAACATTATCATGATGTGAAATGTATGTGTGGGAAATCCTTAAATGTCAGTCATTTGCTGATTCAATGCCCAAGAGCAAGAGAGCTCCTAAGACATTCGGGTATTGATGGTTATACTGATGGATCGACTTCATTGCCTTTACCATATATTTTAAACAATTACTCTGTTCTTGACTCAGATTGTAAGTGTTTGTTAAAGTGTAACTCACCCCCCTTTTGTCTTTAAAAAAACGTGTAGCTGGTTCCAAACATTTCCATGGATGTAACTTTCACGGTGCACAGAAACTTGTGTGTCACACAATATGCTTCGCAAGAGTCCTACTTTCGCTTTTCCGAGCAAGCAAGCGCGCAGAAAAACCGAAGTTACTAAAAATAGAGGCAGTGACGTCAGAAAGGAGAAGAGAAGATGCACCAGCACTGCCGGTGCCAGACACTGAGACCGCAAGAAGATGGGTCACTACTGCGTCATGTTCGTTGCAATACCAATTCTAGTGTAAAAAGTGGAATCAGCACACATGGCTTTCCAACTGAAACTCATCTTCGACGATCGTGGGTTTCTTTTGTGAAGTTATCTCGAAAGAATTTCGACGGTCCGAAGAAAAACGACGTAATCTGTGGCTTGCACTTCAAGACCAGCGATTTTGAAGACGAGTACACGGCGCCCCTGTTTGAAAGGGAGCTTGGATTCCGACCCAAGCGCAGGCTGAAGAAAGATGCCATTCCTACTCTCATCACAGACAAATGCGCGGCTGCTCTGAAAAAGAAAGATGCTGCTGACAAGACACTGGAGACTGTCACCAGGATCAACACGGACAGAAAGGCCAGATAAGGAAACGTGAAGTACGCAAGGTAATCTAACTTTTGATCTTTGCATTCTGATCGACGTGGCGACCTTTACAAGCACGCACTTACGTCAGTCGCACATATCGTCATTCACTTTTGTATTGTTTATGTGTGTGTGTGTGTGTGTGTGTGGTAGAGTATATTAAACACACACACACACACATATTTGTGGCACTTAGAATCTGGATACTTTTTTTTTTTTTTACTCTTTACAGAATTCCACAAGGCAAATGTTGGGGAAAAAAATGCAAATGACTGAACATGAGCATAAAATATTTTCACATTTGTTTGCACCAAAATACATGGTGGTGAGCAGTTGTAAGCTATTGATGGTTGTTGAGAATATTTTTTGTCAATTTTTTTTTTTACAAATGGTGATGACAGCATATACATTAAAAAAAAATAAAAAAAATCTTTGGAATGAAACCGTATGTTCAGACTGATCATTTGGACCAAATTCTTTTGCTAGCAAAGTTATTGCTCTTATGTAAAAGACAGAATGTACAACCTAATACCTAAACTTTGATGGCGTTGTTAAAAATCCAGACACAGAATGGACCAGTATAATGCATTTGTAAATGGGAGGGCACACAATTTGATCAAGATTGTTTTCTCTTACAGATTGAACTGTGTTGTGTGGATCACAGGTGACAGAAAAATGTACAGGGAGACCGACTATTTCAACTATGTGTAAACTTATTTTTGCTGCTGCTTTTGAATGATTTATATAGACAGTAAATATGCATATTCATGTTGTACCTGGTGGGGTGGGGGTGTAGTGGGATAGAGAATGGGGAACGATACTTGTCGTGTGTGTATGTGTGTGTGTGTATGTGTGTGTGTGTGTGTGTGTGTTTTGATTTTTGCTTGTGATTAATATGTATGTAGGGAGTTATGCATTTGTGTCTATTTCTCTGTAGTTATACTTGCATTTCTATGTTTACAGTTATATGTGTGTAGCTAAGTGTGCGAAAAACGTAAACACAGAGTGATTAAAAAGAAAATTCTTTGCATATTTATTTTGCATTCCTCATCTTTAACGTCAGAGCATCGTGGACATGAAACGTGCAAAGATGGATGTACAAGAGCAGAGTCAGCAGGGAATGGAAGAGCCTGGTGACTCCGATGTGCACTGGGAGGATGTGCCAGACACAGACGATGCAGAACATGGGAGTGTTGGCTGCATGTCCTCCTCCACTTGCTGCACAGTTGACATGGCTGCTGCATCCCAACAACAGTCCACTGATGTCACGCACCGAGGTGTTTCAGCCAACATGACACCTTACAAACGCAGCAAAGGTGAGTTTGTTGCTCCATAAAAACAGGCACCGTTTATAACCAGTGTGTGTGTGTGTGTGTGTGTGTGTGTGTGTGTGTGTGTTTTATGGAGGAAGATGGCTAGAGATGGGGGTGGAGATGAATACTGTTAAAATGGCAAGGTGTTTCACATGAGTTATGCAGATAGCGGAATGTTGACTACCTGACAGGAGGGTGAAGATGGCTTACAGAAGCATTTCAGACAACTAGTACTTTAACACAAGCATACCTCCTTGTCACAAGTGCTACGACTACTACAGGGATACAGGCTTGACACGCTAAATAAACTGGGTGATCATGAGTCAATGTGAAACTGCAGCCAGCAGTCACTTAGTACTTGCACTCACAGCTAATTCAAACCTGGATGTGTAAACTGATGTAGAGTACTGATGAAATTAATTATATAGATATCATATGGCTGTAGCAACATGTTTTCTTTCCTGTGCCAAAAGTGAGAGTGCTATGTATTTACATTTTGCTTTCAGACAATAGCAACTGAACACCAAAGTACGCTCATTCATTGTGATGTGGTAGTTAAAAATGTGGGTTGCCAAATGTCAGAGTGTTTAGCCCCATATGTTTTTGTTTTCAGGGATTTGGGTGAAGCCCAATGTAGTGGACACAGCAGTCCAGACTGAGAGTTCTTTTCAGCTGTTACTGTCAGTGTTCACTTCATGAACCTCCCCTGGCAAGCTCCAGCCCAGTCCACAATCAGCTAGACTGCACCTCCAGCCCAGTCCATGATGTGGATGACGATGACACCATCGAGTATGGCTGTGACTCCGATATTGGTTCTGACCTGGATTTTGACCCACAGAGCGAGTCCCATGCCACAGAAGATAGTGTCAGGTCAGTAAGTACATGTAGTTCCTCAATAAAAAATAAGAGCTGTTTTCATAACAAGAGTTGAACCTGAAGGTACAAATATCATACCCAGCTGCTGTTGTGCAATTTTAGAAATACTCGTTAAAAGAAATCTTTCTGTTTACTCCCCCCATAGACCACTTTTTTTTTTACATTCACATTGCATTAGGAATTTCTTCCCCCTGTTTACTAATCAGAAATTGTACACTTCATCCATTTTATTCTCATATCAGTCTGTCCATGTCCTCACTCACAGTTGTATGATTTTTTTCCCCCAGGATGACAGAAGAACCAAGTGATGACAGTTCGACCAGCCCAGTCCAATCTGATGCCAGCTTTTGAGGAGAGGAAGTACCTGGTTTTCCAGTCTTCCCTCCTTGAACTGTTCAAGGTGTGCTCCTGCTGCTGCAGTCCAGTCAGCCAGAGCTGGAAGAATTGGGACCCTGCTCACTGTCACTGCAAAATGTGACAGTTGTCAGTATGTCAGGCAGTGGAGAAGCCAGCCTCTCATCGGCGAAATGCCGGTAGGGAATCTCCTGCTGTCTTCATGCATTCTGTTTTCAGGGTCCCTGCTGACCAAAACATTCCGCTTGCTGGACTGCCTCAATATGGCCAGGATGTCAGACAAGACATTTTACAGCCACCAGCAGAAATACCTTCAACCTACAGTAATAAATGTCTGGTTGAAGAACAAGCCAAAGTTATCGACAGCTTGAAAGAAGTGGGGGGCATGCTTGAGCTGACAGGAGATGGAAGAAGTGACAGTCCAGGGCACTGCGCCAAATATGGTGGATTCAACACCATAGAATGCCGCATCAACAAAGTTATTGATGTGCAAGTTGTTTCAGGTAAGTTCCATATGTACAGATACCTTTAAATAATCCTAAACCTCATTAAAGTCTTATTTGTTCCTAGGTGAAGGCAGCCCAAGTTATCTTTTTTTTTTTTTAAATGGTTGGAAAGAGTGATGCTCTTTATCTTGCCAAACATTAGCAGACAAGCATAAAACAATAACCTTTTGCCTAAGATATAGAGAAGGAACAGTATCTTCACCTTCTGCAGTTACGAGTTCCACTGTGCATACTGAAGTTACTCATGACTTCATCTGATTTTGTTATTGTTTTGTACTTTTTCAAGTTTGCTTTGATCTCTGAATGTCACTTGTCATTTGCAGAGCAATGAGGTGGGAAACAGCGCCAGATGTGAAAATGAGGGTCTGCAGAGAACATTCCTTTTCCTGCATGAGGCTGGCCTTGAAGTTGGCTCCATTGTCACTGATCGACATAAACAAAACGAAAAATACATCAGGGAGCAGAAGCCCAATGTCAAGCATTACTTCGATGTGTGGCATGTCGCAAAAAGTAAGTGCAAATCATAAACAACTGTGTTCAGAGTAAGTCTTGCATGCCAACTGCTGCATACTGAAAATAGGTAAGGAATGTTGGAACAATCAGTTTGCATACTGAAAATAGGTAATGAATGTTGGAACAATCAGTTTCAGTTTTCAAATGAGAAAATAAATACACTTAATGGAACATGTTCATGTGTGTGTGTGTGTTGTGTGTGTGTGTGTGTGTGTGTGTGTGTGTGTGTGGCATTGATTTATCATTTATAGTGATGTTAAAACCCATCCATAAAGCAAAGTGATTGTCAAGTAAAAATATTTTGGAATTATTGAGGGTCTTGTGTACATTCGCTTTCGTGTCAAAATAGGCATAATGCTATGCACATCAAATGGGCCTAAAATCAAGTTTGATTATGCCTTATGTTGATACAGGTCTGACCAAAAAACTGAACCAGTTGGCAAACAGGGCTGGATGGAAAAGGTGGGTGATTGGAGGAAATCCATTGTCAACCATCTTCACTGGGTGGCAGCCTCAACACAGGATGGACATGGGGAAGTGATGAAGGCCAAGTGGGAGAGTTTGTCTGTCCACCTTGTGAACAACCACAACGGTGATTCAGGTGACATCCCACCTTGCCAACATGGACAGTTGTGCGGCGATGAAAGAACCAAAGACTGGTTCACACCGGGTGAGTTGTATGTGTCATAGCACCGACTCAGTTTTTGACTGTGTACTAGAGTTTGTGTATTGTTCTTACTGGCAGAGTCCATCATAAAGACTGATCACAGTCTAATTGGTAGAATCACCAATCAGCAGGTTCAACTGCAGAGTTCTACTTTCTACAGGTTGAAACCTTTGTCTGAAGCTGCATTTTTTTCAGACTGGTCTCCAACCATTTTTCTAGAAGCATGTACTGATTTTAATAGTCTGGTTGCCTTCAATATTGTCATAGTGGTTGCAATTTTTTCTGTGTTAGTGTTCCCACATACAAAGGTCAAATGTCCTTGCCAGTTTCTTTTCTTTTGTGATGAATAATGTATTTTTGTTTTCAATAAAGATATGAAAGCCTTCATTACCTATATATATTGTTACAGACTCTGAGGATTACCTTGCTCTCCTCAACATCATTGAAAATAAATACCTTCTCAATGATGTCAAGAAGCTGTCACCCTCTCACCAAACCTCACAGCTGGAGGCATTTCACAGTCTGGTGTTGTCATTCTGTCCGAAGCACACAGCCTTTTCTTGGCTAGGAATGTACACCAGGTTGGTTACTAAGTTGCATTTTACTTGTACAAAGTGATTTCCTTGTAAACTGTTCTTGATAAGAACTATTTATATTCTGTTGATCTATAGCCACAGTCCAAACCATCAGCAACTATCAATAAGCTTGGCAGAACCAGTTTAAAGACTATACATGTAAAAGGGAAAATGTTCTGCTTGATCTCAAACACAATTAACCCTTCAAGTGCTACTGACTGAATAATCCGTTGGATCAATAGTGTGGCTTTGGTGCCACCAACCAAATATTCTGTTGGTTGCCTATCCCATCTTAAGCTAGTGTACCCCAGAGGTTTTACCAAGGACTTGGCTTTGTGACAAAAGTTAAAGGATTCCCCCACTCAGCTGACGCTAATCACATTGTGTGAAGTTCCATGCCTTTGAAAGTGTGAAGCCAACAGGCCAAGGGGATGGACTTTGTTCACACTTTTCCAAACCATGTGAGCCAGCCAGTGTGTATGAGGTGACTGACACAACACAAGACAACAGGCCTGTGTGGATCACCATGTACATGTGGTGACTGACAACAGGTCTGTGGTCTGTGTGGATCACCAGTGTGTAGAGGTGACTGACACAACACAAGACAACAGGCCTGTGTCTGTGTGGATCACCAGTGTACATGTGGTGACTGACAACAGAAGACAACAGCCTGTGGTCTGTGTGGATCACCAATGTACATGTGGTGACTGACACAACAGAAGACAACAGGCCTGTGGTCTGTGTGGATCACCAGTGTACATGTGGTGACTGACAACAGAAGACAACAGGCCTGTGGTCTGTGTGGATCACCAGTGTGTATATGGTGACTGACACAACACAAGACAACAGGCCTGTGGTCTGTGTGGATTAGAGATGAACACGCATAGAAGGATGCTTGCGGCAAGCATGGGAGAGGCAAGGGTAGCGTAAAGGTGGGGTGGCAAGGTAGAGTGGATGCAGTTCTATAGCACTGGCGGAGGCACTTTTTTTTTTTTTTTTGGGGGGGGGGGGGGGGTGTTTGTGCATGCACGCTGGCACTGAAGAGAATGGGTTAAACACATTATTCATATGAATTTATGAAAGGGTTACACACAATATTCATATATATTGATGATGGCTTAACCAGCATGTTGAACATTTTTGCAGGCTGTTCCTGGCTGCCATGCATTACAATGAAAATTGTGAGAGGGGATATCTTCAGGAGGAGGATGGCAGTGTGAAAATGGCCATCTACTTTCCCAAGGCCAAGAAGGGGGAATACAGCATACGCAGGCTGAAGTCTGATCCAACCTATGGTGAGTATAAAGCCTACATACTGATGTGGGGCTTTAATTTTTCTTGTGCTTCCTCCTGTTCTTGTAAAATAACATTACTGACTATGGAGTGTGTTGAGGTTTGATAAGACACAGGGAGTTGAAGGTAGACCAAACCACATTCCCCAATATATATTACAAGTTTCAAGTAGTCATCTATAGATCATGCTATTTATGTGGCACATTACTCACATGTCAAATGTCTTATCTCAAATTCTCTATCAAATTTCTTTTCTGCATTATTTTCATGTTTGTGATGGTTTGCATTCTTAAGAAACACACAGTCATTATTATCATTATTAGTCTTTCCCATCCACTCGCAAGCATTATGACTAATGTTTGGCAAAGGTTAAAACTACTGTCAAATGGCCTACAATTAGTCTGTTCATGTTTTTACAAGTGACGAGTTGCTGTTTTCATCTTTGGTGTGGGAGGTGGTGGAGGGGGAGTGTGTGTGTGTGTGTGTGTGTGTGTGTGAGGGGGGGGGGGGGGCAGAGGAAAGTGTGTAGAGGTAGATGGATGCTGATATACATTGTTCCCTTTTCTTCTTTGTCTGGATAATCACAAGAACAGTCCAATTAAAAGTGTATACTTTACTTACTAACAAGACTGTCTTACACCGTTACAGGTTATGTGTCCAAGCTGCTTCACCACCTCTTTCAAATGTATGGAGAGAGCCCATCTGCACTGAGGAGTTCCTTCCAGGAAAGTTCAGAGAAAAACCAGACCCCCTGACAGCACAATATGCCCATCCAAGCAAACACGAGGCACTGGCTACTTACATGGCAAGATACTGTGATAAGTGATTAAATATACCGAATGAACCTGGCTCAAGATTTGGATTCTGGTTGTAAACATTTACTTGATCCTCAGTTACTCTTGTGCCTAATAGTAATACAATGAAGTGCCTTACAGTCCCGAGAGTACTGAACATTTTTTTACTTTTTACAAACACACACACAAAGAGAAAGAAACTGCGGAAATCCCAAATTTTCTCCACCATACAGAAGTCATCCTTTCTGATAAATCACTTAAAAAGGTGCGAGTCGCTTGCATGCAAGGCTGACATTCATAGGCAAGTAGATTTGGTAAACAAAATTTATTCAGGACATTTCAACTGAATCATAGCACCAAGATGCAAACATTATGGAGTGGAACACTTAGGTTCTATTCTTTTTTTATTCCAATACCCAATTATTTTTTTTTATCTAAAAGTTCTTAAAGAGGACAAACGGTGCAAGGGGACAGGGTGGGAGCGGGGAGAAAACCATTTCTATCTGTTGACAATGTTTTTCATACTGTCTAGCAGACAGAATAACCACCACATCAGTCTTCTTCATGAGTGAGCAACTTCAAGTTGTTTCAGAGTAATGCAACTTGGGTCAAAGATGACGAAACGAGAAAAAAAAAAGAAAAAAAGAAAAGAAAACACACACACACACAAAGAAAGCAGAAGTACATTGCTACACTAGGGAAGAAGTCATACAAATCCTATAAAATACAAATATAATAGTAAAAACACACACACACACACACACGTACACACTGTGTTCAGTCCAATTCAGGCCACTGGAATCCACGATATTTTTCTGACTGGAAATGTTCACGGATCTTGTGAACACTGCAAGATGGAAGGGGAACACGATGTTTCTGCCCAGAATTCCAAAGCACCACCTCACAAGCTGCCTGTAGCCAATGTACCGTATTTCCTGTTGGAGAAAGTTGCATTTGGTCCATGATGGAGAAAAACAGTGGCAAGAAACATATGTAGGTCCATTTCAGTTCACCTTAAGCTCTTAAACATTTATCTTGCTGTATTGACCAAGTATGAATAACTACTGTACAGTGTATACCATAACCTTAGAGTACACAATGCAAGAGACATGAAAGATGTGAATCTAGAAGGATATTTCCTGTCCATATGAAAGACTGCTTGCAGCTTTTTACTTCTGAGTATCTGAGGAAGAGCAAAAAGATGTTGTAGGGAGATAATATTGGAAGCAGTAACTGAGTAAGCTCCTGACATAGACGCCTTCATTCAAATTTCCCTGAAGTTAGAAAGCGGCTACCTAAACACAATGAGAACACAAGCCATAATCATTCACTGAATAGAATGGACTTCACTTAGCTTTAAACAAGTACACATGCACACGTAGACACAAAACACACACAATCAGAATTAGTACTCAAGGATTTTTTCGATATCAGTGTTCTCATATTGTGTGTCCATCATGTCTTGGTAAGTCTTAGAAGGCAAACAAGAAGCTGACTAAGGTAGGATATTTAAAATCTAACCACTGAAACCTGTGATAAGGGGGCCCCCTTTACTAGAGTACACCATTTGATATCGTGTGCCATCCTATGCCCTTCCCACTTTCATCCCTGTCATAGCTGGATGTGTCATTTATTACTCCCTAGGTGTCCCTTTAACGCTCCTTTCACTCGTAAATCACTGGCACATACAAGCAAATTGTGCAAGCTTACTCTTCTGTAGAAGCCCTCATCTGCCCATGGTCCTGTTTGTACTGATGATAGGCAGTTTCCAACACATCAGGGTCAAGGCAGACAGTCTGGAAACCAGGAACAGCAGTGATAACACTCAGCTGGCTGACCTCCACCTTTTTCCACTTGCAAGACCTGCACAGAATGATATCACAGTCTTAGGGCACATGCTGACTTGTCACAGCTATTTATTTATGACATTTGTATGCAGAGTGAACAAGAGCAGTTGTATGTTATATCATTATCTGCGCGACGGCCATTTTGGAAACTTTGCATCTGACCAACAATATAGCCCATATAGGAACTGGGCTTCCTTGTTACCCGTATCAGTCACTATAACATGTTTCAAAAATTAGGTAAAACCGAGTTACTGTGTATGTTAATACAACGTATACACATACCAACTAACTCAACTGAAAACATCACCTTTGCTTGTACCACTACCAGGGATAATCAGTCATACAAATTACTTCTCAAAATTTCAAAGGTTCCTACTCAAAATAAACTCAATAATGTCACCTTGATCTAAGGCAGAATAATTTGAGATCTTATTATTATCACTTTGTGATCTGAACTCTAACTATGACAATTTAGACAAACAAAAAAGACTGAGTAACTTTACAGAATCTTTCAAAATATCTGACAACAAAAACATATAATACTACTAGTATCTTTGTATTGTCAGGTGTTTTGGATGATTCTATGTACTGCAGAGTAAACTCGGCAAGTAATCACAAATCCATAAACAATTATTTAATAAACTTAAAGGTGTATACCATACAGGTATGTACAAATTCAACCATTTCTCTTTGTTCATGTCTGAATGTGTGTGCATTATATGTGCATTTAACTTGAAAAGAAGTATACAATGGCAGATCATGACCTCAAAAGAAACCAAAAAGACAATCTATTCTGTTTTATTTGATAAAGAAGAAAGTTAACGGTGTAACTATTCATCATACCTGTATCGTAAAACTTTCTGCCATATCTTCTCAGACTGATGCAACAGTGGCTTTCATGGTTGGTGTTCATTGCAACACAGTTTCCACATGTACACCTGAAAAAAACAAAAACAAACAAACTTGGAATTGCTATTAATGTCACTTTTTTGGTGTGTGTTAGCATCTCATATTTTCTAATATTTTTTTCCTTTCATTTTCCTTGTTCCCCTCCAACTGTTATTCCTCGTTCTGCTGTTTGGTACTTAGTATTGATATCATTACCATTGCCTGTAGCTGCTTTCTGCTTTTGATATAAAATGGCCATGGTAGTACTTTGAATTGATTCACACAAGTCATAAGATACAGAGATCATGAGGACATTCCTTACACTTTGGTTTGTACATTCATGAAGTCTTTTTCTTTCTTTGTAATTGTTTTTTTTTTCTTTGTTGTTGTTTTTAAATGATAATAATTCCTTCTTTCTAGCTGTGCAGTTCCCTGTTCTCCCTCCTTTATCCTTGTCTTTATTTCTCCTTTCTCCAGTCTAACTGTCTGGTCTCTCAACTCTCCCTGTTGCACACTCTTAGACAATTTTTTTAGAAATAATCATTTATTGTGACTCGTGTAACACTTCACTTTTGTAATACATAACCAAGTGTTAATTTTTTCACTTTTTTGTACTTGAGTAGAAATGTATGCTGTTACTAAGTGTAACCATACTTTCAAAAAATAGGTCATGAAGAAATTTTTGCAAGGAAGCAAATAAAATCTGGCATTGAACACATGTACTGTTTTTTCATTTAAACAATATGCACTAGTTATTACATGAATGAATAACCCCTTGCATGATTTCATTTTATAACTTTACATTGAAGAATAAAGTAGCTGGTAATGTTTCCAGCTCAATCTGTATGCTCTTGGGCTTATTTGATGATTGTTTCAGTGACTGTTTTTACTCACTGTCTTTCTTCTTTCATGTAATGCACACACACCCACACCCACACACACGTACGGGCACATCACACACACACACACACACACACACACACACACACACACACACACACACACCCCCCCCAACAAAACCCATCCTATTTTTGATGGTCATGAACTTGAAAACACAGCTCTAAATATCACTAAGCAAAATAATACTTCTTTATTGTTATTAGCAGATGATTGTGTGGTGAGGCTGGTTCTAAATGAAGACTCAGGAATATGTGCTGATCCACATCCAGCATAAGCCATAACATAAGTGTGATTTTATACTGAACATTTCGTTGGGCCTCAGGCACACACACACACACACACACACACACACACACACACACACACACCACATGCTGTCATCACACACACACACACACACACACACAGACACACACACACACACACACACACATGCTGACATCGCATCACACACACACACACACACACACACCACACACCACACGACATGCTGTCATCACACACACACAACACACACACACACACACCACACACACACACACAGACATGCTGTCATCACGCACACACACACACACACACACACACACACACACACCACATGCTGTCATCACACACACACAACACACACACACACACACACACGACATGCTGTCACACACAACAAGCACACACACACACACACACACACACAACAACATGCTGTCATCACACACACACACACACACCACACAACATGCTGTCATCACACACACACACACACACACACACAGACATGCTGTCATCACACACACACACACACACACACACACAGACATGCTGTCATCACACACACACACACAGACATGCGTCATCACACACACACACACACACACACACACACACACACACACAGACATGCTGTCATCACACACACACACACACACACACACACACACACACACACACACATGCTGTCATCACGCACACACGACACACACACACACACACCACACACACACACACACACAGACATGCTGTCATCACACACACACACACAACACACACACACACACACACACACACACACACAGAGACATGCTGTCATCACACAACACACAGATATGCTGTCATCACACACACACACACAACACCACACACACACACACACACACACACACACGACACCACACACACACACAGACATGCTGTCATCACACACACAACACACACACACACACACACACCACGACATGCTGTCATCACACACACACTGACACGCCCCCCCCCCCCCTCCCTTCTTCTTCTTCTTCCCACCCCCACCCCCACAATAATAAACAGACCTTTTCTTGAGTAACCAGGAAAAGTGTGCAACAACTGTTTCATTCGATTTCTCAAAATTCTAAATCCTTCAAACAAATCAACACAAACGTACAGTGATTCAACACACGATGAGCTTGAAGCCAAGTCGGTCACTCACTGGAAGACACACTGTGCTAACTGCAGATCATTCGTGGACAACAAAATACTCACCAGTCTGTGTTGCCAACACGATTTGTGTTGGTGCCTCCACTTCTACTCGTTCGTCGTCCGCTCTTCTGTTCGGTGCTGGCGGTTCAAACTGGTAAGGTTTTGACTCGTACGTACCGATTTGTGTCGTGTCTCGCCATGTTCTACTTGTGCCAATTCAACGTCACAGGTTTTTCCGGTAAACTTCGGCATGTTGTCGCAATTTCCGTCAACGCAGATAAAAGTGAATGTTCAACGAAGAATTGCGCTCTGTCGGTGGGCCGGATAGGCAAGCGTGTCTGTCATAAGTGATTTACCCGACATAACGTACAGTATCCTAAAAATCACTATATAGGGGTGAGTTACACTTTAAATAGTTCAATTGGTCCTTATCTGTAGATCTTATCACTTCTCACTTAAAATTGTTCAGGTGGAAAGGGATGGGGGGTGAAGGGGGGGGGGGGGGGGAAGAGGAGTGGATGTCATGTTCTAATCGTTAATGGATTAATACACCTCATCACTTACATACTTCATTCACCCACAATAAACTGTCTGAATCACTATAGTGGAAGGACATTCAAACCGACGACGACAGACAGAGCTGTTTTATTTCAAAATGATGTTCCAATAATGCACAGCCTACTCGCAACTACAGGACTGTATGTTTACTGCAACAAACTCAAAAGAAAGGAGTGGCAACACCTGCCATCTGGCCGCCGTGTTGTGGCTATCATCTACCGAGCTGCAGCATCGGCATACTGTGCTCAGCACTCTGAAAAGCATGCTGTTTTAAAACACGCTTTGCGATGACCATTGCCTTATCGTGTAACAGACAGCACACTGAAAGTTTGTTCTGTGCTCTTTAAAGAAGTACGGATGTATGGAGTTAACAGAAAACACCCGTCAGCCTCTTCGTTCATGGCCTGTTGTTATTTCGCTTCCTTCTTTTTACTTGTGATCAGTAACTCAAGCAAAAATGTTTTGTGAGTAGCTTCTGAAATAACTGTTTAAGAATAAACAGTAAACAAGTGGGGTATGTTTTGCTCCCATAAGGAAACCTAACACAGAGTAACTTTTATTCAAGACTGGCACAGCCTTTTAAACTTGAAATAAAGTCAGACAAAATACATAGACGAACAATCTAATAGTGGGGGAAAAACAAGCGCAGGCCAACAACTGAACTGTCTGGCAAAGATTTGGACTTGAGGGGAGGGGAGAGGGGAGTTTGAAGATGGAGAAACTGGGAAAATGAAATTTAAAAAAAAAAAAAAATGTTACAGATATGTAAACTCTTCACTAGCTGCATAAGGGAACCATCGCAATCCCTTTTGAAGGCAGATATATTTGTATTGCTGCTCCGAGGCCTTTCGCCCGCTGGATCGGGACTCATCAGGGAGACGGCTGGTTGTGTCTGCGCTCCGGCGTCAAATAGAGACACACCACAGTCCATAATACTGTGGTGTTCTCACCACCATGGGTGCAAAAAAGAATCCAATAGCACCCCCAGAGCAGCCAGCGAAGAGTAGTAAATGCAACCAAACGAAAGTGTGGTGGAGGAAAAAAAGTTGCTGTAAACTAAAGACATTATGCAAATAATATAAAATGTAGGGGACAGTCTTTGAGCCTACGCCTGAGGATCCACCCAAAGATGCAAGGGAGATCAAAAGACAACACACAGACAGACAGAAACAAATACAAATAACCTCAATTTAATCAAAGCAAATCGGAAATGAATTTGAGGTAGGGAACAGTAAACGATAAACAGTTAAACAAGTGGGGTATGTTTAAGAATAATTTATATTTTTACACTTTGTCGTATGAAATGTCATAATAGTCATGCTTTAGACTTCATGACATGAAATGCCATAATAGTCATCTTTACACTCAGTGACATGAAATGTCTGTAATCCATTCAGGGTATGACATTCCTTTTGATCAACCAGAAAGTCGATGCTTAATGAAGCCAAATTCATGCTTTGCATTTTGCTCTGCATACATTTCACATTAAATGCAAACATTCACATTACACAGATTCACAAAGACAAAGAGAGAGAGAAGGGGAGGGGATTGGGGGGGGGGGGGGGAGAAGAGACAACAAGAATGAGACACTCACACATACACACACAGGCAAAGGGAAAGAGAGAGAGAGGGGAGAGAGGGAGAGAAAGAATGAGAGGAGAAAAGCCAGTGCAAGAAACTTACAGAAACAGAGAGAGACACATAGATAGAGAGAGAGAGAGAGAGAGAGAGAGAGGAGAGAGAGAGAAGAGAAAGGAGAGAGAGAGGGAGGAGAGAGAAGAAAGGGATAGTGAGACGAGCGAGTGAACAAGAGAGAGAGAGAGAGAGAGAGACAGAAAGGGAGAGAGAAAGACATACAGACACAGATAGAGAGAGACAGAGACAGAGAAAGACAGAGTGAGAGAGGCAGCGATGAGGGGGGAGGGAGGAGGAAAAGGTGAGAACCTACCCTGAGACACTGATTTTGGGAATAGGTGTACATCTTCATGGTGAGGGAAAAGTCGTCCAGGCTGTTGAGAAACTGACAGAACTGCCGGAAGTCTTCCAGCGAGATCCCCTGCAGAAACACACAGGCCAGACACTCTTCTCCATCACACAGTCTTCTGAATAACAAGCACAATAAATACAATGCCTATATGTATATGAGTGTGTGTGTGTGTGTGTGTGTGTGTGTGTGTGTGGGTGTGTGTGTGTGTGTGTGTCTGCGCAGGTGTGCATGTTTGTATGTGTGCAAATGCATGCACATGCATGCGCATGCCTGCGTGGTGGTGTGTGTGTGTGATGTGAGTGGTGAGTGTGTGTGTATGCATGATGTGTGTGTTGTGGTGTGTGTTGTGTGTGTGTGTGTGTGTGTGTGTGTGTGTGTGTGTGTGACATCAAGGACATACTATTCTTGAAATTTTGACAAACTAATCTAGCTTTAAATGATTTTAAAAGAGAATGGAAGCACCTTAGTCTATTTAAGTCACACCAGATACGTTCATCATCAGACTTGAATGCTGGGTGCCTAAAGTATTAAAAATCTGACTACTGAAGTCCACGGAGTATAATCCAAAGCACTAAAGACTGAACACATTTCACTCAACGACTGCCAGGTGTGTTGAACAGATCTTTGCCAGATAGGCGCCACTCTAAAGTTGATGGTAGCTTGGAGATAGCTATTTTTAGTACTTTTCAACTGGTTATCTTTTGGCCTTGTTTACCAATTCAGCAGCACAGGGTATTGGTCTCAATAGAAAGCGCAATGCTTTTTTTTTTTCCAGTCACCGTGGTATGTTTGTATTCCCCGAAGATGGAGTATGGTTGCCTTAATGGCGGGATGAAAAACGGTCATACACACAAAACTCCACTGCCTGTCTATACAGGCAGTGTCCGCAGGAGTATCAGCCTGCGTATGCAGAAAGAAAAGAAAGTATGTTTGTCTAATCATGTTGGTCTTCTGCTAAAGCAGCCACTAAAGTATACAAAGACACAATCCAACACAGCAAACATGACACCACACATACGTACAAATCTACCAAATGTTGACTGTGGATCTCAACATGCCTACCATTGTGCCCATGCATTGTTGTAAAAAAGGTTAAAGTGAACAGCCACTGAAACACAGTTATTGTGAGTGCAGAAGACAGGAAGTGCTGACCATTTCTTCAGGAATGCGAGAACGGACGCGCTCCAGACACTCCTCGATCTGGCTGCGGTCCAGGCTGGTGTAGCGCAGCAGGATCTTGGCAAAGTCCACCTCGGAGATGGTGCTGAGGCCTCGAGAGAACTCCATGAACTCCAGTTCGATCACTTCACTCTGCAGGTTGGCCATGAACCTGTGACCATCATCATCATTGTTGTCTTCATCATCAGCACCACTGTTATTGTCATCATCTTCATTACCATCAATCTGCAGAAAAGCAGATACTCATCATCATCACCACTGTTATCGTTGTCATCATCTTCACTGTCATCACGTCGCTACACGAAGGGACACAAAAATTACAAAACAGACACAAACCATTTTTTACCTTTTGGGTCTTCCTCTGGCAGGGCAAACAACACTCAAAACAATGGAAACAGAGGAAGAACAAACATCTTTTATCTACCAGCCACCACGGCGAAGTGGTTAGCTTCCTGGACTTCTGGTTGGGAGGTCATGGGTTCGATTCCCATCAAAGTCATGTGGGATTTTTCTGCCCCGACCGGCTTCTACCCAGAGTTTGCTACGGGCTCAGTTGAGAAGACTGGGACCACTCAGTTGAGTTTCATCCACTTAATTGATGCGTCTGAGGGTGTTGCTCAAATTTCCTGACCAACACTGCAGGTGTCTGTATCTCTCGGGCCTGGCTGATGCTGGGATATATCATGAAAGGAAGCGTAGAGTACAGCCCTGTCATGCAGTCTCGGATTGAAATGGAAATCCGTACCATCATCTTCATCATCCTCATTCTCATCGATCAGCATTAAAAAAAATCCCAAGTTCTGTGGCCCTTCATGCCCTGCTCTCAAGGTGACCTCAGTTTCGATGTCCTCTCCATGTCTGTGGCCTTGGTTTGGTTCTGTCGGGGTCACTAATATTGGCGAGTCCATGGTGGATGTCGTTGGACGGGTATGGTGGCGCCCTCCAAAGGGAGTGCTCACTCACGCCGGCTCCGCGACAAAGCAATTATTGTCGTCAGTAGGGGGCTTAGTAGGTGGTGTCCTGCATATGTTGGATCAGAACCGGCACCACTGAACACCACCAAAGTGACTCGGCAGCAGTGCAGTGTCTCCTCTGGTGGGTTGCCTCTTGACTTGACATTGACTGCTCCCTGTGGATTGCCGGTGACGGGGCTGCGGCGGGACTGACCGGGCTGTGGCTGTGGACGGGGTGTGGGAATGAGCGGCGTGGGTGCACTGCCACTGGGGTGGCACAGAAGTTGGGACACAAAAAACAAACAAACCAAAAAACCCATCATTTATCGCTTAAACTGGGGTGCAAAACGCAGTGTGGATGAAAAACAAAAACTCAAGTGATGAATTATATATGGTTACACATAAACTCATAAGATATGGTGATTCATTAAATATGGGGATTTATAAATTCATATCAGGATTAAAAAAAATCATGAGGTGATGTATAAAATCATTAGATAAAGAGGATAAAGAAATTCATGAGGTGATACATACAATCATTTGATAAAGAGGATAAATAAATTCATGAGGTAATACACAAAATCATTAGAAAGCAGGCATAAATTTTCAATCATAAAAGATGATCAGATAAGGGATATGTAAATTCATTGGATCAGGTGACATTTTGATTCTATCTACCTTTGTATTCATTAGATAAGATTGAAACATCAGTTTCCTCACAAAAGGATTCTACTACCACCAATAGGTTTTTATAAACTTTATTATTTTTTCATTAGATAAGGGCGTTTGAAAGTAACAGCTTAAAAGGTGATATGCAAATTCTTTACATATGGTAATATAAAATTTATCAAATTAAGGGTAGATAAGTTAACCAGGTATGTGATAAGTATATTCATTTGGTAAAGAGATATGTAAATTCATCAGATCAAGTGATATATACATTCATCAGACAATGTGATATCTAAATTCCTTTGATCAAGAGATGTGTAATTCTGTAGATAAAGTGACATATACAAATTAGATCAAATGTATTAGATAATACATAACTTCTTACATAAAGAACATATGAATACATTGGATATGGGATATGTAACTTTATTACAAAAGGGGATATGAAAACAAATTCATTAGGGAGAGGGATGTGTAACTTCATTAAAGTGACGTAAATCCATTAGATGAAGGAATTTGTGAATTCATTACATAAGAAGGATATCCAGATTTCTCAGTGAGAGGTTTATTTAAGAGAGGAGAGTCACAGCCATCAGGACAGACAGACATTTGGGGACACAGGGTGAAGTGAGAGGTTTACTTATGGAAGTCGTTGTAGTTGAGGACCTGGGTTCCTTTAGGACCAAAGAAGTGAATCAGCAGAGTGGTGTCTGGGATGTCCTGGTCCTGTTCCTGAAACACTTTATACTGTCACCTTCACCACCACTGCTGTTACATTCACCACCCTCACCACGGCTGTAACATTCACTGCCCTCACCACCGCTGTCACATTCACCACCCTCAACACTGCTGTCACATTCACCGCCCTCACTACTGCTGTTAAATTTACCGCCCTCACCACTGCTGTTACATTCACCACCCTCACCACCACTGTAACATTCACTGCCCTTACCACTGCTGTTACATTCACTGCCCTCACCACCACTGTAACATTCACTGCCCTTACCACTGCTGTTACATTCACTGCCCTCACCACCACTGTTACATTCACTGCCCTTACCACTGCTGTTACATTCACTGCCCTCACCACCACTGTAACATTCACTGCCCTTACCACTGCTGTTACATTCACTGCCCTCACCGCTGCTGTTACATTCACTGCCCTCACTACTGCTGTTACATTCACTGCCCTCACCACTGCTGTTACATTCACCGCCCTCACTACTGCTGTTACATTTACTGCCCTCACTACTGCTGTTACATTTACTGCCCTCACCACTGCTGTTACATTCACCACCCTCATCACTGCTGTTACATTCACCACCCTCACTACTGCTGTTACATTTACTGCCCTCACTACTGCTGTTACTCTCCACTGCTGTTACATTCACCACCCTCACTCCTGCTGTTATATTCACCACCCTCACTCCTGCTGTTCCATTCACCACCCTCACTCCTGCTGTTACATTCACCACCCTCACTCCTGCTGTTATATTTTCCACCCTCACTCCTGCTGTTACATTCACCACCCTCACTCCTGCTGTTATATTCACCCTCCTCACTCCTGCTGTTATATTTTCCACCCTCACTCCTGCTGTTACATTCACCACCCTCACTCCTGCTGTATATTCACCACCCTCACTCCTGCTGTTACATTCACCACCCTCACTACTGCTGTTACATTTAACGCCCTCACTACTGCTGTTACATTCACCACCCTCACTCCTGCTGTTCCATTCACCACCACTCACTCCTGCTGTTACATCCACCACACTCTCCACTGCTGTCACCTTCACCGCCCTCACCACTAATGTCTTATTTACAACCCTCACCACTACCCTCATTTTGACCATCTTTAAAACTGTCACCCTCATTGGCTTCAATACTGTCACACTCATCACCCTAAACACTGTAACACCCTCCACCCTCAATACTGTTACACTCACCGACGTCAAAAGAGTAAAGCTCATCCCTCAAGAGTGTTACACTTACCACACTAAACACCTTCCACACAGTGACAGCTGCGCAACCTCTAATTGCAATACACACAGCACTCAAAAGTGCTACACTTCCACACCCTCAACAGTGTAACACTTGAACACCCTCAACAGTGTAACACTTGAACATCCTCCGATCATAACACTCACCACTCTAAACAGTGTAACACTTGCACACCCTCAACAGTGTAACACTTGAACATCCTCCAATCATAACACTCACCGCTCTAAACAGTGTAACATCTGCCAATTTCAACAGCGTTACACTTGCAACCCTTCTCCAGTGTAACACACACAGCCCTCATCAGTGCAAGACTAAAAGCCCTCAACAGTTTAACACCCAAACCCCTAACAGTGTAAAACACACAAGTAACCCTCAACAGTTTCACACCCAAACCCCTAAACAGTGTAAAACACACAAGTAACCCTCAACAGTTTCACACCCAAACCCCTAACAGTGTAAAACACACAAGTAACCCTCAACAGTTTCACACCCAAACCCCTAAACAGTGTAAAACACACAAGTAACCCTCAACAGTTTCACACCCAAACCCCTAAACAGTGTAAAACACACAAGTAACCCTCAACAGTTTGACATCCAAACCCTGAAAAGGTGTAACATACACACACAGGTCTCAACAGTTCAGCACAATTGCAATCCTTGACTCTGTTACCCTGTAACAGCCCTAAACACTTTGCCTCCCCATCTTATCTAATCCTGAATTCCTTCCCTGCTTTTACACTGAATTTCTTTCTTGACTCTTTCTTACTCTACGCATCCTACCTGACTAATCTTACTGTAAATTCCCCTCTTGATCCTTTCTATGCTGAATTCTCTGCCAACTCTAGGCCACTGAATTCTTTTCCTGTCTCCTTGAAAGAATTCCTTCCCTGACATATGCAGCACACCTGCCATGCCTCATGTCTTGCCACTCTTTCTTCACGATCACATCATTCACCCAGCTGGTAGGGGTATGATGACATCATGTCATCCAAAAGACAATGGTTACTACACTTTGTGCTCACATCATTCATTCAGTAGACACTGGTATGGTGACATCACGTCATCCAAAGGACAATGGTTACTACACTTTGTGCTCACATCATTCATTCAGTAGACACTGGTATGATGACATCACGTCATCCAAAGGACAGCAGGTATGGGTATGATGACATCACGTCATCCAAAGGACAATGGTTACTACACTTTGTGCTCACATCATTCATTCAGTAGACACTGGTATGATAACATCACGTCATCCAAAGGACAGCAGGTATGGATATGATGACATCACATCATCCAAAGGACAATGGTTACTACGCTTAGTGCTCATAGGCAATTACACTTCATGCTCATGTTATTCATCCAGCAGGTATGGGGTATGATGACATCACGTCATCCAAAGGACAGCAGGTATGGGTATGATGACATCACATCATCCAAAGGACAATGGTTACTACGCTTAGTGCTCACAGGCCATTGCACTTCAATTCATGCTAACGTCATTCATCCAGCAGGTATGGGGTATGATGACATCACGCCATCCAAAGGGCAGCAGGTATGGGGTATGATGACATCACATCATCCAAAGGGCAGCAGGTATGGGGTATGATGACATCACATCATCCAAAGGGCAGCAGGTATGGGGTATGATGACATCACATCATCCAAAGGGCAGCAGGTATGGGGTATGATGACATCACATCATCCAAAGGGCAGCAGGTATGGGGTATGATGACATCACATCATCCAAAGGGCAGCAGGTATGGGGTATGATGACATCACATCATCCAAAGGGCAGCAGGTATGGGGTATGATGACATCACATATCCAAAGGGCAGCAGTATGGGTAGAGACATCACTATCAAAGGAGCAGGTATGGGTAGACATCACATCATCCAAAGGGCAGCAGGTATGGGGTATGATGACATCACGTCATCCAAAAGACAAAGGCCACTACACTTCATGCTCACGTCATTCATCCAGCAGGTGTGATGACATCATGTATCCAAATGACAGTGGCTACTACGCTTTGCGCTTATGTCATTCATTCAGCAGGTATGGGGTATGATGACATCACGTCATCCGAGGGACGACATCTACCACACAGACCACAACAATGAAGCAAACACTGAGGCAAAAGTTGGGGAGGTGGCTTGGGTTTGATAAATCACAGCACAGTGTTCTAACAGAGAGAGAGAGTGAATGAGGTTGGAGTTGATGTATTCATGTATGCCTGATAGCATGCATACATGCATGAGAAAGAGACAGACAGACAGACAAACAGACAGAGAGAGACAGAATGTATGCATTTGTACGTGAGTGACATGCATACACACATACATATATGTATGTAGTTTGTCTGTTCCTATGAGAGAGAGAGAGAGATTTTATATATTTTATATATATTAATTATATGCATGTGTGTGCATCGTGTGTGTGCATATTGTGTGTGCGAGTGACAGAGATGAAGAGAAAGAGAGACAGACGGACAGACAGACAAAGTGAAAGAAAGAGAGCCATCCTGAATGCACCATCACACCACAAGGAGACAGAGATCAGTATTTCCCATCTTTCTCTTCTGTCTCTACCACGATGACGCTCACTTTTGAAATTTTAGGTTCCATGTTTTAAAGAGAATGGATGTGTACTGTAGCTGCGCACGCACATGTATTTGTACGTGTGTGTGTGTGGGGGGGGGGGGGGGGGGGAGTGTTTGTGCTTGCATGAAGATATTTTACTGATGGGATTGATTTACTATGGATTCTTACACAGGCATTTTACGCCTTTTGTTGTGTGTGTTGTGTGTGTGTGTGGGTGTGGGGTGTGGTGTGTGTGTGTGTGTGTGTGTGTGTTGTCCTGGTATATGGCTGCTGTGCTGTCGAAAATGAATTTTCCATCTCTTGGACAAATAAAATTGTTATCCTGTTATCCTGTCTCCCTTTTTTGTCTCCCTTTTCGTTATCAGTTTCAACAAAATAATATCACTTCCTTAACTTATTATAAAATGCACCCTCCTTTTAAATGTCCACAAAACTGACTAAATAAAATGCATGGGTTTTGTGCGTAAGAAAACATCCACTAAATATCCAACTGTTCTACACTCAAAACAAAGCCCAAAAAAAATATATATAAATAAAGACAAATAAACATAAAAATCTATATACATCTACAGCTGTCTGCATCTCTCTGTCTTCCTATCTACATAATTCAAAATTCTGAATAATTATAAAGAGATGAAGTCTGCACACAACGAACCACAACACATTTCTGAAGAATAACAGAAAATCAAAGAGAAGCAAATACACCGTGTATTAAGCCACAGGCTCCCAGGTCTACATGTCCTTCCTTGCAAAATCATCACATTCACCTCTCAACACACCCACACACATAAAACAACATAAGGCACACACACACACACACACACACCACACACACACACACACACCAATCCACAATCACCTCCTAACACATACAGACGACACCTAAAATTCCATTTTTACCCCAACAATGCTAACAATGCTACAGAAGCCATATTCTTCTTCTCCCCAACCCTCTTCCCAACCCCTCCAACTCCTTCCCTCTTCCCACCACGCATCTGTAGAAAAGAAGTGTATAAATCATAATGGCTAGTTTTCCTATAGCGAATTTTCCATGAAACAGCGTCGTGGCTCAACGCGCTGTACCAACATATCAAAGACAGACACAAAGCACCAAAAGTAATCGAAAGAGAATTTCGGCTAACGAAGATGAATTGTGACAATAATAATCATACGACAACAAAGACACCATTCCATACCGCTCAACACACACACACACATGCTCATGAGAAAACCAGTGAGATGGAAAGTATAACAACGCAGCCAGTAAGAAACACATCCTTACATATCAATAAGAAAAATCAAAAATTACAAAGAAACAAGTAACACATGTCCTACAACATTCAACCACTCTTCAGGCGCTGCTAATATCCCCCCCCCACCCCCATCACCTTCCCCCACCCCATTCCTTCACTCTACTTCCCGCTCACACGTCTCTCATCTATTCATTCCACACCCATAAACACTGTAATACCACACACCCACACACCTACCCACCACCTCCACACCTCACACCACCACACATCACAAACACCAAACACAAACACACACACACACACAACACAACAACACACACACACACACACACACACACACACACACACACACACACACACACACACACACACACAACACACACACACACAACACACACACACACACACACAACAACACACACACACACACAACACAACACACACACACACACACACACACACACACACACACACACACACACACACACACACACACACACACACACACACACACACAACACACCACACACAACAACACACACACAACAAACACACACACACACACACAACAACACACACACACACACAACACACACACAACACACCACACACACACACAACACACACATACAACACCACAACACACACACACACACACACACACACACACACACGCACAGAGTCTATCAGTACTCTAGCAATCCAACAGGACAGGATTAATACACTGTGTTCCAGCGCCCCAGAGAGAAAGGTGAGCAAAAGAAAGGAGGAAACCCAGGCAGAGACTTGTCATCCATCTTAAATACGGCCAACATGAAGAGACATACACACAGTGAGAAAAATTCACACACCACATCATAAGGTAAGAAAAGGGGAAAAAAAAATTCCACAACATATTATCACAATGTCCAAGGTGGGGGAGGGAAGTGGGGGTGCGGGTGTTCCATGGAAACAAAATGGAAGGGAAAGCACAGGCGTAGCCTATAAGGGAAACTGGAGTCTTCCCCTCCAAAATGGAAATATAACAGCGGCAGGTTAAGCTCACCCTGTACCGGTAGTAGGGACTAAAATCCTGGTAAGCTTTTACCTACACAAAGGTACAACCAACTGGTTACGTGGGTCCATCTCACAGCTAGGGTCACGTTCCACTGTACACAAAGGTTAGTGAGTTCTCCATACAAGGCCAGTATGCTTGCGCCTTGAGAAAGGTGCAAGTTCTAATGTTACAATCTGGGCACCAATGAGTTTTTTACCAATACACAAATACAGCCACGGTTACTTGTTTCAGCACTGGTAAGCATTTACAGACACAGAGACACACACACATCCATCTGTTTACACCTGTTTGTGTCAAACAGCACAGGTACTGAGGTAAGCTTTGACTAACACAAATGTAAACCCATCAAGTTACATTAGTTAATGTCACAGGAATGTGCAACCAAGAAACTTATATAAAAAAAAACCCACCTCAAGCATAAACTGTAATTCAGCGGAACATCTACTCTCTTCTTGCTTTTGTTAAAACCACTGAATTTTTAACAATTCTTTGTTGCATTAAGCAGTATTAGCTTTGTAGAAACTCTGAACCTGTAGTTTCACACACACACACACACACACACACACACACACACACCACACACACACACCCTCACACACATTCTTTGTTGCATTAAGCAGTTTTAGCCTGGTAGAAACTCTGAACCTGTAGTTTTCACACACACACACACACGCACACACACACACACACACACATACACACACACATACACACTCACACCACACACATACACATTCCACACACACACACACTCACGCACACACACACCTCACACACACACACAGAGGGAAAACAACCTCTTTACTTTCCTCTACCCCTTGTTTGCATACATGTACTTGTGTGCCAATCAATCTGTGTGAACCTATGTGAACCTAACAAACATTCAATCTCTTAAGGCAGGAAGGAAATCCTTGATGTTGAATGTTATCACTCTGGCATATTGCAGGTTGGATGTTGGAATACTGAGAGAGAAAGGGATCTGAAAATGGAAAGGTCACGGAAGATTTGGATACACACAAAAATCTAAGATCAGCGAACAGACAGCTATGGGTTGTTGAGAAACTGATACACAGGGCCTAATGGACAGGGAGCTAACACGATGATAGGATACTGAAAGAGATAAATACCCAAGTGATAGGATGCCAGGAAAACTGGAGCACAGGAACAAAGAGGCCGAAGTGACACATATATGGCATCAGCAATGTGATGTGTATTTCCATTCTATATTCGAGATTTTCAGTGAGTTGTCGTATCTTCAACAAGCTTTAACGTTTCACAACACTTCCTTTGTTTACTGCACCTTCACCTTCCTATGTTGCAACCTCACCTGTTACCTTCCTTTGCTTATTGCACCTTCACCTTTCACCTTCCTTTGTTGCAACTTCACCTTTTACCTTCCTTTGTTTATCGCACTTTACGTCTTCTTATTGCACTTTCACTCCTTCTTACACTTTCACCTTCCTTATTGCACTTTCACCTTCCTTTCTTTATAGCACTTTCACCTTCCTTTATTGCACTTTCACCTTCCTTTCTTTATAGCACTTTCACCTTCCTTTATTGCTATTGCACTTTTATCTTCCTTTGTTTATTGCACTTTCACCTTCCTTTGTTTATTCACTTTCACTTTCCTTTGTTTACTGCACTTTCACCTTCCTTTGTTTATTGCACTTTCACCATCTTTGCTTATTGCACTTCACCTTCCTTTGTTTATTGCACTTTCACTTTCCTTTGTTTACTGCACTTCACCTTCCTTTGTTTATTGCACTTTCACCATCCTTTGCTTATTGCACTATCACCTTCCTTTGTTTATTGCACTTCACCATCCTTTGCTTATTGCACTATCACCTTCCTTTGTTATTGCACTTTACTCTTGCTTATGCCTTCCCTTCCTGTTATTGCACTTTCACCATCCTTTGCTTATTGCACTATCACCTTCCTTTACCAATTGCACCTTCACCTTTCATCTGATGCTATCCTCCGCACCAGTAATTCACGTTTTAATAGAGCACTACAGTCACCGACAGTTCACACAGCCATATTACATCTCATCTTCATACAGATGTTCTCAGTCCTATGCAGACCAATGGTCTTTCCTGGTCCCTGTCGACACATGACTGTTTCTATCTCCAAGGATGTGAGAGGGTCAAGGGGAAGCAAAAGCTTAATATGGGTGGGGCGCAGAGGCAGGGAGAGATGGGATGATGGGAGGCAGGCGAGTCCGTGGAGGAGAGTCAGGAAGGGATGGGATTACACCTTCCAAGGCACAGTACAAAGATTAATCATAGGTCAATAATCATATCATATCAAACTGGCATTTCACGATTCAGGCTGTAAAGGTTCTGTCACACCCTCCAAGGTTTACAGGTGTGAACACAGCATACTCAGGTGAAGCACACTGTGGCTGACTTACATGGAAAACCATAATGTCGCCTCTCTGTTGACAAACCACAACCAAGGGTAAAATCAAACAGGCATTTGTCACAGCGGGAAATCTGATGAGGTAGATTCCGCAGATTGTCAGGCCATCGGCTTTCCATTCATAATCAATAAATTCTTCATTGACAAAACCTCCACATCGCCATTTGAAATCGTGCAGACTGCTACTACACCCCACCTAGAAAATTTGCTCTTGGCACTATTTATGAAAGAACCATTCACACACACACATACACACGCAGGCACGCATGCATGCACACACACACACACACACACAACACATACAGGCACGCATGCATGCACACACACACACACACACACACACACACTACACACACACACACACACACACACACACACACACACACACACACACACACACACACACACACACACACACATGCAGCAAATCAGTTCGTTCATGCGGACAGAAGGGGAGCTGTTCCAACTAAATCGGCTGTGAACGCTGTCACTAGGTGGTTGGAAGAGACAGAAAGGGAAGCAAAGAGGACTGCGAAGACAGTTCCTGATTTCCCTTCCCACCTCAACACCCCCCCCCCCCCCCCCCCTCCTTACATAGAGTCACTCAAAACTACCACTCCCATCCAACAATAATAATAATAATAAAAACAAACAAGCAAAAAAGATTATGGAAAAAACTTATGGAGATGATCTTGACACAACAGAGTTTAAGCTGATACCCCAAAATGAGTAGCGTCATCAACAGGTTCCAGAAATTACTGCTGTACAAACAAAGATCACAGCAAGACATAAAGACTGAGATGCCTTGGTCTTAAATCTCCAACAGGTGGAGCGCACAGTACTCAATCAATGACTTGTGGTAAGACAAAACTGCAACTCTACAACATTGAATCAGTGACTTGTGGTAAGATAAACTATAACCCTGCAACATTCAATCAATGACAAGACACAACTGCAACCCTACAACATTCAATCAGTGACTTGTGGTAAGATAAACTATAACCCTGCAACATTCAATCAATGACAAGACACAACTGCAACCCTACAACATTCAATCAGTGACTTGTGGTAAGATGCAACTGTAACCCTGCAACATTCAATCAATGACAAGACACAACTGCAACCCTACAACATCCAATCAGTGACTTGTGGTAAGATAAACTATAACCCTGCAACATTCAATCAATGACAAGACACAACTGCAACTCTACAACATTCTATCAGTGACTTGTGGTAAGATAAACTATAACCTTGCAACATTCAATCATTGACAAGGCACAACTGCAACCCTACAACATTCAATCAGTGACTTGTAAGATAAACTATAACCCTGCAACATTCAATCAATGCCAAGACACAACTGCAACCCTACAACATTCAATCAGTGACTTGTGGTAAGATAAACTATAACCCTGCAACATTCAATCAATGACAAGACACAACTGCAACCCTACAACATTCTATCAGTGACTTGTGGTAAGATAAACTATAACCCTGCAACATTCAATCAATGACAAGGCACAACTGCAACCCTACAACATTCTATCAGTGACTTGTGGTAAGATAAACTATAACCCTGCAACATTCAATCAATGCCAAGACACAACTGCAACTCTACAACATCCAATCAGTGACTTGTGGTAAGATAAACTATAACCCTGCAACATTCAATCAATGAAAGGCACAACTGCAACCCTACAACATTCAATTAGTGACTTGTGGTAAGACAACTGTTACCCTACAACATTGAATCATGACTTTAGGTAAGATACAACTATAACCCTACAATTCAATCAATGACTTGTGGTCAAAGACAACTGTAACCCTGCAACATTTAATCAATGACTTGTGGTAAGATGCAACTGTAACCCTGCAACATTCAATCGATGACTTGTGGTAAGACACAACTGTTACCCTACAACATTTAATCAATGACTTGTCATAAGATACAACCATAACCCTACAACATTCAATCAGTGACTTGTGGTAAGATACGATTGCAACTCTGCAACATTCAATCAGTGACTTGTGATAAGACACAACTGTAAGCCTACATCAATCAATCAGTGACTTGTGGTAAAACACAACTGTTACCCTACAACATTCAATCAATGACTTCGGTAAGACACAACTGTTACCCTGCTGTATTCAATGAATGATTTCTTGTTAAGACACAGCTGTAACCCTCGATCCTCGCCAGAAACAGAGAGAGAGAGAGAGTGAGAAAGAAAGAGCAAACCATTCCACCACTAACTACATGGAATCTACAGCACGTATACAACATCACTTACTTGCGCAGGAGAAGCGGGCTGTGTCCCCTTTCCTTGCCCTTGTTTGCTGAAGACACGCTCCAGCTGTCAACACACCATGTCACGATCAAGGGCATTAAGCTGCCTGCTGCTTGCCAACAGCATAGTCTCCCTTCAGTCAAGTGCTAAAGCACATTTTCAGTCACAGTTTTAATTTATCTTCAGCATTACAACCAACTCTTCATTTTCCTTGTAAATTGGTATATCATATACACAACTGATAAGCCACTCTTCAAACCTTAGCTTGCCAAAACACTACTTACCCGTGAATTTTTGCAACACACACATACACAAACAACCAAAACATGTGACTGTTGAAAAAAAATAATGAAAAATTATGTTCTAACTTACATAACTTAAATGGGAAACATAAAATATTTCATTATGCATATTAAGAACTCTCAAAAAAAACAACAACCCAAACACTTTGAAGATAAAAAAGCAAGGTCCATTCTTAGATGAACATTATGGCAGTGCAAGGGGAAGAAACTAAGTTCCAACTGACACAGGTATGGTGGTGGTATTAAGGTTTAAAGTGAACACAGCCTGACATCCTCCTCTCTCCTTTTCACCAATCACAACCCTGATCATTCCAACAAAGTATAACCAGAAACACACACACTGGTTCACTTGTCCTATCCAAAATGCTTGATCTTCAAACAAGCATAGTTCCTGAGTAGACTGGAGACTATTTACTCACAAAGGAATTTAAACGAATGAATTTCTGCTCATCGAAATACTTCATAAAACTCCTGGTAATAAAATAACTAAACACTAAGGAAATAAAAGCACAGAATCCACTAAGAACAATAATCTAATGATACAACTTTGTGTATTAACTGTTTCAATGTGGTTTAAATGCAATATTTAAGCAACTCTTATCTTTAACTCTTAAATACTCGTCTGAATTAAATGTATTCACCCTTTTGCTGTTGTTACTCACTAATCTGTCATCCTGTACTATGGTGCAGAAGAAACTATCTGATTTTTACCTGTGCTTATGAGCAGATAATGTCTTTCAATCTGCAGTATTTTGATCCACTAAAATTTCTACGAAGCTGAACAAACAACTTTCAAATGAACTAAACAAAATGGCATGGTACACATGTAACTAACATCTGATCAATCTTTGTCCTACGGGAGGAAAAAGGACTGACAACTCACAATGCAAGAGGATCACCATACTAAAATGCTTGATGACACACGAGTTGCCTCTGAAGGGCATTTCTCAAAGTCTCTGAGCAAATGACAGAGTTAAAAGACTGTGAATGACCATGAAGTGTACATAGTATTTACATCATGCCGATGATTATATATCAAGTGTGAAAATAAAAAATATAAAAAGATATTGAGATAATTCACAAACATGCCGGTAGTTGTAAAAATCACCCTGTCACCAAAGGCCTTCCCATCAAACACCCTCACTGTATAATGACAAGACTGGATCACTGATTAAGACGACTTTCTTACTGCCTTTGCATTCAGTCCACACCTTAGCGATGCCCTTTTCAATGCCCTGACATTAAAACTAATGGATGGATGTAAGGTGGCAAGCAGGATCAATGAAGCATGGGTACATGGGTCCAGTGACATGGTTACATCATGCAGCACACACATACAGCTTGGAGAAGCTACACAGTCAGTCATGCACCACACAGAAACACACTACAGGACCATGTGGCCCAATCATGCACAGGAGAGATGCAGAGCACCTACAAACAGTGCACAGCACACAAGTTGAAGCAGGAAAGCAAATTGTCGAGCACTTGAAGCACTATCTTTTTTTGTCATACTCTTTGGGTTGACGTCAATGACCACCTCTTCTTTATAGATCTCTTGCCATCTATTTTTTTTTAGGTCATGGCAATAATTTTTTCACTTCCACATTCCTGTCATGTCAAGATCAAGACTAACCTCTCTTTTTCATTTTTTAATCATGTCGATTAGGTCAAAGTCAATAACCTTTCCACTTCCCCTTTCTTGTCATGTCCTGAAAGAAACTGATCTTTCTACTTGCACCTTTTTGTAATGCCCTTCAGGTCAAGACTGATAACCTTACTTCTTGTACAGACTCCTTTCATATCCTTTTGGCTGATGTCAGTGGCCGTTTTTAATGTCAGCATCAAATTCTGATCTACATGTAAACTGTACATGTCAGCCTGCGAACAGGGATGCACATGTGTGACAGCGAAGGACACAATGAGCGATGCTTTTCCCAGACAGGATGTGAGGAAGCTGCACATCCACAGACTGACCAGGTCCCAATGAAAGACTCCCCACAGGACCAGTCATTATCTTATTCCTTTCCATTTTTCATCCATCGCATGCTTTCTGTATGCCTACCTTACCTGATTAATCAATGCACCACTACACCATTCATGATGGAGTAAGACTACAGCTTTCTGTCTACTTATCATCCTCAAATAAGTTAAGATATCCACAGTTTTTTAAAGTGGTCAGTACTTGTTTTTTGTACATCTTTTAGGACATTGCATTATTTCAATTATGACAGTTTTCTTCTTCAGTTTTTAAACAATTTCCATCTGATGTGATATCTGCATTTCCATGCCACTCAAAATGCCTCAGAGCCAATAACAAAGCACTCCTGACTTGAAATGATGTGTACATTCCTCTGATTTTGGTTCACAAAAATTAAGAAGACTGCTGCAAACTGCTTATGTTCTTGTTGTTGTGCTCTCTCATCCTCTTTGGCCTATTACTGGCCTTATTCTGGCCAATGTCTGCTTCTCTGTGGCCTATCAGTGGCCCTACACTGGCCACTCTCATCTTCTGTGGCCTATCAGTGACCCTACACTGGCCACTTCCATTCTCTGTGACCTATCAATGGCCCTACACTGGATAATTCTCTGTGGCCTATCAGTGGCCCTACACTGGTCACTTCCATTCTCTGTGACCTATCAATGGCCCTACACTGGATAATTCTCTGTGGCCTATCAGTGGCCCTACACTGGTCACTCTCATCCTCTGTAGCCTATCAGTGGCCCTACACTGGCCACTCTTATCTTCTGTGACCTATCAGTGGCTCTACACTGGCCACTCTCATCTTCTGTGGCCTATCAGTGGCCCTACACTGGCCACTCTCATCCTCTGCGGCCTATCAGTGGCCCTACACTGGCCACTCTCATCTTCTGTGGTCTATCAGTGGTGCTACACTGGCCACTCTCATCCTCTGTGGTCTATCAGTAGCTTTACTTTGGCTGTATTTTTATTGCTATTCATGATCTAAACAGTCTTTCTTTAACCTTTTTTTTCAGCTGTCTCATCTTCCCTAACCTCTTTCAGGCCCTATTCTAATAGCATCATCTCTCCTAGCCACTACACAGTCACATTCAGGTTCCTATCGTCACCATTCTGCACTGGAATTACATCACAGCCCTGCGCTGGTGCTACCTCACGCAGAATTAACTCACTGCAGCTTTGTCATGTCACTGGCTCTACTTCGCATGGAATTAACTCACTGCAGCTTTGTCATGTCACTGGCACTACCTCACATGGAATTAACTCACTGTAGCTTTGTCATGTCACTGGCACTACCTCACATGGAATTAACTCACTGCACTACCTCACATGGAATTAACTCGCTGTAGCTTGGTGCACGTTTGTCATATCTGTTATGTTTATACTGTCACTGCCCTGTACTGACTGGCACTACCTTACATGGCTTGGTGATGGTTAGTCATGTTTGTCATCTCACCACCTTGCACTGGAACTATCTTACATGGAACTAGCTCACTGCAGCTTGGTGACTGAATGTTTGCTGGTAGTTACAGAAACGCATTACAACAACCCTGACCAACTTTTTGCACTGCATTTTCTGTAGACAGAAGACTGGAAGCAGGGATATTATGATCAAGCATCCCTACGAATTCTTAAATTTTAATGGAAATATTTTTTACGGAAATCGTTAGCCTTACATCAAAGTTCACACTTGAACGATGTCACGAAAAGAAACTCCTATTTCCCAATTCAATAAAACTAGAAGAATTACAATCACTTATAAGTGACTAGAACTTGCTTTGTTTGCAGCACTTAGATCTGTGTCGATCTAGTACTGGAACACGAACACTTGTATGTGTGTGTTTTGCACACATGCATGCACTAACATCTATTATGTATGTGTATGTGTCCCAACAAGTATGTCTGCATGTGGTGGCAGCGAATTCTGCACGCTGCACCAGAAGTCTACGTCCTGCCTAACGGTGGTGGTGTCAGTCCAGTAGGTGGCTTACGCTACTTTGCAGGCAGCGGGTCAATTACTCAGGGTTAATGAGCCAAGCTCCATGCCAGAGTACAGCGGCAGCAGTCCTGCTGCTGACACAGACAGGATTAGCCAGTGGCACACTACATGTCACTACAGCTGGCTACAGCACAGTTCCTCTATCATCTGTCCATACGCCAAGGTCATGTGTGGAAGCATACGTTTAGAATGGTTTGCTGCTTTTCTACGTCTCTGGGTACAAACTTTCGCTCGTGTTTAGGGAGAATGAAGAAGCTTTCCAACTGAAAAAGAAAAGGATAAACATGACCCAGGATCAGACCGGTGCTAAACTCAAGACACACCAACTTCACTCACACGGTGTCAGATCAGTGCTAAACACATGACACATTAACGTCACTCACAGTGTCAGACCAGTGCTAAACACATGACACATAAACTTCACTCACAAAGAATCAGACCAGTGCTAAACACATGACACACACCAACTTCACTCACATAGAGTCAGACCCGTGCTAAACACACGACACACACCAACTTTATTCTCACAGAGTCAGACCACTGCTAAACACATGACACACACCAACTTCACTCACACAGAGTCACACCAGTGCTAAACATAAGACAAACAAACATCATCCATACAGGATAGATCAGCGCTAAACATAACGCACACAGACTTCACTCACACAGGATCAGACCAGAACTAAACACACGATAAAATCACATCACTCACACGAGACCAGACAAGTGTTAAACACAAGATGCACAAACATACCCACACAGGATCAGACAATAACTAAACGCATTATGTAGTGATTTTATCCACAAACATCACTCAAACAAGATCTGTCAAGTCCTAAATATAAAACACATAAAAATATCACTCTTGCAGAATCTGACAACACTAGACACAAGACAAACAATTATCACTTATACAGGCTCTGAGATTCAGACCAGTGCTACATTCATAAAATGCACACAGGATCAGACCAGTGCTACATAACACATGTGGACTTCACTAACTGAGGATCAGATGAGTGGTACACTAAACTTCCCTCAACAGGATCAGAGGAGTGATAAAAACAGACATTCACATTCATTCACACACGTATCAGGCCAACCCAAGACAAATGATCTCACTCTTACAGGATCAGACCGATGCTTAACACAAGACACATGATCTCACTCACACAGAATCAGACCAGTGCTAAACACAAAACACATGGATTTCACTCACACAGGATCAGACCAGTGCTAAACACAGGACACATGAATTTCACTCACACAGGATCAGACCAGTGCTAAACACAGGAGACATGGATTTCACTCACACAGGATCAGACCAGTGCTAAACACAGGACACATGAATTTCACTCAACTGGATCAGACCAGTGCTAAACACAAGACAAGCGATCTCATTCACACAGGATCAGACCAGTGCTAAACACAGACATTCAATTTTATTCACACAGGATCAGATCAACTCAAGAGAAATGATCTCTCTCACACTGGATCAGACCAGTGCTGAACCAACACACATGGATTTCACTCACACAGGGTCAAACCGGCGCTAGACACAAGACATGGATTTCACTCACACAGGATCAGACCAGTGCCAAACACAAGACACATGGATTTCACTCGCACAGGATCAGACTAGTGCCAAACACAAGACACATGGATTTCACTCGCACAGGATCAGACTAGTGCTAAACGCAAGACACATGGTTTTCACTCACACAGGATCAGACCAGCGCTAAACCAAGACATTACAGACATCCAGTGTATGTGGCTAAAGTGAATCCCATTCAGACACACTGCTGACATGACAGCAAGCCAACCTGTCTGTAGCGTGGCCATGCTGTCAGCTGACAGACACCTCACAAGCCTGCAGAATTAGTTAACGTGGGAGAGACTGCCCTCACTTTTCATCCTGCAGTAATGTTCAGACTGGGGATGGATCACCTTAAAATCTCACAGCATCATTCAATTCGGACATACTGCCTTAACTTAAAATCCGGCAGCCTTCCTCAGTCTGGGATATATGGCTTTAACTTGTATCCCAAAAGTATTGTTCAGTTTGAAATGGACTGCTATAACTTACACTCCTGCAGCACTATTCGATCTAAGATTTACGGTTCGCACACACATTCCTATGGCATAATTCAACAGGGGATTTGCTACATAAATTAGCAATCCTGTAACATTATTCAGTTTGAAATATTCTGCTTTAATCTATAATCATGCAGCATGATTCAATTTGAAATACATAAAACAAGTTTATTCATCATTCTGCAACTTTATTCAGTTGAGGATATACTGCTTAACTTAATGCATCATTTGATCTGGGTCATATAGCCTTAACTCAGGTTATATTATTGAAAACATGACCTAGAGTTTCATCCTCTAAACTTACAGTCATATGACATCCTTTAGTTTGTGGTTAATCATTTTAACCAATAATCATAAAGCACTGTTCAGTTTTGGATTCATCCTCTAACCTTGAAGTGGTACAGGCATTATTTTCCACATATTAGTTCAGGTTTCATCCTTTTAACTTGAAATCCTGTGCCATGCCATTATCTAGTCTCTGTTTATCCATTTCACTTATAATTGTACGGCACAATTTATTTTGGAGTTCATTTCCTTAATTTATAGTTGCACAACATTTGCTTTTGGGTTTATTCTTTTCACTTGTAATTTTACAATATTTAGGGTTTATCCATTTAACTTATAACGGTACAACGTTATTTAGTTTGGGGTTCATCTTCTTAGCTTATAATTGTACAATGTTATTTAGTTTGGGGTTCTTCCACTTAACTTGTTACTGTGCAGCATTCTTAAAACTGGAGTTGATCTCTCTTGCATATGACTGGGAAACATTCTTTGTTCTGGGGCTCACCCTTACTCTTACTTCCTGACAGCTATACTCTGTCCATTATCAATTAACTTAGCTTCCAGTGATAAAGAACTATTAAATCACGAGTTCCTCATCTCAAGGTTTCATGACGGCTCTGCAGCACTCTTCCATCCGGGACATCTTGGCATGTACTACATTCCCCATGTACTCATGAGATTTGCACTCTCTGAAGCAGCCACAGACTGAAGATAGTTTTAGTATTCACTGCCAGCATTTGCTCTTGGCAAGTGGTGCAACAAACGCAAGGAGAAACTTTTAGAGCAAATTATTTTTATCCAGCCATTTAAAGCTTGTTAAGTCAAGCTAACTTAGGTCCATGAAGCATCATAGGGTGATGGCCTTGTTACATGGCTCAGTGGTAAGATCTCAGTAAATGTTGATGTCGACTTCAGTCCTGGTTATGGAACAAGCGATGGACTGTCACTGCTAATGAAGGTTACAGCAGGTAGGAATCAAGGGATGTATTCACCCTTGGATAAATCACAAAGTGGGGAACACGTTATTATCAAACTGGAAAAGTTTTTATGTATGGGATGGCCACATTAAACCTTGGATAAGAAAAAAATAAGGAATGAACTTTTAAAACTTCAGGTAAGTCAGGAAGTAAGGAGTAGACATTTGAATTCTTGGATAAGTCAGGAAGTAGGAAATGGACAAATGAAAGTTTGGATAAGTCAGGAAGTAGGAAATGGACAGATGAAAGTTTGGATAAGTCAGGAAGTAGGAAATGGACAGATGAAAGTTTGGATAAGTCAGGAAGCAGGGAATGGACATTCTAAACCTAGGATAAGTCAGGAAGTAGGGAATGGACATATGAAAGCTTGGATGAATCAGAAGTATGGATGAATATTTAAAATCTTTGAAAAGCTGATGCAGGCGATGGGAATTTCTATATCTTGGATAATCAGAAAGCTGAGGATGGATGTCTAAATTTTGGGAATATCAAGAAGTAGAGGATGGGCATACTAAATCTCAGCTAAATCAGAAAGTAGTAGATGGACACATCAAATTTCTGATAAGTCATGAAGGGGTGGACCTATCAAACCTTAGTTACATCCGGAAGCTTGAAATGGATATTTACACAATGGACTCGCTGAGTCTTGTATAACTCAGGAAGCAGTGGATAGATGCCTTAAATTTTGGTCAAGTTCAGAGGTAAAGGACGGACATATCAGGTCTTGGATAAACCAGGAGCAGGGTATGGGCATTTTAAATCTAAAATAAATAACAAAGTACATAGTACTAGTTAACAGTTTCAACATTTGGACCAGTCACTAAATACAGAACTGGTCATTATCAACCCAAATTTTGACTCAAAGCACACTTGAAACAAACTACAAACCCAACGTAATCACCACTAGACAACCTCATGATGTGGGTATTACCAACTATGGAGGACTCCACAAAATGCCTCAGGTACCAGTGCAAACCCAGGGATAGGACGGTGCTCCCATACACCAACAAAGCGAAGTCACCTTGTACAACTATGATAATGCTCATGGGATGTCATGGGGTGATGGGACTTCACTGAACTGAGAATCACTCTACAATGCAGGAACTGTAAATAACTCACAGGATGTCATGACTCTACAATGAAGGAACTGTAAATAACTCACAGGATGTCATGACTCTACAATGAAGGAACTGTAAATAACTCACAGGATGTCATGACTCTACAATGCACGAACTGTAAATAACTCACAGGATGTCATGACTCTACAATGACGGAACTGTAAATAACTCACAGGATGTCATGACTCTACAATGAAGGAACTGTAAATAACTCACAGGATGTCATGACTCTACAATGAAGGAACTGTAAATAACTCACAGGATGTCATGACTCTACAATGATGGAACTGTAAATAACACACAGGATGTCATGACTCTACAATGAAGGAACAGTAAATAACTCACAGAATATCATGACTCTACAATGACGGAACTGTAAATAACTCACAAGATGTTATGACTCAACAATGAAGGTACTGTAAATGAATCTGGGCATGTCATGACTCTACAATGAAAGAACTGTAAATAAATCAGTTGATGTCATGACTCTACAACGAAGGAGCTGTACTAAAATGAAGGAACTGTAAATTAATCAGGGGACATCATGACTCTACAATGAAAGAACTGTAAAATTACTCCGGGCATGTCATGACTCTAATATGACGGAACTGTAAATAACTCAGGGGTGAAACGACTCTGAAATGAAGAAACGGTAAACAAAGTCGGCAGAAGTCTGAAAGTCACTTCCCAAATATTTCATCATCATCTAGAAATAATAGGAAGACATCTCCAAGAGCTGCTATCACACTCAAGATGTCCTTACACTCAGACGGTGACTTTAAACACCAGTAAGGAAACTGAAGAACTGCAGTGAAGTTCAGGATGAGGTAACACCACCACAATAATGATGAAGAACTGAACGGAAACTCTGGATGTGAAAAATAAACCATACACATTTTTTTCACACTACAGAACTGTGATCAAACTCAGGATGTAACACATCAACACACTTTAAAAGAACTCTTACAAAACCAATGATGTATGACATGAAAATACACTGCAGTACAATAACTAAATCAAGAATGCAATTCATAAACATATAGAGAGCTGTAATCAAACTTAGGGTATAATGCAATACTAAAACAAAACCCAGGATGTGACACAATGACACACCTTACAGAATGATAATTACGCTCATGTAGGACATTAACACATATTACAGAGCTGTAATCAAACTCAGAACACAATGCACTACCTTACCTTACTGACTTTTGCCTAAACCCTAGATATAAAACAATAACACATCTTGCAGAACTATAACTAAACACAGGATGGAGTAATTAACATATGTTACAAAACTATAACAAAATCTAGGATATGATACATTCATACACCTCAAAGAACTATAACTAAATCTAGGATGCTATAGATCAACACAAACTACAAACCTTTCACAAAACTCTTATACATAAACACACTTTACAGATCAACAAGTAAACATAATATACGCTAACACCATTACCAAACTACATCTAAACCCAGAGTATAATACATTCACACAATTTACAGAACTATACTTAAACCCAAGGTGAAATGCATGATTAACACTTTACAGAGCTATACATAAAGCCAGGATGTTACATACGATTACCACACCTTTCAGTGCTAAACCTACGCCCAGATGTAATAGATAACACACCTACAAAACTATAGTTAAACCCAGGACATATATATATATATATATATATATATATATATATATATATATATATATATATATATATATATATAAACACACCACACAGAACTATACCTAACCCAGGATGTAATACATTAACATACCTAACAGCACTAAATCTATGCCGAAGATGTAATACTTACATAACTATACCTTAACCCAGGATGTGACACATTAGCACACTCACAGACCTATACCTAAACCAATGGTATCACGCCTTACAGAACTATGTCTAAGCCTAGGCTGTTATAGGTTAAACCAGCTTACAGAATTATACCTTCACTTAGGATGTAATACACACATGCCAGCATTAGAACTACCTCACAGGGTTTATTCTCATGGCCCTGTCAACCACACTGAGCCTTTTCAGGACTGTCAACGTCAAACAGAAAAACCTCACATTCTGAAAACAACACTTCGTCCTACAAAAAAAAAAAAAAAAAAAAAAAAAAAAAGTGACATCCTGAAAAAAGAAACAAACAACATGAACAATGAATGACATTGCAGCTCAACCACTGACATCCTTAAGGCAGATGAGACTAGACTGCTCAGTGCCTCATCCATTCCACTCAAATTCTTTCATCACTTTCAGTTTCCAAACAAAATGAAAAAAGATTAATGAAAAACATTTCTATTTACCACAAAAAAACCATTAAAAAACAAAATGATATATGGGTGAACAGACACTGCAGAACAGACCCCCTGGTTTCTACTGCAGACAGTGTGTACAATTTTCATGACTTAAATCAACAGACCTGAAAAAAGTGTGTAAGATTTCCCAGAGCAAAGACTGGGTAATGGACCAAAATGGCAGGAAACAAAAATGTCACCGGCATTACCACGACCATGAACTAAACCCAGGATTTTACAGAGCTGTAAATAAAAGCCTAGGATGTAACACTTTAACATGCCCTTTACAGAATTGTAAGTAACCTCAAGATATGACGCATTTCACTAAGCTCAGGGACAACAAAACAATGCGTATCACTTGACAGTAATTACACCCATGGTTTGATCCAGACTACACGTAATTAAAACCTGGAAAATGATACAGTGACAATTCAGAACCGTTACTGAAATCAAACTCAGGATGTGACATAAACGCATGACACATTTCATAACTATCATGAAAAAAAATAATGGATGTGATCTGCCAGTTTCAATTTCATTAAATAACATCACTGTGAGTTGACTAGTCCACTCTTGGTTCATCACCTCTGCTCAATCATACATAGAATAAACATATGCAGGAATAACAAAGTAATAAACTACATAATTAATTTTGTTGGCAATCTTGACAGACACTCAAGAAGTAATAACCTGGATGATTAAATCTTGTTGTCAATCTAGACAGACACTCAAGAAGTAATAACCTGGGTGATTAAATCTTGTTGTCAATCTAGACAGACACTCAAGAAGTAATAACCTGGGTGAGTAAATCTTCTTGTCAATCTTGACAGACACTAAAGAAGTAATAACCTGGGTGATTAAATCTTCTTGTCCATTCTGACAGACACTCAAAGAATCAGTTCTTGTGTGGCGATGAAATAGAAAAAGAAAAGTTTTCAAGTGAAAATTCACATAACACTTGCATATGCATGCATGCACATCAACCAACACACACACACACACACACACACACACACACACACACACACACACAGGCAGGCACACGCAAACACACACACACACACACACACACACACAACACACACACACACACACACACACACACATACACACACACACACACACACACACACACACACACACACACACACACCAAAGCTGTAAATTTGCATGTCAACCAAGCAAACTTAAATAAAATATTATGTTGAGGAACATGTAGAGAACAATACAGTTCACAGCGATAAAAGTAGCAATACAGGTAGTTATTACAAAATAACTACGTTAACAAAAAATGATGAGAATGTTAATGATAATTACGGTAACAGTCATAATGAAAATGAATAAATGCTGTACTGGAAGCTACGTTAAATCGAACCTGCCTTTGTACCAGCCCCAGCATCATCATACCCAAAGCCCCACTCACCACCAGAAACTCCCGTTTGTCCACGATCTGGTTCCCATCAGTATCAAACATGTTGAAGGCAATGCGAAACCCAGAATGAGGTTCTGCAATCATAGGGTAAAGCCAGAGTGACACTGTCATCAGAGGGGGAAAAAAAAAAGAAAAAAAAAATCAACAGACTGTCTACAAATGCTTTAAACAGAGACAGAAAAGCACAGCTCTGCTGTTACATAAATATTATAGTGAAGCTTTAAAATGACAGCAAGAACAAGTAGGCTCTGTAATCACCGACACAAAAAAAAAAAGAAAGAAAAAAAACATTCAACCCAAACACAAAAAAGAGAAAGAAAGAAAAAAAACATTCAATCCAAGCTGTTTTCACTGACGGCAATGGGGACTGAGAACCTACTGTCCATGAGGGACCTACCCCCCCCCCCCCCCCCCCCCCCCCCCCCCCCCCCCCCTCCAGGTTGAATTCTTTAACGCTTGAGGTTTATATAGAAGACGGCCATTCTAACCTAATGTGTTGCTCATCCTACTCTGTTCACTCTCACCCCTTTCCCAACTCCCCTCCTGGACTTTGCTGTAAGAGGCTAGGATTGTGCTAATTTCAGTTGAGAATTTGCCCTAAGAGGTTAGAACCGTAATTATTTCATTTGGGCCACTGCAATAAGAGGCTAGGACCATACTCATTTCAGTTCGGCCTTTGTTCTAAGAGGCTAGGACCGTACTCATTTCAGTTCGGCGGACCTTTTGTTCTAAGAGGCTAGGTCTGTATTAAAAGGCTAGGACTGTACTCATTTCAGCTGGGCCTTTGTTGTAAGAGGCCAGGTACCTGTACTCATTTCAGTTGGGCCTTTGTTGTAAGAGGTTAGGACGTACTCATTTCAGTTGGGCCTTTGTTGTAAGAGGTTAGGACTGTACTCATTTCAGTTGGGCCTTTCTTCTAAGAGGCTAGGACTGTACTCATTTCAGATTGGGCCTTTGTTCTAAGAGGCCAGGACTTACTCATTTCAGTTGGGGGCGCTGCTTCGTGTTAAGAGGCTAGACTGTACTCATTTCATGGGCCTTGTGTAAGAGGCCAGGACTATACTCATTTCAGTTGGGCCTTGCTAAGAGGCTAGGACCAACTCATTTCAGTTGGCCTGTAAGAGGCTAGGACTATACTCATTTCAGTTGGGCCTTTGTTCTAGAGGATAGGACCTACTCATTTCAGTTGGCCTTTGTTCTAAGAGGCTAGGACTGTACTCATTTCAGTTGGACCTTTGTTCCAAGAGACTAGGACTATACTCATTTCAGTTGGGCCTTTGTTCCAAGAGGCTAGGACCATACTCATTCAGTTGGGCCTTTGTTTGTAAGAGGTAGGACTGTACTCATTTCAGTTGGGCCTTTGTTGTAAGAGACTAGGACTGTACTCATTTCGGTTGGGCCTTTGTTGTAAGAGGCTAGGACTGTATTATTTCAGTTGGGCCTTTGTTGTAAGAGGCTAGGACTGTACTCATTTCAGTTGGGCCTTTGTTGTAAGAGGTTAGGACTGTACTCATTTCAGTTGGGCCTTTGTTCTAAGAGGCTAGGACCCATACTCATTTCAGTTGGGCCTTTGCTGTAAGAGGTAAGGACTGTACTCTTTTCAGTTGGGGTTTGTTGTAAGAGGCTAGGACTGTACTCTTTTCAGTTGGGCCTTTGTTGTAAGAGGCTAGGACTGTACTCATTTCAGTTGGGCCTTTTATCTAAGAGGCTAGGACCATACTCATTTCAGTTGGGCCTTTGTTCTAAGAGGCTAGGACTGTACTCATTTCAGTTGGGCCTTTGTTCCAAGAGGCTAGAACCATACTCATTTCAGTTGGGGTTTGTTGTAAGAGGCTTGGACTGTACTCATTTCAGTTAGGCCTTTGTTGTAAGAGGCTAGGACTATACTCATTTCAGTTGGGCCTTTGTTGTAGAGGCTAGGACTGTACTCATTTCAGTTAGGCCTTTGTTGTAAGAGGCTAGGACTGTACTCCTTTCAGTCAGGCTTTGTTCAGTGACCTTTAAGACCTAAACAAAAATCACACATTCTTTTTTCTTTCTGATCTCAAAGCAGGAGTTTTCAAGGTGTGTTTCTTTATGGAAATTGAAGCAAACGTTTGCTACCTGGGTCCAGAAAGATATTCTGTAGAGGCCACAACCTACCTGTGGTGGATGGCATTCTGTTTCTATGCCCTATTTGGACCAGCTCTAACAGCTTAACATTAAAAATGTTTTCAGTTAAATGCATTGTTGGTGCCCTGTGTGAACTGAATGAGAACGGGCATCAGTGAACATGAACAAAGTGACTCAGGATTACCAATACAGTGACTGCCACAGGATCAGCCTGGGTGTGGCTGTGTTTGGGGTGACAGGAATGAGAAATGTCACGAGTGATGCTATCGAGGGGGGATTCAGGTTAAGACAACAACAACAACATCTGGCCCCAAACTATGATTTCAGAGATTGGATTGCCATGATGAGACAGTCAGCTGGTCTCTCCCAGAGACTTGCAGTCAGAATCATCACAACCATTGGTGGTTCAGTGGCCTTGGAGGTAAAACGCCCGCTAGGCAAGCGAGAAGTCAGAGGTTCAAACCCCGTATTGGGCAAAGAACTTTTCACAGAATCAGTAGACCATTTGGGTGTGGTCTAGGTGCTAGTCTTTCGCATGAGATGATAAACCGAGGTCCTGTGAGCAACATGCTTTCTGCGCACTGTAAAAGAACCCTTGTAACAAGATGTTGTCCCTGGAAAAATTCTGTAAAAAAAAACCCCACACATGAGTATGCAAAAATATATACACACAGGCACTTTCCCCGAAGTTGGGAGTATGGCTGCCTTAATGGCCGGATGAAAAATGGTCATACACACAAAAGTCCACTCCCTTTGTTGAGTAGGTGGGATTAATCCTTGCCTATCTATACTGCGAGTATCCGCAGGAGTATTATCCTGCGTACGCAGAAAGAAAGGAAATCACAACCATTACTTCCACGACACTTGGGTCTATGACCAAGGTTTATCAGTAACCGTTCTGACACATTTAAGACAGCAATATGAAAAAAAGTGTGTTGTAAACACTGTTTACCCTTTAGCTGCCACCTGGACAAGACTTTGAGCCAGCACTTTTACAGTAACTCTGTTCACAGGCCTGTTACTTGTGGCTCTTGAAAACATTCTCTCACGAAAAGAAAATTATTGCAGTTTGATTCAGCAACAGCTTTTTTTCTTCTTCCAGTAGCTTTACAATTTTTTCACAGTGCTGGCTGACCTGGCGCAGAAACTGACTTTCGATGTAAAGCTGGCTATCATGGTAGTGAAAGTGCTAGGCAAAAGATGACTATGGTAATGAAAGTCACCACAGGTATTGTACCAAGATGACATATCACACCGCAGTTAAGAATCATACACTCAAACTTCTAGGGGAGGTGGGCAAGGGCGGGGGGGGGAGGATGGACAATTTGACACAATGTAATGCTGACAGAGGTGCAAGCAGCTCATATGTGGGCAGATAAACTGGTGATTATGACACACAGGAGTGTGATGGGGACCACCTTCTATTCTCTGTCTGTTTCTTTTTCCTAGTCATCCTTGTCTGTACAGCTCTTGCACACCATGTCCATCTGTAGCTCTGCTACATGATCACATTGCAAACATTTCACAGCCAGAAGATAAGCTCTAGAGATCATGGGCCTCTGGCAATGTCCAACCAGTCTTGGATCTTTCTTTCACAGTTTCAGTCAGTTTATGACTCATAACAAAAAATAATAACATTCCTTTTTCCTTAGGGGAAGGCACTGTTAATATAAACTGAAGGAAACATACCTCACATACTTTGAAATAAAAACAGAATATGCAGAACACAAAGTGCCAATGTTTACATCACTAATATACTATGAAAATGGGTTACTTCGTAAGCAGTTTATAAATTTATAACAGTAACTTCACAATGTTTATGTTTTTAAGTATAAAGTTTGTAATTATCTTGATAATAATGTGAACAATTTGGAACTACCTTTTTGTCACCAAGGGAAGCAATACTTGATAAAGACTGTGGTTGATTGAGACAAAATATGAATGATCAATTCAATATGGCCATTAGGGAGGGTTACAAAATAGTAATCAACAACATGATGGACCTCATAAAACAAAGACTTTTTAAGTAATGAGAACAGAAATTAAGAATCAGAATTACATGTAATTATTGTAAGAAAATAATGAAAATCAACTTAGTGTCTACTGACAATTGTCTCAAAGTTTCAGGAGAGGGAATATACATACGTGCGTGTGTGCGTGCATGCGTGCGTGGTGTAGACAGACAGATAGCGAGTAAGAGACAGACAGAAAGATAGACAGAGACAGACAATCGGAGAACAACAGAGGAAGGCTGTTGAAAAAAGGATTTAGAAGATGGCATGGAAAGGGGTGGAGGGGAAGGAGGGACCTAAAAAGACAGATGGACAGAATAAACACAGAGAAGGACAGAGGGGACAGGAGGAATGACAGAGGTGGAGAGATGGGAGTAGGTGGAAGAGAGGAGCATGGTAAGGAAAGGAAAAAAACAACAACAAAATGTAACAATAACAGTAACACTAACCAAACCACCATGCAGAATACTGTTATATGTACATGCAAGAACTCAGCATCAAGACAAGGTCAAAACAGCACTAACTGCACCTGGGAGATGATCCATGAACACAGACACTGGGTCAGCACCCACCAAACCAGCAGCACAAGCAAATAAAAGGGCTCATGCCATCATGCTTCTCAGTCCTGATAATTCATTTCTTTAGCAGACTAAAAAGAAATTAAGCGTAATCTCAGTTACCCATGTTGAATATCAAGAAAAAAGAAAAAACTGGAGTGACAGACAGAAAGGTTGACAGAAAGAGGGAGAAAGACCACAAGAGTGAAACAATCAATGAAAAGAATACAGAAGTCCTGTTTACAGCCTTTCACATCTCAAAACTATGGCACAAAAGACTGAAATGTCCACGATCCGACCTCAAGACTGAACTGCCATATATCAACTCCCAAACTGAACTGAAACATGCGGGTTGCAACTGTCTTGATGTCAAAACCTGGGTTGTAGTTAGAACAGCTGTGCAATGACACTGCCAAGACAGACAGCTTTTCTCTCCTGGCACCTGTGATTTCATGGTGGTCATGATGACAGAACTCTTAAGAAGTAGCTATGCTGGAGTTTATTTTGACAAAAAGAACAGATCTGATTTAGCTGCCTGTGTACATATGTGCCTGTGCCATCTTGACATCCATGCCCTATATAATCTTTGCTGTGGGGCAGTTTAGTTTACGTGGTCCTCTGTGTGTGTGTGTGTGTGTGTGTGTGTGTGTGTGTGTGTGTGTGTGTGTGTGTGTGTGTGTGTGTGTGTGTGTGTGTGCGCGCGCTTGTGTTTGCACGTGCAAGACAAAGAGAATGCAAGAGAGAAGAACACAGAAGAGAGACTGAAGAGACAGTGAGAAAAAGAGAGATAAACAGAAATAGACAGCAAGAGAAAGAGAGGCAGAAACAGAGAGACAGAAAGAAAGAGAGGGGGAGTAAGAAAAAGAGAGAGAGAGAGAGTCAGCCAGACAGACAGAGATACAGACAGAGAGAGAGAAGACAGAGACTGTATGCTGTCCAAAAAACTGTGAGGTTGAGAATGCAATCTGTCAGTTCATCAGTAACTCTCATTATTGAGGTAGCCATGAACGTGTTGGAAATCTTAAAAAATGGTATGACAAAGTCAGCTAAGGAAAATAGGTCAAAACAAAGCAGTCGCCAGACCATAGCAACAGCATATTTTAAAAAGACCTGGTAGTAGTTCTGCCAGATGTTACACATAGCAACAGCATGTAAAACTTGATGCCTGGTGTTGTCTGTCACCTCTGCAGTAATTTATAAAGAACCTGCGGTCTTCTCTCTCACATGTCTTTCCATGCTCACCCACATATGCACAGGATGATATGACAATGACTGTTTATCAGAATTTAAGACATGGTAAAACTAAAGATGCAAACACGCTAATACCCTGTCATAACTATGGCCCCAAATGAACTCAACCATCCTGACAACAGAGCAAGTTACCAGCAAGTTACCAGTGTCACTGTCATCAACTTCTCAGAATGTAAACTTCCAACAAAAAGGCAACCATGTCAGTAGAAAAGGATTTTGTTTTCATCAGTAACTCTTCATAATCAACATACTGCAGGACAGACAAACACACCAACCGATTAGACTCAAAACAGCCAGTATCATCAGTGATCGACTAAAACCTCATTATCTGGCTTAAGACATGTTATTGTTTTCATATTTTAAAATCTGACCAGTTTTGATTTATAGCAGCCCTGTAAGCATTTGAGGCTGACCACAATTAAAAAAAAAAAACACCCAAAAATATGAAAATGAAAAAGAGTTTGACACGATGCTTTATGTTTAATAAAATCATAGATATAAACCTTGAACTGGTGACAAGTTTAGTACTTAAATCTATCTATTTAGAAGCACAGAAATGCTCCAATGCTCCATCATTTGTCGTTGAATGGCTTAGTAAGTGGTGTCCTGTCTATCTTGAATAAGACCAGGCACCACTGACCACCACCACAGTGACTCCGCAGTTGTGCGGTGTCTCCTCCTGTGGGCTGTCTGATGACGATTTGACACTGGCAGCACTCAGTGGACTGCTGGTGCAAGGGCAGCACAGTAACAAACCAGGGTGTGGCTGGCATGGGAAGCAAGAATGAGTAGTGTGAAGATATTACCGCTGAAGCAGCAGTGAAAACGGGACGGTGGGGGGGGAGGGTGCAAATTTGTTTATCAGTTTACCTTCCTTCAAAACCATAGACCAAAAAAAAAAAAGGAGAGACACAGTTTTAATCAATCACATGATGACATATTACTAAGCGATGCTAACACAGCACCCCAAACAAGAACACGACATGGGTACACTGCACTGTCACCACAAAGATCACATGGACAGACAGACAGACACGACAGACGCAGTTGTGTGAGGTTAAACATCACTGTGGCAACCGATGCAGCCCCTACCCTTGGCCTTGGCTCCCTTCCTTTTCCGGGGAGGGTCTGCCTGCACTGTCGTACAGTCACACAGCACACGTCACAGGTCAGCACAGGTTTGGAACCACAACCCCCCCCTTCCCCTCTCACCCAAAACTAATGTCAATACTTCAACATTCAGACTCACTACATCATTTGTGCAGCAATGCAAACCCTGCCTGCCCACAAATTGCACGCGAATGCTGTTTGTCTCGGTCCACTTTAGCGGTTTGTGAAAAACAAGTCCACTCTGCTTTTCTTAGTTCATGCTGTTGGTTTTTGTAGTCATGCAAGTACAGTGGGTTATGTCTCAGGTTCACATTTTGTGTGTGTGTGTATGTAGCACTAGCAATGTGAATCCAGTCTGTCTGTCTACAGTTCACTTCTGCTGTTCGTGTAGTAATCTAAATCCAGTTTCTCTATCTCTCTGGTTCACTCTGGTTATTTGTGTAGTAATATAAATCCCGCCTGTCTGTCTCTGGCTCACTCTGGTTAATTGTGTGGCAATACAAATCCCATCTGTCTGTCTCTGTTCACTCTGGTTAATTGTGTAGCAATACAAACCCCATCTGTCTGTCTCTGTTCACTCTGGTTAATTGTGTAGCCATACAAATCCCATCTGTCTGTCTCTGTTCACTCTGGTTAATTGTGTAGCCACACAAATCCCATCTGTCTGTCTCTGTTCACTCTGGTTAATTGTGTAGCAATAGAAATCCCGTCTGTCTGTCTCTAGTTCACTGTGGTTATTTGTATAGCAATACAAATCCCCTCTTGTCTGTCTCTGGTTCACATAGGTTGTTTGCGGAGCAATACAAATCCCATCTGTCTGTCTCTGGTTCACATAGGTTGTTGGTGCAGCAATACAAATCCCATCTGTCTGTCTCTGGTTCACTTTGGTCATTTGTGTAGCAATGCAAATCCCACCTGTCTGTCTCTGGTTCACATAGATTGTTTGTGTAGCAACATAAATCCACCTATCTCTGGCTTACTTTGTGTAGCAATGTAAATCCAGTCTACTAGCAACCTAATCCGATCTGTCTCTGGTTCACTTTGGTTTTTCACGTAACAAAGCAACTCCGGTCTGCTTATCTCAGGCTCACATCAGCTATTTGTGTAGAAAATGCCAATCCAAGCCATTTGTCTGGTTCACTTAATTTAAGTTGTTTCTGCAGCATTGTAAATCTAGTCTATTTGGTTCACGTTAGTTTTTATGTCGCAATGAAAATCAAACTCGTTTGTTACGGGTTCACTTTGGTTATTTATGAAGCAATGTAAGTCCAACTCATTGGTCTCTGTCGGTTTAACTGGCTGCGTCAAATCTTCAATCCTGTCACCACAATGAATCCCACAGTCCTGTCAAGATCTTGGTGGCTGCCCCAAAGCTACATTTTGAGCTCTATGCCCTCTGGCCAGGTTTGACGCTGTGGAACATCACTGGCTGGACAATGTTGGAGGATGTGTTCCGAGGTCTGAGATCCGGTGCCATGCGGACATTCATCTGTGTGGGCAATCTTAATTCGGCTGAGGTGGCTAAGCAGTTGGCGGTGGCCATTTCTCAGTCTGAAGAGGGTCTCTGGTTCACTTTGATTGTTTGTGCAGCAATTTAACTGTAAATCAATTCGGTCCCCAACTCACTTCAGTTTGTGTAGCGATGTACATCCAGTCTGTTTGTCTACAGTTCACTCAAGCTGCTTCATGTAGTATTTGGTTCGACATGTCCGGGCTTTTCTGACTTTTGTAAACTGTCTCTTACAAAACCTCCACACTGCGCAGACTCCCTGCTGGGAGGTCCTGAGTTCCCATCAGAGTCATGAGGGATTTTTCTGTCCCGACCAGCTCCTACCCAGCGTTGAGTGTGCTAGGGCTCAGTTGGGAAGGATGGGACCACACAGCCGAGTTTCATCCACTAAATGGATATGTCTCTCAGACTCTTGTTTAAATTTCCTGACCAACACTGCAGGTGGCTGTATTTCTTGGGCCTGGTCGACGCCGGGATATATTATGAAAGTAAGCGTACAGTGCAGTCCTATCATGCAGTCTCAGACCGGAATGGAAATCTGTAGCATCATCTTCATCATCCTCATTCTCATCAATCAGCATTTAAAAAAGAAGAAAAAAAACCTCCACACTGCCATAGTCATCTCATTGTCTCAACTACCCCCATCAGCACACCACAGCTCAGTCACTACATGGTGCTGAACAAGGTCAAAGTGTTTCACCCTCTAACACCATGGAAGATAACAAGTTCTTTGCACTCAATGCACGCAAGTGATAAATGTACTACAGTGCAGAGAAAACAAACCAAACCACAAATGCACAAACATCCCACAGTTTTTCCCTATCTTCAAATACTAAGTAAGTTGCAAAAGAACTGACTCAAAAAGATTACAGGACGAAAATGCTGACTTGCATTAAGACTCTGAGGTGGAAAGAGATCAAATTTATGATAACTGGGGCAACAGAAAAGTAAACGGAACTTTTTCTTTACTTATACTCTGATGCAATCACATGACAAGATTCTCACACTGTTTTCCCTTTAAGCTCTCTATAATCTAAGTTTAGAATCCAACTTCATGTCTATGATAGCTACATATAAATCTAAACAGAGGGAATGCACAGATATTAGCTGACTGTACAACTACTCTTCTAATGCAAAACACACTCACAGAAATTATTATCAGACTTGCTGTAACACAGCATATGATAAATCCTTTTGTTTCTACAGAGCAAACTGTTCAGATAAACATACTGCTGTCTCCTATGCTAAGTGCACTACGGCTAGGTCACTATGGAGGAACAGTACTGGAATGACAATGTATACTATAATCACAGCTGCCGAACACTAGGGGTACAGACAACATCTGAGGTGTTCAGGCAATACTCACTGGTCAGGACACACAGCAGGAACAGGTACTCTGTATACGATATGATTCCTGAAATACACATCAACACAAAGAATGCTGTCACTCATTGACAGATGTATATCTAAATGCACATGTGTGTGAGTGTGCGCAAGTGTGTGTGCACGCGCATGCACACACACACACACACATGCATGCACACATACATACAGGAACGCATCACAAACAGAGGCATATGAAATCTTTAAAGAAAGAGAATGATAATAATAATAATAATAATAATGAATACTTATATAGCGCCTATTCTCGGTTAGAGACCAAGCTCTAAGCGCTTTACAATCAACACACATTTACACAATGGGCTGCCTACCTGGGTAGTGCCGACTGAAGAGCTGCCAGCTGGCGCTTCATTCAGTCGTTTCCTGTGTCATCCAGTCAATATCATTCAATATCGATCACTCATTTTCCTTACTTCCTTCATTCTTTCCATTTCTCACGCAGGGTGCATGCTATGTGTAACGTGTCATCCATACCAACGGCCAAACTGGCCTACTCTTCCGAAAGTTGGTGATGGGATTTTACGTGTGTGCAAGATGTTATGCGTGCGTTCACACACGGAACCTCGGTTTATAGTCTCATTTGAAGGACTGTATGGGAAATGGAGTCAGAACCAATGTTAACTCCCAAGGGAAAAATCCCCCTGTACCGAAACGCCCCGGCGGAGGTTCGAACCCGCAACCCCAGGGTCACCAAGATTACGAGTCCGGCGCTCTACCAACTGAGCTATTCCGGCTCCTAACTGAGCTATTCCGGCTCATGTCACATAAGTTGACATGTGATCTTTTCACTGTGCCATTTAGAAACAATATGCTCCCCACAAGCTATTACCTTGACCATTCAACAACAGACAATTATCTCCCTTAGACTGTAAATATTTTTAGACAAATAAGAGGTCTGCCGCTCCTTCCACAAACAAGAAAGAGGAACTTAAAAGGCAGTGTCATTTCCAGAGACCACCAAACTTGTGAAACAAGAAATGTCTGACATATCAAAAATATCAGAGATCTACAAGGAGTCATTAAAAATCTGCTTCAACACTACCAAAGGCAATATGGTAAGCTTTGTGATTTTGCACAAGTCTGCAGAATCTTTAAAGAACAGTCAAAATACAAAGGCTATTTTTAGTAGGACACCACTGAATTAAATCATGCTTAACAAGAGAGAAGGAAAGGAAAGATAAAGGTGGCTACAGAGACTTTGGATCATTCTGTGACTCGGAACCAGTCACAAAGAAAAGACTGAAGGCAATGACCTTCACAACTTTTGTCTCCGACATTTCTTCAACACTGTGACCACCCAGAAAAGGCATTTTATGATTTGCAAGGTGCACAGCAGATAAAACTTTATACTCAGAGTTGTACATTCACACCAAAGTTGACTAAAGTTCATGCACACTTTGCAAGTACTGTCATAAAAGAACTCCATTTTGGTAGTTAACAGTGATGTTACACGAAGCAAAGGGAAGCAATTCTGCTTCCATTCCCAGACAGAAGTGTTGTACAGAACTAATCAACACACAGCAGTACATGTCAAACCTTTCAGCACTGTGAAGCTTCAGGTCTGAGATCAGATACTCTCCCTTGGCTTGAAATGTGAACATACTCCCCCCTGGCTTGAAATGTAAACATACTCCCCCTTGGCTTGAAATGTGAACATACTCCACCTTGGCTTGAAATGTGAACATGCCCCACCCCACCCCACCCCCCTTGGCTTGAAATGTGAATATCTTCCCCCTTGGCTTGAAATGTGAACCTAATCCCCCTTGGTTTGAAATCTGAACATATTTCCCCTTGGCTTGAAATGTGAACATACTCCCCTTGGTTTGAAATGTCAACATTCTCCCCCTCAGCTTGAAATCTGAAGACTGCATGAGCTTGAAATCTGAAGACACTCTGCTTAAACTTGAAACCCAGGGCTCCCCCTCAGCTGCTGGTGAAGAGGGTGGGTTCACCCCCTATCTGATATTCTAGAGGGAAAATACACCCTCACTTTCAAACTTTAGAGGGTGATTTTATTAAGACTTAAGGCTGACTTTTGAAAATTTATCAACCCAACAACAAACAGATTTTGCTTGTACAGATTGGAAGTCGATTTCTGGCTTGCTGCCGTGCACACTGTGCAGATCATTTTTGGCGGAGTGCATACTGAGTCTAATTTGAGCCATGGAAACTCTTGAACCCATGGATATAAAAAAAAAGGGTACCCTATATCTTGAACCCATGCTTTTCTAAAAGTTCCATGATTCTTTACGATCTTCTGATCTGTCGTCTTCTCCTCAGTTTTAGATTTTTTCCGTTCACTGCCATGGTCTTCCTCTGTATTGTTGTCAGGATTTGGTTTTTGTTTCAACCACTGGTGAAGTAGAGACGCCATCTTCGCCGGTTGCAGAAAAAGAGAAGCCAGACTCCTTGAATGAGACAGTGCCAGCATTCTCTTAGGGCCAGATAACTGACCAATGAAAAACACGCATCTAAACTAAAGCGATGACGCGCAAGCTATTTTTATTGTAGCCTGTTGGTCAAGACTTCGTGGTCTCGTTGTGCGAATGGGCAACACAGACACGCTCGACGCAAGAAGCGAGGCTATTTTCACTGCGGTCGGTTCTGAGAACTTGCGGCCATGCAGAGCACACGGCCAGCCTGAACAAACAACAAAATCTTAGAGGGTGATTCCACCTCCACATTTTAATTTTAGAGGGTGAAGCTCACGCGTAAAACACAATTCTAGGGGGTGAAATAGAGTTCTAGTGCGTGAATGACACGCATTCTGCGCGTCATGGGGAGCCCTGGAAACCGGAAGACACTATGCCTAAGCCTGAAATCTGAAGATACTCTGCCTTAGCTTGAAATCGGAAGACACTCTGCATGAGCTTGAAATCGGAAGATAAGATAAGATAATGTTGCTTATAGCCCAGACCGACCGCAAAGGGCACATCAGGCTGTTTGAAATCGGAAGACACTTTGCCTAAGCTTGAAATCTGACAAACTCCCTGAGCTTGAAATCTGAACAAGGTGCTAATGAAGACAACCACTGCAGGAATGGACTGACCTTTACTGTGAAGACAACCATTGCAGGAATGGACCAACCTTTATTGTGAAGACTCCTGAAGAGATGGTCGCTGCCCCGGGACAGTTTGGGGGTGTGCCTCAACCAGTTCTCCAGTTCCTGGCGACTCAGCTTGGCACGTCCAATTCGTGCTGCCACGACATAAAGTCAGTCAATCATCACAGTGTCCTTACCATGCCATGACCACACTATGTTCTATGTCTGTCCTGTTAGTTGTGAGTATCCAACTTAAAGCGCTAATAACATTCATCCTGCTTTTCTTTTTTTTTTCTTTTCTTCTTTCTTTTTCTTAACTTTCATTGCCCTCACACATACTGACACTACTGACAGAGAGAGAGAGAGAGAGAGAGAGAGAGAGAGAGAGAGAGAGAGAGAGAGAGAGAGAGAGAGAGAGAGAGAGAGATGAAACTTTGGAAAGAGGGAAAGGGTAAAGGTCAGTCAGGGACTGGGGAGGGGCAGAGGGGGTGAGAGATGGAGTTTAGAGAGAGGGGGGGGGGGGAGTAGAAAGTGATTGAGAAAGAGAAAGAGAGAGAGAGAGATAGAGAGAGAGACAGACAGACAGACAGAGACAGAGAGACAGACAGACAGACAGAGGACTACTATGTTGATTCATGAGATAAAGGATGTGGCCTCCTAGAAATAGGATAATACCACTGCATAGCACTTTATTTGATAAAAGAAGATTAACCACTTACAATGACAAAGAATAATCTGTAAACCTTCTGTGTAAATATGATGCAAGATGTTTTACGATTTTGTCATTTGTTGAGTTTGGTAACAAAATTAGTTTGAAGAAAAGAGAAAGAGAGAGAGAGAGAGAGAGAGAGAGAGAGAGAGAGAGAGAGAGAGAGAGAGAGAGAG
>CM031602.1:49899473-49904473 GCA_018398815.1 Conus ventricosus | reverse complement strand
GAGTAAGGATAGTGAGTGGTATCATTTACTGACATAACCACTAAACAAGTTTGGTTACAATGTACACATCAGTAACTGCTGATGATTAAAGCGATTACTGCAAAATACTTCTATGACTTGTATAACTTGAAACTGTAATCAACACCTAAGAGTCTGTGAAATATTTCCCAAGGTCTTTTTTTAAGGTGTACAGTGAACGACATAATTTTAGATTTAGGGGAAGAGAATTCCAAATGGCTGAACCTGAAAATGCAAAAGTAGTTTTGAACATGTTGATCCAAGTACTTGATAGAATATAATTGTTGGAACCATATATATCGACAAAAGCTTTAGTAAGTAAATCTCTGAGGTACTGTAGGGTTAGATAATTGTGAACTTTATCCACAAGTATAGCTTTGCTGCAATCTAGGTAAGTTTAATTTATTCTGTTTTCTAAGGTTGATAAGGAAGAATCCGGCAGCTCTTTTGTACACTGAATTTAGTTTTCTATGGTAAATCTTTGCTGCACACTCCCAGACTACAGATGCATCTAGCTGATATGAGTGAGACAGTGAGCCTGGAAAAAAACAGTATTTGAAAGCTTTTGGTGCAGACATTTAACAACTGATGAAACTTAGGAGATTTGTCTCAACATCATTCTGATTTCTCTAACTCACATAACAATTTGTGGTACTAAAAACATATTTCAAAATAGAGCTTTCAATGGCCACAAGAAATCTTTGATTTGCAACAGATTTTGACTTGGAGAAAATGGTACTTTAAATCCCTTCTACAGGGATCTCATGACAGTAATTTTTTCAAGTTTTTGCTTTTTTTCTCTATTTTCTGAAAACAATATATCTTCAAGAAAAAAAAGACAAATCTAGAACCAAAACAAGAATTACTTAAAAAAAAAATATACATCAAGCAGTTCAATACATGATATGTTTTAGCTCTCCTCAAGTGACAACTGAAGTACGTATGCAAACTAAAACAAGAGGGGGTGAGGTGGGGAAGAGATGGAGGAGAAAGTGAAAAAGAAAGATGGAGTGTGTGGGTGGGGTCCCCCTATTACCTTTCTTCCCTTTTTTTGAGGGGTGGGGGGGGGGGGGGGGGGGCTAAGTTAAAAAAAAAAAAATTCCGAAGCAACATTAATCAAAGTTCACCTGACTTACATCTTTCAGACTGTCACATCAACATTTGAAAAGCTGAAGTGACTTCAGACTGTCACATCGTCATTTGAAAAGCTGAAGTGACAGGTTTCATCAAGCTGATTATCACATTGTCAACATCTGATGCAGTTCCTCTGAACTGGCACAGGGTGCTCATTCCTTCATGGATGATCACAGATAACACACTTTTACACAAAACGTAAGCATATGCACACACATGCCGTGGCAATCAACAAATATAGTTCGGGACTGGATTTAGAATAGCAAGTTAAATTGACCAACTGTACCGTGCACACCCACACACTACACACACAGTCACAGTAGCGAGTAGATCTACGCCTACCTCTGCCTGAACCTGATTATGTGCGACTGGTAAAATCTGAAGGGGTTTGTCCATCTTCCAAACATTGTATGCGAATAGTACTCCAGTTCCAGACACAGCTGCAACCATGGAATAAAAGTATCTCTTTGCGGAAGGGTTCTGTCGTTGAATGCTTCTTAACACCGCGTTATCATGACAGTACCGTAGCAGACGAGACAGCCTCCCAGAAGCCATTTTGATTCTCTTCGGCCCAAAACAAATAATGCGCATGCGCACAAGGCGAGCATCTTCAATCGTAAATCCCCCGCCGTCTGCCATCACTCCTCTTCCAACCTCCCTCCCTCTCTTCCTTTCTCCTGCCATGTAACTACTTCCCTGCATTTAACTCAACATTAACAATTAGTTTCAAAGCGAGGTGACTGCAGGCGGAAATTGAATCAAAAGAAAAATTACTGTTCCGCCGAACGAAAGAGACAAATTGTCTTTTTCGTTTGGTGGAATAGTATTTTTACTTTTGTTTCCACAGTAACAGTTTCTCTCGTTATGCAATCAAGAATAGGATTTCTGGGAAAAGGAAAAGGGGAGGGGAGGTTGACGGGAGAAGATGGGGGTGGGGGGACGGGGGTGTCAATAAACATAAGTAACCTGGCCTTTATAGGCCTACTGTCAAAGTTTGAGATTGTTGCACACGCGGTAGGCTTACTGGGGCAAGCAGAGTGTAATACAGTGCTTGTCTTGTTCACGGAAAGAAGGGCCTGTTTCCATTCTGTATGCTCGAGATTAAAAAACAACAACAAACAAACAAAAAACAAACCTAGTATGTAAAAAGGTGCTCAGGTCAACAGATCTGAAGAGGTGGTCAGTCAAAGGCAAAGGGCAAGCGAAGAGACATGATGCACACAAGACTGTGGTTGAAGAAAGAAGAGGATGTCGAGAAGTTCAAGAAATCAGTCTGGCAGCAATGCCAGCTAGGCCAATGCAAATTCTATTATTCGTAGGAAAACGTACTCCAGCGACTCAGGTCAGCTGAAGCGAAATGTGGCACATGGTAGGCCTACCTGTTCCGATCAGCTTCCTCCTATTATCTGTATTGACCCTCTGCCCTCCTGGCCAAACCTGGCGAAATGGGGCAAATCAGATGACCCTGTGTGTCCGCTCTGTCAGGAGAAACAAACAATGAAACATGTTCTGAGTTCATCAGTGCAGCGTTAACTCAGGAGGGTTAGTTAGCCTGCAAGTGGAGACACAACCAAGTGCTGAGAGGGAGATCGTCAGTACAACACGGCTAGCACTGCCAGGCCCTGCAAACAGCATGCGACGTTCTGCACGGAACGGGAGGCCACAAATCATCATCTGGAACACCTGTGAGATTAAGAGCATGGAAGCACGGTCTACTGGATGGAAATGTAGGGTCTACTTCAGACTTTACAGAATGTAAAAACTGGCAATAGAAAGAATGGCATGAAACCGAAGTAGGCTACGTATGCTATGCTCCGTTCCGGTTATAATAATAATAATAAATAATAATAATGATGATAATGATAATAATGAATACTTATATAACGCCTATTCTCGGCCAGAGACCAAGCTCCAAGCGCTTTACAATCAACAGTCGTTTACACAACGGGCTGCCTACCTGGGTAGTGCCGACTGAAGAGCTGCCAGCTGGCGCTTCATTCAGTCGTTTACCGTGTCATCCAGTCAATATCGTTCACTCAGTTTTCTTACTTCCTTCATTCTTTCCATTTCTCACGCAGGGTGTATGCTATGTGTAACGTGTCATCCATACCAACGGCCAAACTGGCCTACTCTTCCGAAAGTTGGTGATAGGATTTTAAGTGTGTGCAAGATATTATGCGTGCGTTCACACACGGAACCTCGGTTTATAGTCTCGTTCGAAGGACTGTATTGGAAATGGAGTCAGAACCAATGTTAACTCCAAGGGAAAAATCCCCCTGTACCGAAACGCCCCGGCGGAGATTCGAACTAGCAAGATTACCAAGATTACGAGTCCGGCGCTCTACCAACTGAGCTATTCCGGCTCCCAGAACAATCGATTCTGCTTTCAAGCCAAAGTCCTCGCCATCGAAGTCGGGGCAAAGGGGATTGCAGGCTCTTTAGCCTATGATCTCGTGAAACAATTGTCCTGGCAAGAAGAAGCTAGAACCTTAAAGGCTATGGCAGAGGCAGCTAGAGGGAGTTTCAGTTGAATCTGGTCAAGGAGGAGTAATAGTGAATTCCATGAGGCTCAACTTTTCCGACTTAGAACATGTGTCCGATTGCGATGTGAGCAAGACATCCGTCTCCAAAGGTAACTGACGTCTGGGGACGCCCCTTCCTATCCAGAAGCTGATTTCGAATCTCGGTAGCGCCAAGAAAGCTTAAAAATTCTGACAGCAGAAGCTAGGGCATTTAAGAGTTATGACATAGATGCGATGCGCCTCCTGGAGTGTTACGAATTCGGTGCCAAAGCACTTGTCCGGGCTTGTTCAGGGGTTGAGGTGGGGAGGTTGGGGGGGGGGGGGGGTGTCTAACGAGGGGTTCAAGCACTCCTAGTACTTCTCCCTGTTGCATTGTAAAGGTTCTTATGCAGCCAATGAATTACTCAGGAACTTGTTTTGATTTTGAATGTTTCAATGCACACACACACACGCACGCACGCGCGCGCGCGCGCGCACACACACACACACACACACACACACACACACACACACACACACACACACAACATATAAGGCGCTTTCTTTCCTCATTTTGTACTGATGTTTGGTGTGCTGATACTTTCTTGACTTGACTTTTGACTTGATCCCTTAGACGTCGGTCCGTGCACCCCTGAAGCAGTGACAACCATCCTTATCCATTCCATGCATGATACTTTCATGCAGTCATATTTACCATTTTAACAAAACAAAAGAAAAATTAAAGGATTAAGGTTACATTATAAATGATCATTAACTGTAAACTGTGTGTATGTGTTCATTATACACTTTTTCCTAGTCTCAGACCTCTCCGGCAAATAAGTTAAAACTCCACTGCCAAACCTATAGGTCTAATAAAAGCACGTGAATTCCAGCATTCTACACCTAGAGTTGCACTGGTTTCCCGTAAAACAAAGAATACTTTTTTTTTAAAAAGTGTCATTGCATCCGTATCATGTTTGGAACACTACTCACTCTACCAGTCTCTCTCTGACTGAACTTCTGAATATTACTCTTCATCAAAATCTCTCCATTTTACTTCAGATGACAGGATTTGTCGTGCCCTGATATTTCTTAGAGACAAACAGGGCGAAAAGAGCTGTCAAGTTTTTGTACATTACCGATATAAATTCCATCCCTTTCTATGGACGCCGCAATCAGTCAGTCTCATCTTTTAGAACAAATCTTGTAAAGCAGTGTTTCACGTAGAAAGTATTTCATTCTACAGTTCCGCCTTTATTCTTTTTAACGTTGCAACCCGCTTATGTTTCTTGTTAGTGTGCATATGCGAACACGGACCTATGTGCGCGCACGCGCACATGTGTGTGT
>CM031602.1:49874473-49894473 GCA_018398815.1 Conus ventricosus | reverse complement strand
TTTCAGTGCTCAGAAAGATCACATGAGATGAGTCCTTTGAAAGTTTCAGTGCTCAGAAAGATCACATGAAATGAGTCCTTTGAAAGTTTCAGTGCTCAGAAAAATCACATGAGATGAGTCCTAAAAAAGTTTCAGTGCTCAGAAAGATCACATGAAATGAGTCCTTTGAAAGTTTCAGTGCTCAGAAAGATCACATGAGATGAGTCCTTTGAAAGTTTCAGTGCTCAGAAAGATCACATGAAATGAGTCCTTTGAAAGTTTCAGTGCTCAGAAAGATCACATGAAATGAGTCCCTCTGAAAGTTTCAGTGCTCAGAAAGATCACATGAGATGAGTCCTTTGAAAGTTTCAGTGCTCAGAACGATCACATGAGATGAGTCCTTTGAAAGTTTCAGTGCTCAGAAAGATCACATGAAATGAGTCCTTTGAAAGTTTCAGTGCTCAGAAAGATCACATGAGATGAGTCCTTTAAAAGTTTCAGTGCTCAGAAAGATCACATGAGATGAGTCCTTTGAAAGTTTCAGTGCTCAGAAAGATCACATGAAATGAGTCCTTTGAAAGTTTCAGTGCTCAGAAAGATCACATGAGATGAGTTCTTTGAAAGTTTCAGTGCTCAGAAAGATCACATGAAATGAGTCCTTTGAAAGTTTCAGTGCTCAGAAAGATCACATGAGATGAGTCCTTTGAAAGTTTCAGTGCTCAGAACGATCACATGAAATGAATCCTTTGAAAGTTTCAGTGTTCAGAAAGATCACATGAGATGAGTCCCTTTGAAAGTTTCAGTGCTCAGAAAGATCACATGAGATGAGTCCCTCTGAAAGTTTCAGTGCTCAGAAATATCACATGAGATGAGTCCTTTGAAAGTTTCAGTGCTCAGAACGATCACATGAAATGAATCCTTTGAAAGTTTCAGTGTTCAGAAAGATCACATGAAATTAGTCTTTGAAAGTTTCAGTGCTCAGAAAGATCACATGAGATGAGTCCTTTGAAAGTTTCAGTGCTCAGAAAGATCACATGAGATGAGTCCTTTGAAAGTTTCAGTGCTCAGAAAGATCACATGAGATGAGTCCTTTGAAAGTTTCAGTGCTCAGAAAGATCACATGAGATGAGTTCTTTGAAAGTTTCAGTGCTCAGAAAGATCACATGAAATGAGTCCCTCTGAAAGTTTCATTGCTCGGAAAGGTGACATGAAATGAGTCCTTCTTTGAAAGTTTTATTGCATGCCCAGAAAGGTCACATGTAATGAGTCCCTCTTTGTACGTTCAATGCTCAGAAGATCACATGAAATAAGTCCTTCTTTGTAAGTTTCATTGCTCGGAAAGGTCACATGAAATGAGTCCTTTAAAAGTTTCATTGCTCAGAAAGGTCACATGCAATGAGTCCCTCTTTGTATCTTCCAATAATCGGAAAGGTCACATTAAATGAGTCCCTCTTTGTAAGTTTCATTGCTCTGAAAGGTCACATGAAATGAGTCCGTCTTTGTAAGTTTCATTGCTCTGAAAGGTCACATGAAATGAGTGTCGTCTTTGTAAGTTTCATTGCTCTGAAAGGTCACATGAAATGAGTCCGTCTTTGTAAGTTTCATTGCCCTGAAAGGTCACATGAAATGAGTCCGTCTTTGTAAGTTTTATTGCTCTGAAAGGTCACATGAAATGAGTCCGTCTTTGTAAGTTTTATTTGCTCTGAAAGGTCACATGAAATGAGTCCTTCTTTGTAAATTTTCATTGCTCTGAAAGGTCACATGAAAATGAGTCCGTCTTTGTAGTTTTATTGCTCTGAAAGGTCACATGAAATGAGTCTTTCTTTGAGCCTTGTTCCATTCTTCTAATCACCTGGATTAACTTGGTTGGACGTTGTTGGATGGTGGAATTGTGTGCTTACTCTCTCTCTCTCTCTCTCTCTCTCTCTCCTCTCTCTCTCTCTCTCTCTCTCTCTCTCTCTCTCTCTCTCTCTCTTATTCTTTTTGTGCTTTACGTTGGACATACGTTCTTTGTATGCTTTTTTTAAAACGACAATGGCTTAGCATAGTTTATCAAATAATGAGTGCTTACTGTTATTTTTTTCATAAAAAAGCACAGTAAAAATTTCTGTAATGTGAAGGGAACCACATTTTAAGACTGCAATTTATGTAGCCAAGTTGCCTGTTGTCTCTTTGGCGTATCTGTCAATCGATCAGTTTGTGACAATCAACACACAGGCCAAGACAGGCATCATTATAGAATGAATAAAATCAAGAACAACATTGATGTATTCTTACACGGAGGATTGTACAGAATTTGAAAAAAGAAGCCGAAAGTGAACTCATGAAACGTTTCGGTTAAGCGGAAGATAGCACATGAAATAAAATTGTTAGTTCATTCAGTGTTTCATCTAAAGTCTAGACGGTTTAATGTAGCAAACTGTTCCGTATTATCTGCACTGTTTGGGTCAATCATTATTGACATCACAGGATATCTCTAACATTTCAACACTTATACTGCAAACCTAAAGCTCTAAGGTGAATGTCACGTCTTTATCGCAAACAAAAACCAATATGAAGCATAAATGACAAAAGCTGTAATGTGGCTTACCGCTTATTCGAAAATCTGCTTATCTTCTTTTGAGACAGCTGCGTTAACACAGTCTATTACATTCACTCTGTCTACCTGGCACATTGCTCTAGTTTGACACGACTGTTTAAGATTTTGACTTTCTTTAACCAAACTCACTGCTACCATGTCACTTCCCTGTTTTATTATCAGTTGCTAAGAAAGCCTCTGTTCGTTTGTTAGTAAGTTAACCTGTTCTCTTAGCTGTGGCCACGCAGTCCCCTGTTCGCCAGAGCAGGTTACCTGAGCACAAATTAGTTTGGCGTGCGCCGGCAGAGATCGCTGGAAGTTATCCTGTAATGTCTGGGCGCCTGGCATCAAGGCGAATAACTGGGTCAGGACCATATGATAGATCTCTGGAATGGTCTGCTCCTGAAGCCAGTGTATTCCCTGAGCTAACCTGTTGGAACAACAGTGATTAAGACACTGATCAATCGGCAACCGATTGAGTACGTGGGCGAATTTGTAAATGAATGAGTGAGGTGGAGAATGAGGGAGTGTATAAAAGAATGAGTGAGTGACTGTAGCAAATATGTTCTGGAGCGAGCATTTACAATAGCACCGACTGATGGACTGAATAAGAAAATAACAGTATAAATAAATGAATGAATGACTCAGTTGCTGCATAAATGAATAAGGGAATGAATGAATGAGTTGGTGAAGGAATGATTGAAGGACTGAGAAGGTGAAAGAATGATTGAATGACTGAATAGGTGAATGACTGGACTGAACGAGTGGATAGGTGAATGTATTATTTTAAAAAAAAGAGAGAATTGGTGAATAGATGAATGAGCGAGTAGATTAATTATATTGATTAAATCAGTGAAGGAATGACTGAATGATTGAATGATTAATCACACGCATTCCTATGTCAGTCTATTGGAGCAACCTTGGATGGTGAATGAGCAAACGTGCAGATAACGAAGGGCTAAATGAAACAAGCGCACGTCAACATTAATTGATAAACTTATCAAGTGTGTAAATAAACAATGGACGAAATGAAATATGCACACTGAAGAGTAAAACTATTGGTGTAACACCGGCTGTTTAAGGCCTGTCTCCACAAGAGTGGCCAAACAGAATTTCATGGTGAAATCCTCAAATCTGCTGGAGCAACGTTGATCGATTAAGGCGTGTCTCATGCGGTAGTGGCCTAAGAGAGTTCCGTGCTGGAATCTTGATATCTACCAGAGCGACACCAAATGAGTAAGGCCTGTTTCACAAGGTGCTGGCCAAACAGAGTTTTATGCTGAAATCCTAAAATCTACAGAAGCAATGATGATTGAGGCCTCTCTCACACGGGAACGACCAAATCACACACTTGCAAACAGCATAACACAGGGAGATGAAATCGACTGCGCTGGTCACTGGAGTCACGTATCAATCACACCACTTGCAGACAGCATAACTCAGGGAGAGGGAGGTGAAATCGACTGCGCTGGTCACTGGAGTCACGTATCAATCACTCCACTTGCAGACAGCATAACTCTGGGAGAGGGAGGTGAAATCGACTGCGCTGGTCACTGGAGTCACGTATCAATCACACCACTTGCAGACAGCATAACTCAGGGAGAGGGGGGTGAAATCAACTGTGCTGGTCACTGGAGATACGTAGCAATCACGCCAATTGCGGACAGCTTAACTCTGAGAGGTGAAATCGGCTGTGCTTGTCACTGGAGACATGTAGCAACTCAAGAATGTGAAAACTACTTAAAAACGCATGAACGCGCCTCTTCAATTTATATGTATATAAAAGGCATGCTTCTGACTGACATGACCTACCCATGTGCAATGCTGATGCGATATATTTTGCTGTCTGCTGTGACGTGAACCACCACGAACACTGCACAAGACGAAAACCATGTTAGAATTTAAGTCACTGGCAAGAATGTCGCTACAAATGTGACTGGGCCTGCCTGGACGATTTTGTATCCATATATATAGACGGGTGACACGATTTCTGTCGGATAGGTGACGTCATCGGGCAGCTGTAAGCCTTTTAGTGTTGCTGGCTTTTGAGGCTTTTTTTGTTTTTGTTTTTTTGTTTTTTGTTTTGCTTGTTGTTTTATGTGTTTGTGAAATATATAGCTGTGTGAAGAGCAACACTGTGATGTCCAGCAGTGACAAAGTATGAAGGAGGGAGGGAAAGGAGGACCTGTGTTGGCGCAGAATGTGCACTATCTCCATGTTGATAACCAACAACGTGTACTCTGATCCGAATCTCCCCTCCAGGTCATCCTGTTTCACCAGGTCCTGAAATTCAACACACACACACACACACACACACACACACACACACACACACACACACACAACACAAACACTGCGTTATAAAATCAGATTCAATGGTAAAACTGTAATTAATCACTCTGAGTCTGTGACCTCTCAATTTTTATAAAATGTATTAACGGTAAGTGCAGTCATGCAATCAAACATTTGCTGATTGCGTGAAGAAAGGAACACGTTTATATTGTAAATTTGTGTAAATTTAAAACGTATACCCCACCCTGCTTTGAACAAATTGCAAAAATTAAAAACGGACTTGTAGTTTCAAGTAAATTTTTGGAACAAAGTTTCCTTTAAAAAAACAAAAGTCAACTTTGGACATCTCTACACAAACTGTAACTCCTTTCCAATTACAGACATTTCCCGATTACGTTTATCTCGTGGAACATTACAATTCCTTCCAACTTCGAAAATAATTTGTAACCGCGCACACACACACACACACACACACACACACACACACACACACACACACACACACACACACACATACACACACACACAAGCACGCACGCGCGCACGCACACACATACACACACGCGCGCGCGCGCACACACACTTTCACGCTTACTTCATGCATTAAGCAGCCCAAAAGTTTAATCTATGAACTGAGCAAATCTGTCTAGTTCATGAACAATGGAAAAGAGTTTTAGCCTACTACAAGAAAGATTCAAGGTGTGAAATGACTGTTGAACTGTTGCTCTGCAGGTCGGTTGGTCTGTGAGCTTGGGAGTTTGTCTTCTTGAATATTGTATGGAGTAAACTGTTCATCCAACGTTGGAAAAACTCCCCGGTGACAACACATCAGGATGCTGCAACTCAACAGGACAACATGGGGACAAAGCAGGTCATCGCAAATGACCAGTGAACAGGACACCGCAACGAACCAGGACACCATGGCAACAAACCTGGAGGACACACAAACCAATGTAGTCAGCACAACCAATTAGGACACCATGGCGACAAACCAGTCCGGACAGCACAACCAATCAGGACACCATGGCGACAAACCAGTCCGGACAGCACAACCAATCAGGACACCATGGCAACAAACCAGTCCGGACAGCACAACCAACCAGGACACCATGGCAACAAACCAGTCCGGACAGCACAACCAATCAGGACACCATGGTGACAAACCAGTCCGGACAGCACAACCAATCAGGACACCATGGCGACAAACCAGTCCGGGCAGCACAACCAACCAGGACACCATGGCAACAAACCAGTCCGGACAGCACAACCAATCAGGACACCATGGCGACAAACCAGTCCGGACAGCACAACCAATCAGGACACCATGGCGACAAACCAATGTAGTCAGCACAACCAATTAGGACACCATGGCGACAAACCAGTCCGGACAGCACAACCAATCAGGACACCATGGCGACAAACCAGTCCGGACAGCACAACCAATCAGGACACCATGGCAACAAACCAGTCCGGACAGCACAACCAATCAGGACACCATGGCAACAAACCAGTCCGGACAGCACAACCAACCAGGACACCATGGCGACAAACCAGTCCGGACAGCACAACCAACCAGGACACCATGGCAACAAACCAGTCCGGGCAGCACAACCAGTCAGGACACCATGACAACAAACCGGGAGAACACAGAAACCAGTCTGGAACCAGGACAACGACAACACAGCTACCGATCCATCTGCTGCCGTGAACAGTGTCTCCACACAACAAACAGCAGCACTCAATGAAGGGAGTAAATCAGTGTTGTTAAATGGCAGGCGTGAATTTGTCCAAAATTCAAAATGCGGAAAAATTAAAGACAGTCTATGGGAGGGGAGGGGGGCAGTAACTGGGGATAAATATCCACAAGGGTTAAGAATTGTTTGTCTGTCTGTCTGCCTGATTAAAGATAACACTTATATGCAGGAGGATCTACTTGATTTTCGAGCTTCCCTACTGCTTATATGACAGTGGATCTCACCCTGCAGGCAACTGGAATCCAGAAGCAAGCCTGATCCGCTCTTCACAGACCGAAACAGTTGTCGCTTGCTGGTCCTGCTGACCTCCCCCTTGAGGGAACAATAAAACTGGCAAGAGCACTCACAAGAGAGAAAAATTTCTCCTCATGCCCCCTTCCTCTGAAATGCTAGCGTCTTTCAAATTTTATATTTCAGCTGCGACGGATTCTGATTTTGCTACACTCCCTTTATGAAAAGTAATAGACATTTGGGTCAAGGTTTTATTTTCCTCTCTATGTTTGCATGTCCTGCATCAACTTTTTGAGGCCTTCAAGCTTGGGGAGCCACATCCAGTATTTCAAACTTGAGATATTTTGCGCGCGCGCGCGCACGCACACACACACACACACACACACACACACACACACACACACACACACACACACACACACACACTAGCTGTCGCTTGAAATCCTGATTCCCATGCCAAAGTGGCCTTCTTCTGTAGAGTTTGATTTTTCTCAATGTGTTGATATCACACATTTACGCAAGAAAAAGTACGTCAAAGATTGAGATGACATAAATTTACTATATGCTGGCCAATGAAAAAAGAAAAGGGACAATACTGAATATGACATGATCACAAATGACATACACATGTACGTGGTATTGTATGCAGGGTGGGGTGTGCGTTTCAAGGTACACAAACGTATAAAAATGGAGAAGGCAGTATAAAAATCTGTTCCTTTCTCATTATATTTTGTCTGCTCATGTGTGGCTCTGTCCATTATGTCATTACTAATCAAAGAGAGAGGGGGGAGTTGGGGGAAAGAGAAAGACAGACAGAGAGAAAAAGAGAGAGACACAGACAGACAGACAGACAGACAGACATACAGGTAGGCAGGCAGAAAGGCAGACAGATAGACAGGCAGGTAGACAGACAGACAGACAAACAGAGACGTTAACAGACTTACTTCAAAAAGAAAAAGAAAAAAACCGCACACAGCTGGAGTTCATGTGCCGGACCCAGACAGACTGACAGTCAGGCATGCCGACAACGACGTCAACAGACTTACTGTAAAATACCGCACACAGTCGCTGTTCACGTGGCGGATCCAGGTGACGTCAGCCGTGGCCAGTTCCTCAGGGCCAGTCTCCAGTCCAGGTCCCCGCGGGCCGGCATCAGGTAGTAGTCCAGCGAGCAGGGACGGACCATGTGGATCTTGAACTGCTTGCCCAGCATGGCGGCCAGCACGAAGGCACCCACCATGCCTTTCTGGCGGTCCGCCCCACCCTCCACACTCGTAATCACAGGCATACCCGATCACCTTGACTCGTCTCCGCCGTTGCGGGAAATAGCATAAGGCGATGATGGCGAGGCTGAGGAGGACAAGGAGGAAGAGGAAGACAACGGCTTTCCGGGTTTTCTGCAAAACGAGACAGTCTTGGACAACAGGACGAGCCGGATGGTAGAGTGGTTATGGTGGGGGGAAGGGGGGGGGGGGGGAGGGAGCGGGAGGGACGGGGTTGGGGTTTTCTGGTGGTGGTAGATGAATGGTTGGGTGAGGTAGGGGAAGAGGGTGGCGTTGGGTGGTAAAGTTGAAATTCACTTCATGAACATGTCCAGTCATGAGACGTAGGGGTGCCGTGATAGATGCTTAAGGCAGTGACGGATCTCTGATCCACAGTTTTCTGTTGACAGTAATGCGCTGTACGACAGATGGGGCTTAACCAGGCCTGTCCATCACGTTGTAGGGTGATTCATGCATTTTTGGTTAAAGCCCATTGTGCGATAGCTGACTGATTTAGAGTAGAGGTTCTGTGTTCCAGCAGTGCCTGGTGCGAAATTCACTTCAACTCAAAAGACCTGGCCAGTGATGTGTGTCAGTGAGTGTCTGTATCAATGCGACTAGTGACAGGCGTTCACCGGAAATAACCTATTACAAAAGGGAAAGCTAGAGACTTAGCTTTACATGTCGCAAAATGGGAAGCCAGAAACTTACGTTTATACCAGTAAAATCAGTTTATGATTGTTTTTAGGAAAGGGTGGAGTCCAACGTTTCCCCTATCTCCAAAGCCAACCGATTTGTGGCCTTGCCAATCGTCAGACTCCGATCAGGTCAACACACAAGCAAATGAACTACTGACATACATGGTGGAGACATTAATCCGCGCTTTTCTGGATTATTGAAGCCCAAACATACCCATTGCTGATTTGCAGCAGGCCATTCAGAGATGATTTTGACATCATATCACCCAGCATCCCTCCCCTTCCTCCTCCTGCCTGCACACCCTTCCACCGTCTCTCAGAAAATTCATGATGGACGTGGAGGCAACAACGGTCACCTCACTGACAGCCAACACTGTCTGCTTCATTACCCCTAGGACCAGCCAATCATGAGGCGACAACAACCGTCACATTACTGACAGCCAAACAGTCTCCTTCATTATCTCTTGGACCAGCCAATCATGGGGTGATAACAACCGCCACCTCACCGACTGCCAACAGTGTCTGCTTCATTATTTCTAGGACCAGCCAATCATAGGGTGGCAACAACCGTTACCTCACTGACTGCCAACAGTGTCTGCTACATTACCCCGAGGACCAGCCAATCATTGGCAGACATGTGGCATGGCAATTCGGCAACTTGCCAATGCTTCCTAAAGGCCGATGTCAAGACCGTTTCAAAGATGGTTACATCTACACCGATTCAAATCTTTCTGTCTGGTTTTAGCACAAAGACGATAGTTGTCTCCAACCATTCCAAAGTAGTGTAGATGCACAGCAGTATGTATTTTCAGTAAGGTTTCAACATGTGGAGGACTGTTGTCATTCAGCAACCTGCCAAAGCTTCCACCGGGCCAATGCCATGACCATGCCAAAGATATTAGGTAGACGCCAGGTTTACCTGTTTCAGCAAGTTGTCTATGACCATTCCAAAGAAGTTAACATGTACAGAGGTGTACTTGTTTCAGTACTTCTTCTTCTCTCCGTAAGGGCCGGGTTCATTTCTGAACGTAAGTGGTCCTGCGGTGGCGTGTAGTTGATTCCGGCCGCGGAAGGTGCCTCCAGGAATCGGCTGAGCTTAAAAACTAGTGCGATTTGAAGAAGTGGCACTAGTTAGGTTTGGGGGGGGGGGGGGGGCAATTAAGGCTATGTACAGGGCAGTAGGGAGGGTCATGGGGTGCCCACAAGTGGCTGCAGAGCCCTGCTGCCACCGAGTCGTGATCGGAACATCTCTAGTGACGTTGCTGATGTCGTAGAGGTGGGGAGGCTGTTCCAGTCTGAGATTGTCCTTGGGAAGAAGGTGTTGTTTATTGCCTTGTGGAAATCCTGTTGTTGGTATAGCCTTGCTCCTCTTGTTCTTGGGTCAGAGTCCTTGATGTAATTTGCAGGTGAGATTCCAACAAGATTTGTGCTTGATCTTGTACAGCATCATTAGTCTATTCTTTGTTCTTCTTTCTTCCAATGACTCCCATCCTAAGGTGTTGAGTATATTGGTGACAATGCCGGTGTTTCTTTCAAAGTAGTTGTTGTGGGTGTATCTGGCTGCTCTTCTTTGGACAGCTTCGAGTGATTTCTTGTCCTTCTCTTCATGTGGATCCCACACAGTTGACGCGTATTCTAATGTGGGGCGCACTATGGTGGTGGTAGGTTGCCGCTTTAACTTTTGTTGTACATTCTTTAAAGTTGCGCCTCAGGAAGCCCACTGTTTTGTTTCCTTTTGCGGTGATGTTTTTGATGTGGCTGGTCCATGTTAGGTCATTTGATATGGTAACTCCCAGGTATTTGCTTTCTTTGGTCGTCTCTAGAGCCTGTCCATGGAGGTAGTAGTCGGACACTAGCGGTGGTTTATTCTTGTCTGCTAGGATGCGGATGATGTTGCATTTACTGGGGTTAAAGTTCATTTGCCACATTTCTTCCCAGCCTTCAAGTGCGTCCAGGTCTTTTTGGAGTAGTCTCTGGTCTTGGATTCCTTTAATTTGCTTATAAAGAAGGCTGTCGTCTGCGAAAAGTTTTACTTTTGCGTGTTCCACAACATCAGTAAGGTTTCAAAAGAAGAAAAATTATCTATTCCTATTCCAATAATGTTGAGATGGACAGCGGGTCTACTTGTTGAACTAAAGTTTTGTTTTAAACAGGGGGTCAACTGTTTAAGCTCATTCCAACAATGTTTGGATGGACAACGGGTATACTTGTTTCACCAAGGTTTTCACACACGGAGGGCAGCTGTCTTTAACCATTCCAAAGATATTTAGATGGACTGTGGGTCTACTTGTTTCAATAAGGTTTTGAAGGAAGACAGTTGTTCATGACCATCCCAAAGATGCTTAGATGGACAGTAAGTCTAACCGTTTTCAACATGGCTTTAAAAGGACGATAGTTGTCTGTTACCATTCCGAAGCTGTTTACATCGACATAAGTCTTCATTTTTAGCAAGTTTTAAAGGACAGTTATGTATGACCATTCCAATAATGTTTAGATGGATAGTCGTCCATTGGCATAACCAATGTTTAAGCACAAGAAGGACATTTATTAAAAAAAACAAAACCTGCGACTAAGTTAGTTCATCGAATTTTCAACTAATTGTCTCTGTCAATACATAGATGTGAACAAAAACCGCAAATAACCGATTTTTAACATGTCTTGAGAAAGAACGAGCTAGAAAATGGTGTCAATCCGGATGCAGTCCGACATCAGGCAGATCAGATCCTTCCACTGTTACAAGTATGACTCCTTTAAGGCCCTCCGTGTCATCTGATACCAGACTGGCTGCCTGCAATGCTAGATGCGCTGTGTCCATGACTGCTGCAGATTAAAGTAAGGAAAAAAGGCACATCACCACACACACACACACAACAACACCACACCATAGCCACACGCACTTTCAAACATACATTTCTCTCTCTTCATATATCTTACACCTCTCTCTTCTCTTTCCTCTCTCACTACAAGCAACAACTATACACACACACACCGACACCAACACAGCAACACAATCCACACACTCTATACACAGTACATTCTCTCTCTCTACCCCCTTCACACGATCACAACACACACCATCACATCAACATTTTGTCTCTTCCCTGCTCTTCTTAAGGACACGGACACACAACACACACACACACACACACACACACACACACACACACACACACACACAACACACACACACACTTCTATACACATACATTCTCTCTCTCTCTCTCTCTCTCTCTCTCTCTCTCACACACACACACACACACACACACACACACACACACACACAACACACACATTTTGTTTCTCTCCCTCTCTCTCTTAACCACACACACACACACACACACACACACACACACACACACACACACACACACACACACACACATCACCTCCCTATTTCTCATCCACGACACACTCCACACCTACTTACTTTTGGAAAGTGACAGGCCAGTTTGTTCATTGTGTTTCTGTAACATACCAAGAGTCACGTGGTGGGTCAAAGAAGACATGAATTGATGAATGAACGAGTCAATCACTCAAACAGTCACTCCATCAAATCAGTTAACCCCCAAACTAATGTGACCGGTCAGGGCAAAACCTGTACTTGGTGTGAGACATCTCAACACACGCCTGTGGTGACATGACGGCGGTGTAGTGCCAACATTTATCCTCCCCTAGATTTTTTTCTCGGAGTACGGGGACTTTACTTCGGATTCGATTTCTTTCTACAAAAGTTTTCTCAGGGAGCAGGAAAACTTGTCCCATTACAAAAAAAGGCACGGGTAAAATACACATGAAAACTTACACAATATTTGAAACTATCTACAATAATCAATCAATCAAAATATAGTTCTGTAGATTAAAGGTGTGTAATAACTCTCTCTCTCTCTCTCTCTCTCTCTCTCTCTCTCTCTCTCTCTCTGTTCTCAGCTCTTCCAGCATTGTCCAGTCTCTTTAGTACCTTTATTTGTTTATCTTTCTCTTACTCGTGATCCCAGTCATCCTTATTTTCTCTAAATCTAGAAGTACTTCAGTCCCTATCTCAGTCTCTGTCAGTGTCCGTTTCTCCCCATTTCTCTGTCTCTGTAACTGTCTCTGTAATTCTCTTCTCTTCTCTCTCTCTCTCCTCTCTCTCTCCTTATTATATATTATATATATATATATATATAATTATTATAAATATAACTCGTTACAGATGCTTCAGCAATGATTTATTCAAGCCCCAGGCAGCCTGGCGATCGACTACGCATTGTTCAGCCTGCATCAGCCAGTTTGCATTGCTACGGTCGCCCTTCCTCGTCTACCTTATCTGACCACATCTACACTAACACCAAGTCGTTTTGCCGCTAATGTGAATGTTCTCTGTCCGAAAAGCATAAATCACCACTTTCCTGTACACGCACTTGGCTATACAAAATCCCTAACCCTCAAGCTAAAGATGGAAACCACCTCGTGCTATCCGTCTTTCGATCACTTTAGTATGAATGTATTTCTGCTACAATTTAAGTATGACAAATCATAATCACGTTTTCAATGTTTCAACCCTGATAAAGCACAGGACGCTGTCTGCGATGAATCACTAGCTGTGACAGAGAAACATGCACCATTCCAGCAAAACAGACGCAAGCGCCACTGCAGCATAAAAAAAGAAAAGAAAGCAAGAAACATGCACCACTCCAGCAAAAAAAAAAAAAAAAAAAGATGCACCACTCCAGCAAAAAAAAAACGAAATGCACCATTCCGCAATACAGACGCAAGCGCCACTCCAGGATACAAAAAAGAAAAAAAGAGAAACAGCACCACTCCAGCAAAAAAAAAGAAACATGCACCACTCCAGCAAAAAAAAAAGAAACATGCACCACTCCAGCAAAAAAAAAAAAAAAAGAAACATGCACCACTCCAGCAAAAAAAAAGAAAAGAAACATGCACCACTCCAGCAAAAAAAAAACGAAATGCACCATTCCAGCAAACAAAAAGTACAACTCCAGCACACACATACAAAAAAGAAAAAGAAACAAAAAGAAAAGGAAAAAAAAAAAACACACCACTCCAGCAAAAAAGAAACACACGCCATCCCAGGCGAAAAAGAGCGGCACAAATATAACATACATTCTAGAAATTCTACTAGACTACAGATTTCCATCCCTGGAACTGGCCTATTTCAAACAAGTCTTTGTCTTTCTGGTCCTCTTCTCTGGAACTCACTTCTGCCTGAGCTTTAATGCCATCGAAGCTCAGAATCTTACAGAGGAACATTGTTTACATATTTTGCACACTCTCACCAGTTATGTAGATATGCAGTATAATTTACATTACTAATGCCTCTCCAATGTATGTTATTAATATATCACCACCAGCGTACAGTTTCGTATTGCCAATGCCTATCCACATGTATACACCACCAACAAACACTTTAACAACTTTCCAAGGTGATTGTTGCTGTTTACAAGCACTACTGTTTCAAAATAAGTTGTTACTGTTAATGATTGGACGCGCTACTCAATGCATACAAAGGTCAATATGAGAAAGATTTGCAATGTACTCATCCAGTATATGTGTGTGGGCTCGCGTCCTCTTCATATAATTATGTACTTTTCGTCTTTTAAAATATATTTTTAGGTCAAGGATGGGGGATGAATAATGGTGTTACGATTTCTTTCTTTTTTCTCTCTTCTTCCTAATCCTGCTCCTTCTCCTTCTTTCTCATGTGACTGGCTGTCTACTTTTTATCTCTTCTTTTTTCTCCCCATAAAATTAACACATATTTGAATATTCCTCTCTCTCTCTCTCCCTCTCTCTCTCCTCCCTTCTCCTCTCTCCTCTCTCTCTCTCTCTCCTAAACGCAGCTTATCTCCTATTCCTCGCTACCTGGAAAACCAGTCTTGCCCATGAACAAGACAGCTGAATATGAATATATGTTAGTGTATTTGACCACGACTGCCCCCTGAACATCACTGTTTATTCGTTCTCAGGCTAAGCTGATGAATCTAGTTTGGTGACTGATGCTTCTTACATCTTCCCCCCCCCCCCCCCCCCCCCCCCCCTGTTCTGTATAAGTGATCTTATTTTCTATAGCCTTCATGTTCTATACTTCCATAGGTGTATGATCTTCCTGTTCTGTATACCTGATCTTCCTTTTGTATGTTCCCACAGGTCTATGATCTTTCTTTTCTATGGTCCCAGAGCTTTACTGTCTTCCTATCCTATGTTCTCAAAGCTGTATGATCTTCTTGTTTTATGTTGCCACACATATTTGATCTTCCTGTTCCGGCACGTCTATGATCTTCCTTTTCTATGTTCCAACTGCTCTATGATTGTTCTGTTCTTTGTTCTGACAGTTCTATTATCTTTCCTTTCTATATGTCCACAACCTCTTCCGTCCTGTTCTACGTTCTTCCTGCTATGTGTCCTGAGAACCCTGTGAATGCTCCTGTTCTACCTGCCCATGGTTCTATTATCTTCCTGTATGTTCTCACAGCTCTATCTTCCTGTGATATGTTCTCACAGCTCTATGACCTTCCTGTTCTATGTTTTCACAGTTCCGTAACCTTCCTGTTCTATGTTCCCACAGCTCTATGATTTTCCTGTTCTAAGTTCTCACAGATCTCTGATCTTCGTTTTCTCTGTTCCGTAAGCTCTATGATCTTCCTGTTCTACGTTCCAACGGCTCTATGATCTTCCTGTTCTATATTCCAGTAGCTATATGATCTTCCTGTTCTATGCTCCAGCAGCTCTATGATCTTGTTCCACCTTCCCAAAGCTATACGCCTGCTACGAATTCATTATCGTCTACAATGATCTTATCATTCTATATTCCCACAGCTCTATGGTCTCATAGCTCTACGTTCCCACAGCTCTGTAATCTTACTGTTCTCTGCCCCCCCCCCCCCCTCCCCTTCTGTGTGTGTGTTCGCGCCCATAAACGAACATGAATGCGGGCATGTATAGATGTGTGCGCTTCGTGTGCGTGCATGTGTGTGCGCGTGCGAGCGGGCGGGCGTGCCCGCGCGCGTTTGTGTGTGTGTGTGTGTGAGTGAGTGTGTTTGTATATATGTGTGTATGTCAGTGTGGTGTGTGTGTGTGTTGTGTGTGTGTGTGTGTGTGTGTGTGCACGCACTGTCACATTCTGTACCCATCAACCTCGTCCCCTGCTCGAGATGTTTCTATCTGAATTTGGAACCTGCCATTGGTTGAGAACGCCAGTAAGACGATATGTTGAAAGTGATTCACCGTAGGTTCAGATTTCCGTGCAAAAGCTCAGCTCCCTCCTGGTGCACCTGGAGCTGGCGCTGCATGCTTCAAGACACCAGTAAATGGGCTGTTCTCCAAGCCTCCCTTAACAATACACGCATGGGAAAACCGTAGCCTAACTCTTGCCTACTACGACCTAACGCTAACCCTACTCGTGACAAAGCCAGATTGTGGGAAAGATGCAAATGAAGCAAGATGAAAATGGAGGTGATAATCCTAACCTGAAGAGAAATGTAAACTTAGCCGGCGCCCCACGTTTTGTTGTTTTTGTTTGTTTGTTTGATTTTTGTTTGTTTGTTTTTTTTTAAATTAAGTTTTGACATTTGCTTACTGGGACTCCAAGCTTATTTCACCTACCGTAATACATCTATCATGATCATGACCTCAACTGTGCCATCGCCATCGCCACAGCCCTCGGGTACAGTCCTGTGTTCTGAACGCTTCTAAAGAAACGTTACTCTGTCTGTTAAAAGAGGAACAAAAGGTGAGATCGTTGGTATGTAAGATGGGCCTACTTCAAATACATTTTAGAATCCTCACACTTGTGATTCTGACACAGTCATAAGCACAGAGACGCACTGAATTAGCACACTGCATACGTGCCTACACTAAACTTCCGCAGCTTGTTGTGTATTGTAATGTTCTTTTCGTCATGTCATTACGATAGAAAAAAAAGGTTGACGTCATAATAGAAAGAACACAGAAAAAGAATCACTTGAACTATCGGGAAAGAAAAAAAATATATCTGTGATCGACGAACGTACACTCTTGTAGAGAGATTCTTCAGATCTGGCTGATATCGATAGGCCTAACAAGTTGCAGACACAAATCAAAGACGTTTGATCTGCGCCCATTTTAGTAACCCTTGAAGAGACCACTTAACAGAGTAAAAAGATCCACCATGCCGACGACTCGGACGTAAAATTAAAAAAAAAAAAATCAATACGCAGCAATATAGTCAGGGCCTATGACAGAATCAATCTGCGTGTTTTTGCTTTTATTCTAGTTATTGTTTATTTGTATTGATTGCTTGTTTTCTTCTAAAGATGTAAAATACAAATATAATATTGATCTTCGTGTTTTTACCTGTTCTGGACTTTGCTCGTTTGCTTTGTTTCTTCATTTGTTTTCCGTTTGGAAATGTACTTTTGTTTTTTAAAGCTACTGTGAAATTAGAGTCATTGATTGAGCAGAGGTTAACAGCGTTTTAGTTTGTCTGCTGGCAACAGGCGAATTTCCATATGTCTGAATATCTGATTCTGAATGTCAAGATCAACTTCCTCTGTTTCCGGTCCGGTGATTGGTTGCCTAGTTGACCTCGGTGCCGCATCAGGGATGAAACAGGACGTCAGTATAAAGATTGTGATGTTCTTTATTTCCATATCATCTTAAAGACAGTCATGTTATTCATTTCTATATTATGATAAAGACAGTGATGTCATTTATATCCGTACCATTTTAACACAGTGATGTCATTTATTTCCATATCATCATAAAGACAGTGATGTCATTTATTTCCATATCATTATAAAGACAGTGATGTCATTTATTTTCATAATGTTATAAAAAAAAATAGGGATGCCATTCATTTCTATATCATTATACAGACTGTGATGTTATTCATTTCCATATCGTTATAAAGACTATGATGTTACTCCCACCCCCCAACCCCCTCCACATCATTGTTTTCGATCTTATTTCTCAGGTCTCAACTGACTGATGTTTTTGACCATTTTACCGGTGGATATTCATTATTTGTGTTATTTTCTATGCACATACAGTGGCAGGAAAGAGACCCATTCCAAATATAAATTTCGATGGAAAAAAAAGAAAGGTAAAAAAAAAAAAAAGAATGCGTGTGAATTTTCAAGTGTGATCGGTTACTTACTCGGAGTGCGCAGCCCAAACAAGATGAGTTTGCCAACATCACAGGAAGAAAAAAAAAAAGGAGGATAAAAAAAGTACCACTCATTCACTTACTTGGAACAACAGAGATCACATAATTAAAGTGTCCGAAACTCGCATCCGTACATTGTCTGAGGGAGTGCACGAATGCCGTCCCTTTGACGTTGATGATGGATTGATTGTCGAGTCACTTTCCCAGGGTCTTATGATTATTCAGAGAGAGAGAGAGGGGGGATGTGCACAGTGCTCCCAGGCGGAGTTCTTAATGACCAGCCGGCAGTGTACATAATTCATGTCATTAGGCTCTCTTCTCTCTCCGTTTCTCATCGCGAACGTGCATGTGCGCGCTCACGTGTGTGTGCGCGCTCACGTGTGTGTGTGTGTGTGTGTGTGTGTGTGTGTGTGTGTGTGTGTGTGTGTGTGTGTGAGTACATGTACAAGCGTGCGCATGGTATGTATGCATTATATATATATATATATATATATATATATATATATATATATATATATATAATATATATATATATAATATATATATTATGTACGGATGCGAGTTTCGGATACTTTAATATATATACACATGGTATATGCTGGTGTGGTGTGGTGGTGGTGGTGGTGGTGGTGGTGTGTGTGTGTGTGTAGTTTCACTCTCTCCCTTTATCTCTCTCACTCTCACTCTTTCTCTCTGTCTCTTTTTGTGCCTTTCACGTTTTGTTTCGGTGAACTAATTATGTTTGAGATCGCGAATTCATATGACTAGCTTTCAAGCATGTATGTGTGGATGTGCACCAATGCCTGTTAATCGACAGGTTTACACAGGAAACCATAGAGAAACCGCCCACCTCGCCCGCTTTCACTGAGCAGTTTCAAATCTAGAATTCATACAATTAGCTTTTAATGCTCAAACACTTAGTACATACACGTAACCGTCCATGCATCCACACACATTTATACGTCCACACTTACATGCTTAAAAGCTAATTGTATGAATTCTAGATTTGAAACTGCTCAGTGAAAGCGGGCGAGGTGGGCGGTTTCTCTATGGTTTCCTGTGTAAACCTGTCGATTAACAGGCATTGGTGCACATCCACACTTACATGCTTGAAAGCTAGTCATATGAATTCGCGATCTCAAACATAATTAGTTCACCGAAACAAAACGTGAAAGGCACAAAAAGAGAACAGAGAGAAAGAGTGAGAGTGAGAGAGATAAAGGGAGAGAGTGAAACCACACACACACCGGCCGGCAAAATTGTCTTTTCGCCACGTGAAAGACCTCTTTGGATTGGATTGGATTGCATAATTTCGTCGTTACCAAAGATAGGCTCCTGTCTCACGCCTGTTCAACCCACAACACTTCAACCACCGGGTATATTTCCGCCGTATTGGAATGGCGAGGATACATTGCCTCTGACATCGTCCAATACGGCATTGCTATCGGGTGTGATCGCCTTCCCCTCTCTGGTATTATGCGTCTACCTAATCCTCTCCATTAAAAACAACAACAACAAAAAACATGACAGGCTGAGAAAAAATGTACTGTGACCTGAGGCGTCATATGTGATACAACAGGCGTGTTCACGATCCAGTGCATCTTATCTCCTTCTCCCCCTCCTCTTTCTTTTTACACACACACACACACACACACCTTACACCTCACAAACATGAACACCGATCCGAACGCGATCTCAAAACGCACGAGAGAGAGAGAGAGAGAGAGAGAGAGAGAGAGACGCTTGTCAAGGCTAATAAATGGTTAACGGTTGTCGGTAAAAACTACGATCGCGAGTGAGTTAACCAGTACCATTTTTTTTCCCAATTGAATCAATCAGCTATGCGTTTTACCGCACATTAAAAGACATCAATCAAATTTACATGCACAGATCTGTAGATCTAGAAGGTATTCTCGATTTGTGTACTAATTTCATGCTTTTCAGACAGCAAGTGTGTGTGTGTGTGTGTGTGTGTGTGTGTGTGCGTGTGAGGGAGACAAATATCCCCGTCACCGTATGCCACTTTCCCGTTTCCAGATTTTCTCTTTACCAAGGCCCCAT